>JAASFF010000742.1:600947-830229 GCA_013365195.1 Cercospora citrullina | reverse complement strand
ACCTAATTCTAATCTCTAAAGTATCTCTTAGAATATCTAACTAGACTATACTTTCTAATAGTTACTATAATTAGTAGTATAGCGAGGCATACTACGAGTATATTGCGAGTAGTATAGGGCGTAATAGAGGTAGAATAGCGTTGTTTACGTAGTTGTTTTAACTAGAATTCGTAGTGGCACCTTACAAGGTTTCGGCCCCCGTCTGGGACGGCGCCATGACATCACCAAACTCACCCCTCTATTCCGCTCCGCCATCACCAAAGTCTCCGTCTCCTCCCACCGCACCGCCATGGCAGCAACATCGCCCCCGGCTAGCTGCACTCCTGGGCGACTGCACTATGTGCCGCCCAACGTCTCCGCCTTCGAGCCTTCGAAACCTCTCGCGTCGTCGCCGCAGAACATCAACACACTATTATGGATTGGCGGCATGTTCGACACTGCCGGCTCCGTAGCCTATCCATTCCTCCTCGCTCAGGCGCTTGGTCCCAACTGGAGCCTCCTCACCGCCACCCTCTCCTCCTCCGGCCACTCTTGGGGAACGAGCAGTATCGCTCGTGATGCAGACGACGTTGCCAAGATCGTCACGTACGTGAAGCAGCAGCGTCCCAATGGCAGGGTGATTATCATGGGTCACAGCACCGGTTGTCAGGACTGCATGGAGTATGTCGTGGGCAAAGGTGCAGAGAAGCGACCGCAAGTGAACGGCGTGATCTTGCAGGCTCCCGTCTCAGATCGCGAGGCCCTCGAGGATCAGCTTCCGCAGACATTCAAGCACGAAGCCGACCAGCTTGCGTTACAAATGTGCCGGGAAGGCCGTGAGAAAGATGTGATGCCCTATCGCCTCAGCAAGAATGTGTATGGCAGGCTGGGCATCACCGCGCGGAGATGGGTCGATGTTTCTTCTCCAGGGCCAAACCATGATGGAGCCGACGACTACTTCTCATCCGACCTCTCCGACGAGCGACTGAAGGGAACCTTCGGCCAGATGTCTCCACACTCGCCACTGCTGATTGTATACAGCGGGGAAGATGAGAGCGTCCCGAAAACGGTGGATAAGCAGAAGTTGGTGCAAAAGTGGGCAGACATTGTGCGGGCGGGAGGCGGAGCGGTCGACCAAAGCACTGGTGTGGTGAAAGGCGCGAGCCACAATTACAATGGCGACCCGGAGGAAGTCGTGCAAGACTTGATCACCAGAATCGTGTCCTTCGTGAGCCGTCTCGATTCTGGTACCGGACCTAGAATCTGACCCGGTTCACTCGCTGCTCAACTTGTGTTCCGTTCGTCGAGTGTAGATTGATGTTCCTCGACCCAGCGCAACGCCTTCACAGCTCTTGTCACTTTCTGGTCTTCCTCCATTATGGTCAATTGGTATGTCCATACTGTTTGTGCAACTACTACCGGCGGCAAAGGTACAGGTGGGCCAGGCTGAGCTAAACGCTGTCCGTCCCACCGATACCCGAGACAAGGGTGCAGTCTCGCCTGCTACAGGACCATAAGCACTAGAGTATCGTCGAACGCAGCGTCTCCCCCTTTATCATCTACTGGCGTCCGGGAACCCCTTTGTAACAGTGGTGGAAACTGTTTCCAGCAGGACCAGCACTCGGCAGGCTTCCATTGTGCACTTGTGGCAACTCGAAAGGTGTTGGAGGTCTGGAATTGCAGCCGTTCGTGCACATCTAGAGCGATTCGAGCACTGGATTCAATGATGGCAGGGCCGCAGCGGTAAGTGCATGTCGTCTTAATCCAATGCTACTAGCGATGCCATCAGTCCGCGCATGCCGCGTGGTTTTCGTCGCCGACATGCCGGTGCAGATCCAGCACTGGAGCGATGAGGTGTATTTTCATGCGGCCACGCCCATCAGGAGCAGCACACCTGCAATTCTTGATCTGAGACGGAATACGATCCGTGACGCGTACAACATACAATCTCAACTTCAACTGAGGTGGCCAGTTCGTGAACGTGGTTGGCGCAGCGGCGGCGGTTACACTCTCTCCTCATGATGCTCCTCACATGATTGCTCACGCCTGCTGGGTGACCCAGAAGGCGGCTCGAGCCCAGCTGTGGCAACGACATCGCAAGGGCTCATTCCTCATCGATGAATCGGCGACACATTGGCTTATTGCATCGCGAGAACGCCGCACCGAGATGCGCAGTATGTTCAGTACTGATCCGTGACACAATCTCAAAGACCTCACCTGAAGGCGTCTAGACCAAGATCCCGGATAATTCAGGACCACTACAGCACGTACGATATCGTTGTACTTGTTTCTGTGATTTGATGTGATTCGGAATGATTATTTTGCGCGGTTCGGATGCAACTCCTCCGCGCACACAAATCGCCATTGCTCTGCGAACATGGTTCTTCCATTGCCTGGGAGTGTCGCATACCATGGTAGTCCGGGGAATTCGAACCACATGCTCTTGGGAACCGGCAAGCAGAGGACGTAGTCAATGGCTTTTGAGCCCACTACAATTTGGCATCTGATCTCGACCCGGCATTCTACTGCCTCGGTGCCCATACCCCGAGAGGGGCAGGGCTTGGAGAGCCATCACCGCAGAGCTTCAATTGAGAGAAAGAGCATGTTCGATCAATGAAAGACTATTTTCAAGATAGGGCAGACGCGAATGTGTGCCTGGTAGACTGAGCCCTAGCGGGCTCGTAAGGGCAAAGCAAGCCTACTTTTCTCGAGCGACCCCAGGAAGCTCATTAAAAAGAGCCATAAATATCTGGGGCGGCATTTCTACACGAGCTTCGAAGATGGCTTGCCAGGACAGAAACGTGTATCCGTCCAGGTCCGAGGATTAATCTTTGGCGAGCTAGGATGAGCCTGGTGTTGCGCCCCTAGGATACTGCCAAGCTACTGTATGCAGGAGTTGCACGTGGCTCTATCATGGATCGATATTTCCTGGATTGCCGTGTGAGCATCGATGAGCGGTCAGCCGCTGAAATCCGCCCTCGAGAGATCGCAATGTGAACAGTGGCTTCTATAGACGGACAGATTGCGAAACGATGGACTGGACACAATAAGCAGAATGGTGCCGATGACTAAACGGTGAAGTTCGCAGTACTGCAAGGATCTCGTCTCTACCCCAGTCTCCAGCCAGCATCCCTTGATATGTCACCCATGGAGTGCCGAGATGAGCAACATACCTTGTCCGCAGTCTGCATTTCTCCCTCTGGATTCACCAAAACTCGTCACGCAACGCCAGCAAAGTGTGTGTCTAGAAAGTGCGCTCGATTTACAACAAATTCAGTCGTTACCGCCAGGATCAACGTCACCTCACTCCATCGTCGAAGGCAGCGTCGCAGAGCAAGAGCGTCTCATCAGTTAAGCAGCTAAGCAACGATAGCGACATTGACCCGAGACCGGAAGGTACGCAGTCACACTAGTTAGGCGCAGACTACGCAACTTTGGAACGAGCTAACCTCGAGGTAGAATCGGCACGATTTCAACGTGAAGAGGAGCCAGATGAGCGCTTGAGCCGTTGGGTAGAAGAATAAAACCAGGTTCGCCGCACACCTCGACATGGAACGACAGAATCAACCGCTGAGCACTCTCTAGTCACTCCTTTGCTAGTCACTCGCTACAACCACACTCATTTGAACGCATCCACGCAGCAACAGCTCATCAACACCACCGTTTCGCACGAAATCCATCTCAGACAAAATGAAGTCCTACATTTTCGCAGCCGCCGCGCTCGTCAGCGCCGTCGCTAACGGAGCCGTGATTCGACGTGAGGAAGACTGCGATGAACCAAAGGCGCCGACCTACGGCAGCTCTTCCCACCACGGTACTAATCAGACGTCAGGCCAAGGATCGAACGGCACTCTGCCTTGCGGTGCCACCAGCTCCACCACCTACACCGTGGTCTCTGGCGACACTCTGACCACCATCTCCACCGCCACCGGTGCCGGTATCTGCGACATTGCTGCTGCCAGCAACGTCACCAACGTTAACCTCATCACTCCTGGCCAGGTCTTGACCATCCCACAAGGCTGCACCCTTCCTATCGACAACACCACTTGCATTACCACTCCAGACATTCCAGCCACCGAGACTTGCGTTGCTGGTCTTCCAAGCACCTACACCATTGTCAGCGGCGACACCCTCACCGCAATTGCCAAGGACTTCAACATCACCCTCGACTCTCTCATTGGCGCCAACACTCAGATCGCCAACCCAGACGCCATCTCCGTCGGCCAGGTCATCAACGTCCCAGTCTGCCCCAACAGCCAGTGTGCTTCCGTCGGTACCTACACCATTGTCTCTGGTGACCTCTTCGTCGACTTGGCCGCCACTTACAAGACCACCATTGGACAAATCAAGGCTCTTAACCCAACTGTCAACGCCACTGCTATCGCTGTTGGCCAGCAGATCATCCTGCCACAGAACTGCGCCAACGTCACCAGCACTGCTGCTCCTGCTACCTTTTAAGTGGTTCCTTAGCGCATTCCTCTCTGATTGGGTCTCTCAATGGAAGCTTGTTACCGGATCAGATTAGCCAATTTTCGTCACACACGGAATGAGGTTGGCTGGACTGGTGGAGGCACTTGACTCGTCGGCCAACCGGAGTACGAGTGCGATAAATGGAAGAGGAGACGGGAATGAAATTGCTGGATTTGATCATTCTTGGATTCGCAAGGAGATGTAATATCTATGTACACGGATATCGAAATGCTTTGGCATGAACTTCAGCTGACCACATTTGTTGCGCTTTTCGTATTGTTCTGTTCTTTGGCGAACCCACATCGCAGCGAGTTTGAGGTGGCTTCGTTTGCTCCGTCTGTTGCCACGGACTCAAAGCACATCTTGTTTTGCCACGAGCGATGCCTCTCGCGATGATAGCCAATGTCACCCTTTTCTTGTTAGAAGTCCACTGAGAATGCGGGTATTCTACGAGATTTCCTCCGGCTCTAGTAGCAGCTAGACTTGGTGCGTGAAAGAGTCAATCAAGACAATACAGACTGACTCAGACCGAGAAATACCATTTCGCAAGTTGTAAATAGTGGCAATGAAGTCAAGAAAAGTCATGAGAGGCAGCTTGTTCCGGTGTAGATTGAATTGACTCATTGTTACCAGTCCACGGATCGTAGGATGTCAAAGGATTCTGTGACTTCGCATATTCGGGTTGCCCGAATCTCTCGGGCCCGATGTCGACCGAGACAACGTCAACACAGCAGCATGCTCTTACGCCATAGACATTTTGTTCCTGTCAATAATTGAGCTTATATATGACAAGCGTTCGGCAAGTAAGCAAGATGTGAAGCTTAGCATTCTTCATTCTTCTCTCTTACCACATTCGAGATTGAACTATTTGCTACTGTTGACGCATCTTGTGTATACCTGATAATTCCATCCTCGAGCTTGACCGCAATGACATCTCTAAAAGTCCTCATCTGCGGCGGCGGAGTAGCCGGCACTTCCCTCGCATTCTGGTTAACCAAACTCGGACACAATGTCACAATCGTGGAACATTTCCCAAGTCTACGCACAACAGGCTTGCAGATCGATGTGCGAGATCAAGGCATCGAAGTTCTACGCCGTATGGGGCTAGAAGAACCTTTCCGCAAACACGCCGCTCCTGAAGAAGGCATGCAATTCATCGACGCCAAAGGTCGCAAGAGAGTCTACATGGCCGCCAACAAGACTGGTAAAGGATCCCAAACTTTCACGTCTGAGTTTGAGATTATGCGAGGGGATCTTTGTCGGCTTATACATGATGCGACTAGTGGAGCGAAGTATGTGTTTGGTACTTCTGTTGCGAGTTACGAAGAGACGGAATCGGGCGTTGATGTCGTGTTCAAGAATGGCAAGACCGAGAGCTTTGACCTGATGATTGGTGCTGATGGTGTCTGGTCTTCGACTCGGAAAATGATGTTGGGAAAAGAAGGTGCTGCTGCAGTCTGGCACTCAATCCATGAGGCGGCGGCTTATTTGACAATTCACGATCCTATCGAACCAGGCGGGACGTACGATGCGGACTTTTATATCGCTCCCGAAAAGCGTTCGATATTGGTTCGAAGGCATAGCCCCACGACCAAGCAGCTCTATCTGCTCCTCAACAGAGATGATGAGCGATTGCAGAAAGTTAAGCGAGCAGATGTCGACGCTGAGAAGGCTGCTTTTGCTGAAATATTTGCTGATGCCGGCTGGAAAGCTCCAGAGCTGCTCAAGGCAATGCAGCAATCTGACGACTTTTACTGCGAGCGACTCGGCATGGTCAAGATGGATTCATGGTCCCAAGGACATGTGGGTCTCCTAGGTGATGCGGGATATGCTCCAGGAGGATCTGGTATGGGGACTACATGTGCCATGGTTGGTGCATATGTACTCGCCGGCGAGATAAGTAAGTACTGTCGATCGAACCCATCCAAGAACGATGCGGACCAGGAGCACGTGCGCGAGAAGATTCCAGCTGCCTTGAAGGCATACGACCAGACGTTTCGACCTTTCATGGACACAATACAAAAGGGTGCCGAAGGATCCATAGTGTCCTGGTTGCTACCGACGAGTCCATTCGGTATTGAGATCTTCCATATCATCGCTGAGGTCTTCATGTGGCTGAAGATTGGCAACATCTTGCAATTTTTCATGGTCAAGACTGAAGAGAAATGGAAGTTGCCGGAATACGAGGCGCTACGAGAAGTCGAGGCTGAGATTCGGGCGAGCGAGAGGCAGTCATGAACTCGAGTGGAGGTACGAAAGCCAGAAATTCTTGATCAGTAGTGGAGATGGCTAGCCTGCTCAACCAATTCGAACATCAGCTGTGATGCCCCTGTAATGCATTTGTCGCTGTCTGCTCTTGCCTGCTGTGACTAGACCGGTCACATCACATTTCCGCTTGCGGATGAAGTGAAATCTTCCAAACTCTGGCTCAGAGTCAAGGCAAGTTTGTGGTTTGTGGTGATGCCCCGCACGGTCGATGTTCCAGAGGCTTTGAAAACTTCAGAATGATCTCGCAATAGCCGCAGGACTTTTCTCCTCCTTGTGTCAGCCTCATTCGCTAGTCCTCGGCTCACTCATGGCTCTTCAAATTCGAAATTGCCTTCTTCTCCATCGCTTGCCCAACAATTTGTGAGCTCGGTAAGTTCAACTCATCAGGTGAAGAGAGCATGTGAACACTGTCGTGTCCGCAAATACACCCTTGTGACGTCCGGTTGAGCGCTTCCCTTCCCTGAACGTGTATGCTCGACTCTGGACAAGACGCCCTCCCAATGCTGTTGTTTGGAGCAGCGCCTTGTCATCACGCCCTCCGCTTCACTGGTGCCGCCCGCCCCTCGTCCCACCGACCAATCTCCCGCTCGCCTTCACTTCTGCAGCAAACCTCAATGGCGTGCACCTCCCCGCCACGGCACCTCGCTCCGAATCTCGGCCTTCGCAAATTGATGTATATAATTCGTCTTCAATTGTTCCCTTCACGTACCAGTGATAGCCTAGTGGTTGAGAGCATTCGCATTTTCAGTGTCTTACACTTTAAAGAGCGTCTTACACTCAACACACCACCGTTAATACCGAACATGTCTGAGGTCGATTCAAGTTCCAACCTGATTGCATTAACAATCTAAGGAGTCCCTCTGACGAGGTTCAGCATCGGAGGTTCAGTCGGATTTAATCGAGGCTGCGTGATCTGGTTCGGAATAATATTCTTTGGAAACCTACAAATTCATTCTTTTTTTTGGCCTTCCTTTTCTGGCTGGTGTTGTTGTCGCCGCCGACTGTTGGTTGGCAAGGCTCGGGCAGTAGTGGTGTTCACTTTTGCAGCGTCTTCGAGGTTTGGCCATTCTGCATGGGGTTTTGTGCCGCGTAGTAACCCCTCAAATTCTTCGACGCGGTGCGCATCGGCCAAGCTGATGCTACCTACCATCGCACCCAGTAATAGTGCTAACAACGCATCGGTAAATACTTGAGAGCATCATCGAGGGGCCACGCACATCAGCTTGAGACGTGCGCGCTGGCTGGCGGAAGGTCCGTGGTTCGAATGCAGCATGCAGGCAACTTCTTTTGCCTCCCGGGTCACGCGGCTTTGGTCAACAGTAATGCGAACCACCAACTTGGCGATAATGAAGGGCTGTCAAGGACGCCGGATGGCGGGCATGGGTCAACGCTTCTTTGCATTCGTCTATTCATCTAAGTCGCTCATATTCTATGAGTTTCATGAGGCGTTGTCGCATTACAAATTCCAAACCACCACGCGGCCGTCAACACCAGCAGTGCTGATCTGGCTGACCTGCCCACTTCCCCCACCATTGTAAGCACGAACTTTGTTGATCGTGTTCTGATGCACAGTTCGCAACTTGGTGTCATCGACACTGCTACCGCGACCCTTGAGATCCATGGACCTAAACATGTTCAAAGCACTTTCCTCCCTCACCACCCCCTGACCCGGTCCGGCTCCACTCTTCTCCAAGGAGCCTGTGAGCTGCCAGCCGGAAGCGGATCCCGCGAACTTGTAAACCTCGCAGTCGTAACCAGCACATACGATCTCGCCCTCGTTTATCCACAGCAAATCGGCAAATGGCAGCAGCTGGGTGCTGATTGAGATGACAGCTTGCGGCGGCTGCTCTGGTCCGCTCGGGTAGACAACGGTGACACTGCTGTCATGTGCAGTGAAAGCCAGTGCATTGCCTGAAGGGGAAAATGACACGCCATGGACCCAACCAGCAGTGGAGTTCAGATACTCTCCGCAAACTGTGTTGAAAGGCAGCCTTTCTCCCCAAACACTAGGCTCCGGTCTCTCGTCTGTGCCCTTGATGAAGGACGACAGAACACGTGCATGCCCATCTGTAGATCCGGCAGCCAAAAGAACAGAGTTTGGATGCCACGCCACGGATGTGACAGTCGAGCGCAATGGCTTCTTGAGATGCTTGCTGACCCACCAATCGTTCTCCTCTTCGAAGTAACAGACCGCGATGATTCTAGCGCCGCTTCCCACAGCAAACTTGGTCTCATTCGGACTCCACCTCACGCAAGTCGCTGCTCGGTTGATTCTGAGCAGCACCAAAGTCGGCTTCCAGCCGCCTTGCGGGGAAGGTTCCCAGACATATGCGTTTCTGTCCTGCGAGCAAGTGACGATCTTGCCAGAGTGTGGAGCAATGTCGACACCAGTGACGGTCTTGTCGTGCCCACGGAGCTCGTCCTGGAGAGCGAATTTGTTGCCTGAAGCACCGTAGAGCTCGACATTGGAATCGCGGGTTACGGCGAGTGTGCCGCGGTCGGCCGAGAAGGAGTGGTCGCTGATCGGTGCGTGGAAAAGGTGGTGAACTTGAGGAGAGGCCATTGTGATGACGACAGGAGGGGTGGAGTCTCTACTGTCGGCGGGCGTGGTCTATGGGAGTGGAGGGCGGATGTCGATTGAAGCTGCCTGGGACGAAGTGACGACGCTGGAGACTGGGGTCGGTGCGGAGCCGACGGGGCTGCCGACAAGCTTCATCTTTTCGAGGCCGACATCAAAACGCAACAACACGATTGCCTTCTCCGCGACAACTGCCACTCCTCACCACATCGCTCCTCGACATGGCCTCCGCCGTCGCCGCTCCCGGCGCAACAGATGTTGCAACACGAACTGCACCCAGCCAATCTCTCTACATTCAGAATCTGCCCGAAAAGCTGCAAAAGCACGATTTGAAGCGGAATTTGTACATGCTCTTCACGACCTACGGCCCCGTCCTCGATGTTACAGCAATGAAGGGCTCGAAGATGCGTGGACAGGCGCATGTGCTGTTCCGAGACGCCAATACCGCAACACAGGCAATGCGACATTGCCAGGGCTACGACTTCTTTGGGAAAGAGATGGTGAGCAGAGAACGTTTGAAAGTTGTGGACGATCGCTAAGTTGATGCGCTAGAAAATCACGTACTCGAAGAACCGATCTCATACTCTTGCCAAACTCACAGGCACTTTCCACGAAGAGCAGCAGGCTGCGAATACAACAAAAGCCGGGCCCACGACAGGCGCATCTTCACTGCCAGCTCCACCCGGCGCACCTCCTGCTGGCCTTCCTCCGCCACCGGGACTCCCCCAAAAGCCGAACGGCGGATTACCGAAGCCGCCAGGACTGGAGCCCACAAAGGGTGGAGCAGAGAACGCGCCAAGTCCAGCTGTGTCTGCTGGACAAAAGAGGCAGCGAGATGAGAGCGAGGATGAGGGCGGGGATGCGCCAATGGAGGAGGACAGCGACGGAGGCGAGATGGAGATGAGTGATAGTGACTGAGGACAGGAGAAGGTTTGGAACAACACAACACCGCTGGAGACAATCGTATCGCCTGTACAGGGCGTGCACAAGACTTTCAGTCTCAGAACCATACACCGTACGGCTCATGGAAGCCGCGCCCATCGCCTTGCTTGGGCGGGCGCGAAGCCTGCGTCGTGAGGACTGGCCCGCCATCATCAGAGTGGATGGATCGTAGGTATACCCAAACCACTCTATATGAGAAACATTCTGACAAGTCGCAAGCTTCTCACAAATTCAGAAAAATCTTGAATAACCTGGGACAAATGGTTCTAGTGGGTTCCGCACCTTGACAGCCCTTCGAAGGTTTGGAAGTCATGGCAAGGACGCTCTCATCAGAGGGACACCGCCTGCCTGGCGACTGCATGTGAACCTTGGCTCGACTCCAGCAAATTGCATGCTTCGCATGGTTTTGAAATTCAGCTTTCGACCGCAATAGCCAACCCAGTGGGCACAGACAGTCCGACTGCACTCCCAATGATACCGAACCAGATGAATAGCCATTCCACTGCATCGACATTTTCCCGAGCGCCTAGAACGTCCATCATAGCCTCCTGTGTCCGGCAAGGATGCACGAAGAACACAGGCCTACCCGTCTCAGGATGATCTGTGAGAGACACCGTCCCTCTTAATCCCACAACTCCGGCAGTCGGCTCGTACAATCGTTCCAGCAGCCATTCGGGGGACCTCAGCGGCTCAGAACTTAGATGCAGTACCGGAACCTGATACGAAGGCGAGTGAATGATGTCGTACGTCAGTCGGGTCGAAAATTGAGAGATCTGGTGGGCAGCCGGCCTGGGAAGTGCTTCTTCGTCCTCGTCTTCGGCAGAGCCAGGCGGTATACAATCTGCTGCAGTTTGCTCAACGTCTTCGATGACAGTATCTCTTGTTTCTCTGATCCCATCGGCAATCAAACTCGTGATTCGAAGAAAGTGGCCTTCCTGGACCCGGCTTTTGACTAAGCGGACGTCTTGCCATGCATGACGATGCAGATTTCCTTCTTCCTGCAACTTCGACCATTGCGCTGAAAGATCCCGAATCGCTGATTGGAAATGATTGTACTCCATAAGTAAACCACCTAAGAAGGATCCGATGTGGTGCGACAACAGAAGAGACGAGGCAACAAAAGTTCAAGGTTGAAGCTCCGTCACGTGCACACGCGCTCCACGCCTCACTTCACGTTCGCATTCAAGCTAATCAGAAGCACGGCCGTTGGCGAACAAACACATTCTACACAACCAATCCCGAGGAATAACAACGGCTGACGCACACTGTACAAAAAAACGCTACCGGGCCGCAATGGAGACCAGACCTCCGTTCCACACCACGACTATGCTCACAGTTAGGGCTTCGAAGGCAACATTACGGCGTCTGAGGAACCCATCATTCACTGTATACATTGGCTCTAGAACTTATACATCGTGTTATGCTGAAAAGAATCGGCAACGCTTTGATAGTGCTGCCTATCTTCAGCACGAAGCGGCTAATTTGGTCACAACACCAAAACCACTACTTATCACATGAACAATAGTACCTACGAGCGTCGAGTCACACTCAGGTGCGCAAGCTGGCTTTTGAGTGCTCAAAATATGGCGAACGACAAGGCTTGATCCTCACCTTCAAGTGACAAATGGGCAAGGGCAGTGAATAGTGCGAGACGACGCTGTGCCACAATGGAACCACAGCAGTACTCTCGACGCTGAAGCTTATTGGGGTGAATGCAATCGACGTTGAGGGCAAACATTTTCCTGCAGCTTATGACGCTAAATCGCAATTTTTCACAAAAGTGAAGCTATTTCAGCGCCTTCGACAAACAGCTGCATTGAATGTGAAAATTCGGTCAAGCCTTTGACGGTTACTCACCCACTCCTGGGCGCTCCTTTGACAACGAGGTCGACCCTCGAACTTCCACACTCCAACAAGATCATCCAGTTGGTTTCAAGATGCAGAACCCTCTCAGTGGTAGTCGCACCACCACTCCGGCGAACGTACAGAGAGCAGCTCAAGGCCTGACAAACCCCCTCACGCCCAATAGTCAGTCGGAGAACATGTCGAATGTTGGTGCCGATACGGACACGAAGCTCCAACCGGAGGCAGAAGACACTCGAAGTAAGTACAAACACGTCGAGTCTCCTATAAAGGCGGAAATGGGCTGTGCCGGTCGAGATGAGCATCAAGGCGAAGCAAATCTGGGTCAAGATGCCGTCGTGGCATCCGAGATTAACGAAGCAGCCCAAGATGGCGAGGAGAACAAGCAACGCATGTCTATGGGGCCATCGGTAGAGCAAAGAACAACGACAGAGTCCCCAAGCCTGCCCCTGGCTGCAGATACTCCACCCGAGACTACCAAGAACAGCAAGAACGAGCATGAGGCCGAGAAGAGGGAGGCCGCCGAGAGCCTATTAATTCTCAATCAGGGGAAACCACCGAAGCGTAAGCGTTCTGGACCCGGTATGAAGGGCAGTCGAACCTCGTCGAAAAAAAGCAACAAGGACTCTGATGAGCTCGAGTACCTTGGGACAAGATCTGTGTTGCGCCCTCTACGCCCTCGTCGAGTTACTCCTCAGCAAGAGGCACTCTCAAAATACAAGCGACGCTCTGCAGAGCAGTGGGCCAGGACGGCGGATGCCCGAAACCACGCCACATCAAATGGCTCGAACTTCGACATGGCTTCGATGCCCTATCCGGTAGGTACCGCTCCCCTAGCGTCTCAGGACTTTGTACTCTCCACGAGACCTGGGCTCCAACCTGCCATACACCCCGCTGCTCCGAGTGCTCAGTACTACACCCGGCCTGATGAATATGCATTTCCATCTGCTGCTTACTCCAACTCGGGCTCATCAAGCTACCCATCGAGCTATCCACCAATCGAATTACAACATGGAATTCATCATCATCAGCAGCATGTTGCGCAAGTGCCTGTCTTGGACCGCAACATCGAGACAATAGGGCGTTGGCGAGACTTTTCGCACCTGGCGGAAGCACCAGCCACCACAGCAGGCCAGACCGTACCTTGCCCCCCGTATACCCAAAGCCAGCGCCAATCGGGTCCTTGGGATATCCTCTGAATCCTGAATCGCTCGTTCTCATGAATCTCGCAACCAGAAACGCCCACCTGCAACCCCCCGCACACGCACGGTATCCTCCAGTCAGCAGAACCTTCATCCTCCCTCCACCAACATGCACAGCCAGCACGCGCTACGCGAGCCTACCCACAAATTTCGGAGCACTACATCTAGCTCGAGGACTCTACAATGGCAACACATACAACTCGACCGAGTACGCAAATTACCAACAGCATTTGGCAAATTCTCACGCCGCTCTGAACCTCCAGCGCGAACTCGACGTCAACCACTGGAGGAACAGACATTCGCAAAAATGGGTTAGGCAGGAGGGTGTGCATGATGGTTCCGGGGACTACGCTGCTGAGAGATTGCCGAAGCTAGTAGAGCCTGGGGCCACGCCTACTCGTAAGCTAGCTGCAATGGAGGCTCAGGGAGTGAACATGGGATATCGTGGGGCTGAAGGTGCGTTGAAGGCTGGTGATGGCGAGGTGTCGCGGGAGAAAGCGGTGAGCAAGGGGAAGAGGCCGTGGGAGCTCTGAGTGAGAGGAGTCGACTTACGATCCCGCAAGGCAACATGAAAGGCTGCGTTGGATATGAATGCAGAGAGACGAGTCGTTGGTCTCAAAGTCGAGAGTGTATTTCGCCAAAAAGGTTTCGGGTAGGGCTGAACATGGCTACCAGTCGTGGTTGATTGTGTCATCGAGGACAGGTGTATCAAGTGCGTATGTGTTTCCTTCACGCACTAGCAATCAAATCATAAACGCATTTGTGGAAGTGAGGCTGTTCGCATGTGGTCGTGATTCATTCACAAGTATTTTGAATTTTTCCTTTCTTATGTCATGATCTATCATGTAACCTGGCGTGCTCGATAAGATCCTGATTGCCCTTTCCAGGCAGGAAAGTGCACCAGGACCATGGCGCATATATCATCAGGTCGTGAGGTCGGACTCATTCGGCCGAACCTCAGCTGTCGATGCACAATGCTTCCAACTCATCTAGGCCTTCTTGCCGTTGATGGCCTTGAGCTGCACATCACTGCGCCAAAGTCAGCTCATATTCATACTCAACATTTCCAGGATTTGGACTAGAGGACTTACAAGACCAAAGTAGCATTCGGTGGGATGAGACCCGGGAAACCGCGAGAGCCATAAGCGTAGTCACCAGTGATGGTGAGCTTGGCCTTCTCGCCGAGGGTCATGCCTCCATCAGTCTCGAGAATGCCCTCGTCCCAGCCCTTGATGACCTGGCCAGTGCCGATTCTGACATCGAAGTCGCCGCGGCCGACGGAGGAGTCGAATCTGTACGTCCTCATGTCAGTCGCAGTTCAAGCTTGGTAGTATGATAGATGGAGCACGTACTGCGTGCCGTCTGTGAGCTTGCCAGTGTACTCCATGCTGATGTTGTCGCCGGCCTTTGCCTTGGTGACGCCATCGCCTGGGCTGATGATCTCCTTGGTGACACCCATTCTGAAAGCTGTGTGGGAGAAGGAGGATTTGAAGATTTGTGGTTTGGTTGTTGTTGTTGTTGTTGAGGTAAGAGGCTTAGTGATGAAGCTGCGGCGGAGAGTGGATGAAAACATCTGCAAGGCAAGAGCTCTCGGAGCCTGTGAATGGACACAGTTTTAAAAACTGACGTTGGGCACAAGGCAGGACCCTGGAATCGTGGGTTGCCGCTGCCGCGCGCATTGGAGCTTTGACCCTTTGGAAGTTTCCAGGGTTCGTCAACCGAGTGGCCGCGTCTGGCGGGTTGGTTTGCGCAATCGTCAGCCGCCGCTGTGACGCCATTGTTTGTTGGGTGCTGAGCTGGTGAGCAATGAGCTGCTGTTGCTGATGCTGCAGCGCGGTTTAGGCGACGGGTGTGAGTGATGATTGGTGAGAGCTGGGTGCAACAGTGCAAGGTACCAGGTACAGCTCCGATTCCCAACTCCATCATTCATCCACACATCTCCACATCTTCTTCCACCGCCAACCATGAGGCCACACGTTTCCGAGTCTGGTAGAAAGTGCCCGAAAGTGCACAGCCTCGACCGCTACGAAACGCTGCTCAAACGTCCCTGCCAAGCTGCTTGTCTATTCAATGCTGTCATATGTCTCTTCTGAACGTACTACCAACACTGAACGTGACGAACGAGCTGCAATTACCACTTCGGGTAGAGATTCACTTGGCACATTATAAAGAGGATCATCAGAGAACCCGCAATATGAGCAATTTACTATTCTGCTTACTCTAATTTGTCACAGCTGCTCATCAGCCATGTGGGAGGAAAGTGACTCCTTCTATCGTCTATATTGCATCGTCAAATCCTGAGCAGTATATCACTGGAAGAATGCGTGGGCCTTGATTGTTTCAATAGGGATGCGCTCCCAGCAAACTGTCGGGAAGCGCTCATCATGCACTTTGGTCTTGTCAGTCGTGGGTGCCAGACAGTATAACTCCGTTATGCAGGCTCGCACGATGTTGTTCTCTAGTGCCTTCGCGTAATTCAAGCCAACCTGCTCGACGCCATGACTGTCATCCGAATATGTGAAGCGACCGCCCATATCCTTGAATTCCTGGTCGGTGTCAGTGGGTAGCATTGAGAAGTGACACAACTTGCTTACCCTGCAGATTTCACTTTGCGGATATGCTTCAGCCATGCCCTTCCTGATCGCACTGGTATTGATCTCAAGCACGCCGCCGTAGCTGGCGATGAACTTCAAATTTCGCTCAATCTTGCTCCAAACACCTGGCCATGTTCGGAAGCTTCGATCTGGCGCGTCACCTTTCAGCCTGATGAGATCAAAGTGTCCAACGAGAGGAGGCTGCAAAGCCTTCAGCATCTCGTACTGGAAGTCAAAGTAGTCCTCGTAGATGCGTTCGTCACTGCCGCCTGCAACTTCACGTGCTTGATGATACATCGACGTATCGAAGTCAATCGGGATCGTGTGCGTGTGATGAACACTCCCCACAAACAGATCCACGGGATATTTCTTCAATAAATTCTGGATGAGCTCGAGAGAGTAATCACGAATCCACTCCCCTTCGAAGCCCACTAGCAATTGAATCTGACCAGCATATGCCTTTTGCAAACGCCGTGCTTCGTGATAATAGTCGTCGAAAAGCTTCTCCAAGGTGGTCATGGTATGGACTTTTGACTCTTCGGGGTAAAAGTCAACCTCCTGCCGGGCAATATGCTCGGTCATGCAGAAGGTTGACATTTTGAGACGAATGGCAGTCTGCACGACCTCCTCCAACGTGCTGGTAGCATGACCGCAGAACTGCCCCGAATGTGAGTGGTGGGAGAAAGGCATCGTCGATGGAGCAGCCGGAAAATGCAGCAAAAACGTTTTGCAAGAAGAAGAGAGTTGTTACACTACCCGCTGCTGCTTTTATCACAAGGCGCACACAGGCCTATATTGAGACTGCAGACGCTTCAGCCTTGCATCAAGGGTGACCGTGGCACGCGCGGACGAAACATTTGGACGTACTCTGTTATAGGGTGGAGGTTGGTGTAGTCATCATGGGCCAGGCTGCCAATGCAAGCTTCCAAGCTGCGCGCTGCCTCGATCCGGGCGGAAACACGCTTCTGGAGCCGGTCGCGGGCTGCTGCATCAGCAAAGCTCCCAACGCCATCCGCGCCGCGCTGGTCGTCGAGGTCGACGTCGCACACACACGAGCATCGCAGACTCAGCATGATGCACTTTCGCTAATTTCTCGTCCCGTTCAGGTCCGCTTGGCAAGATTCTCGAGAAAACTGAAAGCAGTACATCGTCGCCAACTACTTCGTCACTTCCCAGCGAGTATCCGGCGTTGATCGGAAGCGATAATGTCGCCTCAGGACAACAGCTCGCTCAAGCGCGGAAGAGTGAGTATCGTTGCGCGCAGCTCACTCGCAGACGCTGACCTAACCCCAGCAATCCACTGGCGAAGTTCACGATGAGCCCAAGAAGCCGCGAAGATCGAATCGGCTGTCTGGTCCGGAGGACGTGAAGCAAGGCCCATTCCCATCACCCATCACGAACCAAGACACTGCCTCGACGACGAACGAGACAGCATCACCTCCGCCGTCCAAGAAGGAGCGCGAACAGCGAACGCCGCCAGCCAGCAGTCCACCTCCATCGCAGCGGTTTGCCGGCCTCTCCTCACCTCCCGGCGACACCCAGCCCTACTCCCAGTTCTTGACACCGGCGCCAGTGACATACGAAGTCGACGACGAGGAGGGCGAGGGAGTATGGGGCTACCTAGTGCCGGCTGAGGGCCACACAGATGCCCTGACGTTGCGGAAACGCGCTGCATGCCCAGTGCCGCTCCACAGCACAGGCAAGCCCAACGGGCGGCAGAAAGTCAAGAAAGGAGAATGGAAAAAGCAAGAGGAAGCATACGAAGCTGACAAGGACGCAAACGGTGTGCCTGCTGGCGGATATCTGATTGGACGACATCCAGAATGTGACAATATTGTGAAGAGTGCAGTAGTGAGCAACAGGCATTGTTTGATATTCGCTGAGAACAAATCTGGCGCTACCACTGCGGTGCTCGAGGACCTGAGTGGAAATGGCACATATGTCAATGACCAGCTCATTGGACGCAACAAGAGACGCGAGCTTCAAGACGGAGATGAAATCTCCATCGTGAATGATGCACGATTCATCTTCAGGTATCCTCGGACGAAAGAGAGCGGTAGCGGGTTCCGCCAACAATACACGATACAAGGTCAGCTTGGCAAGGGACACTTCGCGACTGTCTATCTCTGCTGTGAGAAGAGTTCTGGAATGCGATATGCTGTAAAGAAGTTCGAAAAGCGGAGTGGACCTGGTGAAAAGAGCAAGGTGGAGGGACTACAACAGGAGATCGCGGTCCTTATGGGAGTCAGTCATCCAAATGTGCTCTGTCTTAAGGAGACGTTCGACGAGGCCGATGGTGTGTACTTGGTCCTGGAACTGGCGCCAGAGGGAGAGCTATTCAACTGGATAGTCATGAAGCAGAAGCTTTCAGAGGTGGAGACGCGCAAGCTCTTCATCCAACTATTCCAGGGGATCAAGTACCTGGTAAGTGTTGTCATAACCCGTGTGCTGTCAATATCAAACTAACTACGAGTAGCACGAGCGGAACATTGTGCATCGTGACATCAAGCCCGAGAATATTCTGATTGTCGACAAACAGCTGAACATCAAGATTGCCGATTTTGGTCTGGCGAAGATCATTGGCGAAGAGTCTTTCACTACTACACTCTGTGGCACGCCGTCATACGTCGCACCCGAGATTCTTGAACAGACCAATCGCCGTCGTTACACCAGAGCTGTCGATGTCTGGAGCTTGGGCGTGGTGCTGTATATCTGTCTGTGCGGCTTTCCTCCATTTTCAGATGAGCTGTATTCGCCGGAGAACCCATACACGCTGAGCCAGCAGATCAAGATGGGTCGCTTCGACTATCCTTCACCGTATTGGGACTCAGTCGGCGATCCAGCACTCGACCTGATTGACCGCATGCTCACAACAAAGGTCGAAGATCGTATCACAATCGATGAATGCTTGGAACACCCCTGGATCACGGCTCGCACCATCAACCCCACCGATAGTACCGATGGCTTGACAGGTGCGATCGGTAATCTTGACTTCTCGCAGCGCAAACCGCAGCGAGAGCGCACTTTGCTCGCGGCCATCAACGATGTCAAGGTCTCACGCGTTATTGAAGCTCAGCCGGATGCGCCGCCGATCAAAGTCTGGGAGAAGAATTCGCAATCACGCTTTCACACTCAGCGACCTGCGAGCCAGCCGAAGTCGAAGAAGATTAATGGTCACTTCGAGCGCACGGTGGAACCTACTCCTGATGCAGCCCGCGACCCAAGAGAATTCATGGAAATGGGCGGCAAAGGCGACCAGCAATTATTTGACACCCCTGGTAATGGTGAAAGCATCTATCCTGACGAGAGTATGAAGGCCGGCGCTCCAGAAGAGAAGTGAAGAATCCGAGAAGATCGAATGATTTGTTGGGCTGCTTTTTCTGGCATGCCAAGGGTGTATGCAGTCCCGAGTTTTTGCAGTCCCAGTGGACCGACGTACTGTTGATGATGAGAAGTAACATATTTCGGGAGAGGATGGCCGTACAGTTGAGCTATAGACAGACGTGTACAGGCGGTACCTGCGTGTCAGTTCCCTACTGCGGGAGACAAGGCTCACACTGTTGTGCCTCAGTGCTTCGCAGCAAAAAGCCTGAAGCCCTCTCCATCAGGCCAAAACAGTGCCTATGCTTTTTTCTTTGGCCACTGCGTGGCACGGCAGACTTGCCTGGACGATCTCTCGGCACAAAGCTACTGAAGAACCCATTCAGATTGGGCTCCAGACTACCACTGGTGGAGGAGGGGTAGCGTATGTCAATAGACGTCACTGCTTGAGAAATGCAAATATGTCTAATAGCCTGAGCCTCAGAACACATTCGTTTTGCATACCCGAAGAACATCGATCTCCCCAACGATTTCAAGCAAGATTCATCATGGCCGCCCAACAAATCGCCAACATGGACAAGCTCCAATACAAATCCATAATCACAACACCCAACAACCTCACATACAGCTACTACCTTTCACCCAACTTCAACTCAAGCCTAAACAAAAATATCCCAACCCTCGTGTTCCTCCACGGCTACCCCGACGACGCCTACATGTGGGCAGGCGCAATCCCAACCTTCCTCTCCCTCCCATACCCCTTCATCGTCCTCGACCTCCTAGGCTTCGGCGGATCCTCCAAACCCTCTGACGCCCAATACTACAACTACCGCGCCCAAGCCAACAGCATCACCCAAATCCTCGATCACGAAAACGTCCCCAACAACGTCATCCCCATCGGCCACGATTGGGGTTCCGCAACCTCTCAACGATTCTATCTCTATCATAAAGAGCGTTGTGTAGGATTAAGTCTTTTGAGTCTAGCTTATCAAATTCCAAGTTCGGAGGAATTCGATCTCAAAACTGCGAATGTGGAAACGGAGAAGAGGTTTGGATATCCTCAATGGGAATATTGGAATTTTTTCACGAGACCTGATGCGGCGAATTTGATGAGGGATAATGTTGAACGATTCTGGGATGTGAATAATGGTCTTCACATTTCTGATCAACCAGGAGAAGAGGGACGAGATATTTGGATGAGAGAAATGTTTTGCGTTCCGCATGCTATGGACGATTATGTGGAGGGAAAAGGAAAATGGGCTGGAGGGAAGAGGGTGGAATTGAAACCTTATGCGAAAGATCCGGTGTTGTTTGAGAGGTTTAAGGAGAGGTTGTGTCGGGATGGATTTGAGGGGCCGGTGCAGTATTATCATTCGTTGAAGAACAATACGATGATTGAGGATGAGAGGGAGCTGGTGGAGAAGAAAGATGGGACCAAGATTGAGGTTCCGTTGTTGTATATTGGGCAGACGGGGGATTGGGTTTGTAGGGTGGATTTGATGGGGGATGCGAAGGAGAAGGGGTTGGTGGGGGATTTGGAGGAGAAGGTTATGGATGCTGGGCATTGGGTTTTGTATGAGAAGCCGGAGGAGATTGCGGGGATTATTAAGGAGTGGTTGGGGAAGAAGTTTCCGGTGAAGGCGTAGATATACATGTGTAGTTCATAGTTCATGCGATGAAATTTCATGCTAAAATGCAAGGCTCATCGTTGATTTGTGCGATGCTCGCTGCTGCGATCATTCGTTGTTGGCATGAGGTGTCCCATGGAGACTCTGGCTCAATTCGTGCAGCAATATGGCATCGAAGTTTTCAAGACTCTTGCCTTTGGCAACGCGGTATCCGTATGCAAGCGGCTGTGCGCACAGAACCGCCGACCATGATCGAGCTTCTTCCATCAACAGTCTCGTGTTCTCCACTCCTGACAACGAGAGATGGCATTTGGTGCTTTTGTGCCTTTCCCAGCCCAATGATTGTGCTTGAGCAACCGAGATCTCGAGTTTAAAGGTCTGGCCAGAGAGATGGTTCTCGCTGGTTTGGGCAATAAGTCTGCTCGCAGTTTCGTCGTACGTCCGTCGCGGCCATTGCGACCCGCTGATGTCGAAGCCGTAGATACAGATCGATGTCATCATCCCGGGCCTTCCCCATCAGTGCGATCTGCGACACGTTCATACTTCGAGGCCTAGACACTTTTCGCACATCTCCCACTCTGGCAACTCATTCCGAATGCAGATAGACTCCTTGCAGACGTACTTCTTCTTGGGCCTTTCCAGATCTGAGCTCGTCGCGGCGTTCTTTCTTGCCCTGTCCAGCAGCATGCCCATTGTCATGTCGGCGTTGCACTCTACGACAGCCACCGGAAGGTCTCCCACTTCGACCAGCACATGAAACTTGGCTCGGCTTGCTGTGGCGAGGAGCATCTTGCGCCAACTTCCTGGCCCTCGCCTTCCCGTACTGAGCTGACCATTCGTGATCTTGATAGTGCAGTACTTTGGTTGCGTTGACCAGATAATAGGATTGAAGTAGACCATAGTCTTGAGGCTGTAGTCGTAGTGGTCCTTGCCTGAGAATTCTCGCGGGCGAGGGCAGAACCACATCCGTCTCTGGAGCTCTAGAGACTTAGCAATTGCCTCACGCCAGGTCTTGTTCACTGCGCTGGCTCGCAAGAGTGTCCGTGCACTAGTACGGTCACTCTTGGTCACGACGTGCAGTAATATGCGCTCCAGGAGCTCTGCAGCCTGGAATACAGGAGTAGATGCCGAAAGGATCTGGTCAAAAGTGTTAGTCAGAGAAAAAATGTTCATTTGGACACAAACAGATTGGCCTTGTCTTCGACTGCATCCAACTGGTCTACCTCACTGCAACTAGACCTCGCATCTTCGAACAAATCCTCATCATGGACGTCAGTAACGGAATCGTGTCGTGAGATATTGTCTCTGATAGGACGGTCCATGAAGACGACAATACTCGTAACCCAATTGTTGAAACGGGGCTTGAATGTCGTTATTGTTCGATGACTGATTGTTGGTGGCCAGGCAATGCTCTATTTCCGAAGAGAAAGTCATTCTGGCAAAGAAGAGGGGCCCCATCGATCTTAGGTGAACTTCACGACGCAGCTCCTGCAGAGCTGAGCTCATATGAATGTGATCGAGCAATATACTTGATCGTCGTTGGCCGATTCTCGCCAGGCAGCTATGACTTTGCCCTCACATTTGCTGCCCTCCTAACGATCCTGTGGAATGGGCAAACGGTGCATGCAGCTGAAAAAATGAGTGAATGAAGTGCATGTGCTCTCGTAGCGGCCAGGTCTGGCAGTGGCAGGATCTTGTGAAAAGCGGTAGTTGCCTTCAGCTCGTTTCGAGCAGATTATGACGAATCGATAGAGAAAGGAATGCTCGGAGAGGAGCTTCGCATCACAACATATCATAGCGTCTCGCTAGCTAGCTATAATCGTACACTGGCCTCATAGCCCCACGTCCCGTAGTTAAAACATGCAAGCAGCAGACTCCGCTTCGAAAATCAGGACTTCTCAAGCGAAGAGACCTTTGGAGTAAGAAGCTATTGAGCCTGGACTCACAGCGCGTTCAGAAGACTAATCAAGATCGGTCATGTAGCCATTAATCGCGCCCAGCGCCTATGCTCCAGTATGGTATCGGAAAGAGACAGCTTGCTGACGCAAGTTGTCCGAGTAAGATAACGTGAACTCCGTCGCTCCTTCGCAGCAAAGCGCAACAAGTGGGGTATCAGTAAACGGCTGATGGGACAGAGGAGTGGGTCCGTAGTTCGCAGATATCAGAACGCGTCGGGGCGTAGCAGCAGCACATTCCGAAGCCACGATGGTGGGAGCAACCCAAGCTAGAGTTTCGTGTTTCGGCATCCTTTCGTTGACTTCGTGTCAAGCCAATCTTGTCCGGCTAAGAGCTAAGTCATTCATCCGCGACGCATGGATGATCTTGAAGGCGGTCGCGATGATGGGCGAACTGGGAAACCGTAATCAGCGTTCGTCTTTACCGGAGTCGCAGGAGGCAGGTCGCTACGGCTCCGCTGGTGGCCCACACGGGGTGTAGAGCTGTTGGACCTGGTCTTCTGATGTTGTTGGGGCTGCTGCTGCATACCGGTCGTATTCATTGGAGGTGGCCCTCCTTGAGCTGTGGAGGGTCGTTGGATCTCCTGCTCAATGCCCAAGCCATGGTTGCCCCCATAGGCATTGGCTCCCGCGGGTACATAGGTCATTGGATTTGCATTATTGTTACCACGATTGTGCAGGTCCACGTGCGAGCCTCGGCGGTCGTAGTTGCTGCCTTGTTGGTTGCTGCTGCCACTGCTAATAGCACGGTCATCGGTAGACATGTTTTCCGATGGCGCGTCGTCCCCAATCGTGGACGCCCATAAGCTGTTGGATAGCGAATGCTCGTCACCCATAGGCTTCTTCTTGAAAGTAATTTTGTCGGGATCATGGCCATCTTCCACGAGTCGCTCGATGTTGAGATACTCTTTCTCGGTGAAGCAACCTTGCCAGCAATGCCGCCAATCACCGACCAAATAGTTGAACAGCCATCGCTCCAGGTTCAAGCACGGCCCGACGCAGACGGCCAAGTTGTTGAGATCCATTTTGTTGCGGTCCTTGTTGGTAAGCAGCAAAGACAGGTGGCAGGTGATGGCGAACAAGAGATAATAGTTGAATGGTGGAAGCTCCGAGAGGGCATCGCGCAGCAGTTGGGGTGCCTCTTGACCTTGGTTCCTGTAGTTTGGATTCTGTTTCTCCAGTTCCGCGCCCAAGGACTTTTGCAGCGAGGCAGGCATGACTTCTGTAGGCAGCTCGCGGAACCAGGCCTTGAGCATGCTCGCAATCTCGTTCGTGTCTTTGATATCGGCGTCGAGGAGGTCGATATCGAGCTCCTGATCGAATCGTCGTTGCCAGTGCTTGACCTGCGGACCACTTCCTGGGACACGATATAGACCCTCGTTCTCGCAATTCGTATTGAGGTAGCTGTACATGTTAGCAACAACGACAGATAGCTCGGCAGACCCATTACTCACTCAATGCACCTCCACGGCAACGCCGGCATCCAATACTCCGTCTTGTCGCGACAGGAAGCCAGATCTTTGCTAATGCGAGTGGCCCGTGTCTGTTCGATAAGTGGAAGGTTGATCACCTTGATGACATATTCACTGTCGGGTATGTGGGACTTGGAGTCGCTCTTGGTGCGGCCCAGAAAGCCTCCTGTCGCTTTCTTGAGCCCGCTCATGAAACCGCTACCCTCCTTCTTGTCTTTCGCCTTCGGAAACGAGGACGAGAGATTCTCCTGACTAGCGATCGCCATTGAGCGCTCTTCGGATTTTCCCCGTTTGTCCTCCTTGTGTTTGCCCTTCAATCTCGCGTCTGATCCTGGCCAGTCGTTGTCTGAAGGAGCCATGTGTTGTGACTGATGATCGAACGAATCTTTATCATGCTTGTTCCCGTCTCCGGACTGGTTCCCGTCGCCGTTCAATGTTGCAGGCCTCGATCCTGTGGCGTTAGAACCCCTTCGAACCGATGCCCTTCTGCCCATGCGCCCAAGAAGGCCTTTGTTCTCTTTCTTACTCTCCGACCTCTGTCGCGAAGCGGTGCTATCCTGGCTATGCTTTGGCGTAGGTTGCGGTCTGGCCGGTAGGGCTGGCTTCTCACCTGTCACTTCTGTGGTCAGCACGTGTTCCTCTTTCCAGTATTGTGTATTCAATCTGGCATTGACTGTTCCATTCATATGCACTTCGCATGGCTCGTGGAATTCAGATGCCGTTGAACCACCAATGTCGGCTAGGCATCAGCGAATCGCGATTCGCACGAGCTCACAATGACTTCACTTGCACGTGTGCAAAAGGCAAGAACTCACTTTCCGATGATTGCTTTGAGATCGCCTCCTGACTTCCTACCAGACTCAACTCCGGTGTGCTCCCTGGGTTGTTCCTCAAATGGTAAATCTTGGAGACCGAACTCGTTCCTGGTCGATACTCCTCTTTCTCGTTTCTTCCCTGCCGCGAGTTCTTTCTCTCCTCCTGTTCGTTGGACAGCTTGTTCCGGAAGCTACTCAAGAGATTCTTTGACGAATCCCTGTTGTGCGCCCGTGGAGATCCTGGCGGCGACTGTGGATATTTGCCCTGTTCCTTGGGTAGAGGTGTCAGTCCTGCGGCTACGTCGTGTTCGAAACCGCCTCCGAAGGAACCCAAATCCACGCCCTGAAGGTTCATAGGACTGCTGTTCGGCCCAGGCTGCACACCGTTCTCTCGTACTCCTTTCTCACTGAGCTTGAGCTCTTGTGGCTTGGGCTGCCGCGGCATGTCTATCATTTGTTCGCGTCTCAGCCTGGCTTGCTTGCCGATGACGGCAATGGGCGGCGGGCCCGGACGGGCAGGTGTGCAGAAACGGCTGTACCAGAGGTGCAGGAGATGAAGCAAGCTACATGCGGTGGCACTTCCGCCGTTGCTATTGCGAGACCACAAAAAGCCCCAATAGGCGGGAGATTGCAGCTACGCGCGAGACAATGACTGACGGCTGTCGCAGAACAAAGGCCGCTGTCCTGCGGGTATGCGCCGCGTCGCAGTGCTAGTGCTGGGCCGGACCTGTCGTGCGAGGGATGTGGTGCAACACAGCGTGCGCGCAGACGGTGAGCAAGAGCTCGCGGTGTCGCCGGCAGCGTCGTGTCGAATGGGAGCGCCGTGGGTGGTCGCAACGGGGCACAGCCAATGCTATCTCGTGGAGGGCGGGGACAGGAAACGGGGCGCCGTTGTGCGGACAACCGCGCACGGCACAGCGCTGGCGGCGGGCCCGGACGAGTGACGTGGGCTCAGCGGCGGCGGCGGCGTCTCGCGAGCGGACGGGCGGGCGTGCGCAGAGCAGCAGAGGGGGACGGTGACGGGGTGGTGCGGTCTGGGTCGTTGGGGGGAGACGTCGTGATGTCGGTAGCGTCGTTCTGAGTCGAGTAGCGCTCGCGCTTGCACGCTCACGCTCAGGCGGCGGGCAGAAGCACAGCGACTGCTGGGACGGGTCCGCTGGGTGGTGGTGCGGTGCGGCGGCGCTGTTGCTGCCCACAGACTCCCTCTCGCTGGCCGGGCAGAGCAGAGCAGAGCAGAGCACGGCGTTGGTGCTGCGCTGCTCGCAGATTGGCTTCGCGGCGGGACGAGGGAGCGTGTGCGTACGCCACCCCTGTCTGCCAGCCGGCCTGCATCTCCACTTCACACGCACTGTGCCTGACGGCGCCTAGCACTGACATTACCGAGAAAAGCTTGGGCGCCCATAAATAATACCGCAATGAACGACACCCCCCTCCTGCTGCTGCTCGTGCTGACCGCACGTTGCGCACGCAGCGTCGTCCGCTGGCCTAGTGGCGCTCACGCGCGAGACACGCTCGAGCAACCAGCGCGCGCGCGAACGGCGTTCCGAGTATGTGGTCGTCCTCCGCGACAAGCTGCTGGGGTGACGACCAACTAACCCGTGGGACGAGGTGCTCTCCACGCTTAACTTAGTCGTCGTCTCGGGTGCCTGTTCTCCCGCTCGTGATGATGCTATGTTCGGTGCTCGTCTGATGAGGGACGGGCCCGCTTAATTTCATCTCACCACGCGTGCTCTCTTCTCACTGCTCTTTCGACACCTCTGGTCTACGGCTTCCCGGCACACATGTCGCTCGCAGCGGGCCCAGGTCGAGGCGGCGGCGTCGGAGCAGCGCAGCTGCCTGGCAAGCTCCAGCTCGTCGTCGACAAGCATGTAGCATATGTGCAGAGCCTGGATACGGTAGGCTCTGCCCGAGATGCTTGTCTTGCGCCGGCTGACACTGACGAAACAGTAGCGCAGAGACGAGCTCGAATACCACTTCACTGAACATTTGCGCATCAGCGGCATCTACTGGGGCCTTGTGTCACTTCATCTGCTTGGACACCCGGATGCTCTGCCTCGAGACGGCTTATTGGCGTACCTGTTCAGCTGCTTGCACGACAATGGAGGGTTCGGTGCAGCACCAGGCCACGACCCGCACATGCTCTATACGGTGTCTGCTGTGCAAATACTCGCCATGATCGATGGCTTTGATGAGCTGGAGCAGCGGGTGCCCAACGGCAAGATGAAGGTCGCACAGTACATGGCTGGACTGCAGCAGCCGAACGGTACATTTGCTGGAGACAAATGGGGTGAGACTGACTCTCGATTCCTGTATGCGGCGCTGAACGCACTTTCGTTGCTCCAAATGCTGCCCCATCAGCGACCTGAAGAGCCACCTCTGATCGACCTCGAGGCCGCCATACAATATGTCAAAGCATGCCAAAACTTTGACGGTGGCTTTGGCGTCGCTCCCGGCGCAGAGTCACATTCCGGGCAAGTTTTCACGTGCATAGGCGCTCTCAAGATTGCCGGCGAGGTTGATTCTTACCTTGGCGAAGAAGGTAAAGATCGCCTAGGCGCATGGCTTTCAGAACGCCAGCTGCCCAGCGGCGGCCTCAACGGTAGGCCAGAGAAACTCGTAGACGTCTGCTACAGTTGGTGGGTGCTCACGAGTCTGGCCATGATCGACCGTCTGCACTGGATCGACAAATCCAAGCTTACACACTTCATTTTGCAATGCCAGGACCCAGATCAAGGTGGTTTTGCAGACAGACCTGGCGACATGGTCGACGTATTTCACACCTGTTTTGGCACGGCCGGTCTCAGTCTGCTCGGGCATCCTGGGCTGTTGGAGGTGGACCCGGCGTAGTAAGTTTTAAGGCTGTCGCTATTCTCGTCCCCCTTTGTCTCAGGAACATCCTTGACTGACTCCTTGTCTCAGCTGCATGCCCAAGCACATTACTGATAGACTTCTTGGGAGAACGCCATGAAGCTTATATCGACTTCATCTTATTGAAAAGTAGGACTTTACCTGCTTTGCGTACTCACAAAGACACGAACGATGTTTCTGGTGAAAGCCCAGCGCCCAGCTGAGGACCTACTTTGTCCGCGAGCTCAAATAGGTATGGTAACGTGTGAGGCACATCACGGTAGGTAGTCACATGCAGAATGCATGCGCGCAACTCGCGCCAATGATCCCTCTCGCAATCTAATAACCCGTGTTGAGCTCGTCCATGAGGCCGGGCTACAATGGGAGAGGAGAAGAAATTTGAGCTTCATGACAATTGACCTCTGCGTTACACGAGCAGCGCTGAGGATACTTTTCGCTCATAACATGCATGACTTCAGATAGTCACAAACGCCTGGCCGAACCCATCACAGCGTCACGAAGAACAACGCGACCGCCGCGATCCACTCCACGCGTTCATACAAGCCTATAATGAGCATTTTACCTCACTTTTGGCCAATTTCTCAACCGCTCGCTATCGTCCCACTCGCGTAGCTTGACGCCAAGCATCGTGAGCAGGTCTGTGCACCTGCCTGCCTGACGGCGCGCATAAAACGCTCTTTCCAGGCCGCAGACGCCGACGACTTCCACCGTCACTTCACCAGACGACTACTCCGGCAAGTACAACGCGTATCGACGCAGCAGCAAGCACCCAGCACGAGGTAACCTGCCCGACACCAGCTCCAGAGCAACCGCTCGGGCGTTCTGCCTGGCTGTCTTCCTCTCCTCCCACTCTCCTTCATCAACCGCCCACCTTCACCGCCAACGCCTTCTTCTTGGTGTCTGCTCGTTCGTCCCTCCTGTTGGATTGTCTCTCCTTTTGAGCGCACCGAGCATCCTCAATAGCTGCTTCCAGCACCCACTCACTGACCGCGGCACCTCACCGGCGTCACTCCCTCGCCAACGGCGGCAGCAGTAACAGCTGCACCGCGTCTCGCGTAAAAGAAACGCTGCAGCAAGCCTGCATAACGCCACATTCACTCGCAAACGGCGGATTTCTCGGTCACGAACGTTGACCGTTGCCTCGCATGAACTTGCTACAAGGAGATGTAACGAGCAACATCCCACTCAGCTGCAATGTCTGTCCACGGCGGCCCGACTTTTCGGACGTGAGCCATCTCCTCACCCACATCCAGAGCAAGGGCCATCTTTCCGCCTATTACAAGCTCAAAGTCAAGGGCACCTCCGACCCTGCAGCTCAGCGCACCATTGACGACTTCGACGAGTGGTACGCCGACTACGGACTGGAGGAGCTGATGCGTGAGCGCATGAGCCAGAAGGACAAGAAGAAAGTCGGCAGTGGTCCCGCCTCGCGTAGATCTACCAGTACGTGCGTCTTCACTACATACCTGTTCTTTGCTCACAGATCGCAGCGGCCACAAACTCCGCACGCAGTACCCCCGCTCCATCAGCTGCTCGTCGTGCAATGCGAAGCCTCCGTGAGCAGACTCTGCTCGACCCGCAGCTCAACCGTAGAGGAGCATCGACATCATCACGTTCGGCAACACCACTCTCGCTGTTCGACCCAGTCAACTTCCATCGCTCGTTCGGCGCCATGCAGCCCGCTTGGGGTCAACCCTCCTACCTGAGCAATTCCCCTAGTACGATCAAGCAAGAGAGCGTCAGCAGTTTCGATGACGAGGAAGACGACGTCTACAAGCCACTGGCAGGACGCAACTCGCGCCGCCGAGCAAACAACAGCATCTCCGTCTTCTCTCAGAAGGACGAGATATCTGACTTCGGTGAGGACATCATCAACGACAACACCAAGCTGAAGGGCGTCATCTGGCCCGGCATGTCCATCTTTGATTCCGCCACGCCTGACATGAAGCGTCGACGCAATCAGAAGAAGGATGCTCGCGTCCTCAGAGCACTGCAGGCAACGAGCGAGATCGTTGAACCCACCGAGTGCGTGTACGACACCACTGGAGAGCTCCGCCGCGAGCGTGACATCACTGGTCTGCCGCCTTCCGAAGATGACCTGATCGAGGGCGAGTCCGAACCGGAGCCAGAAGAGCCTGAGAAGAAGCGTCCCCGCCGCAATGGACGCCAGGCTTTGGTGAAGAAAGAACCGAACACGGGTCGAGTCACTCGAGCACGCAAGCAAGCCGCTCCCCTGTTCACTCGCACGACCAAAGCCACATACTTCGACGGCCTGGACAAGGACGATGAGCTGACCTATAGAGCTCGTCCAAAGCAGCGCACCGGCCTGAGCATCCATCGCGACAATACCGGCCCAGAGATCACTTTCAACCAGCCAAACTCGCTGAACTACCTCACCGCTGGCTACGCCCCCCTCCAAGGCAGTGCTTCCACTGGTCTGTTCCAGCGCTCTCACGCGCTTGAAAATCCTCTGATGCCACGGTCCCACAACCGTGAATGGTCGTGGGGTCAATCTCACGTCCCATTCCGTCCATCCTCGAATGGACTCACTAATCCTCACCAACAGGCATACTCCACCTTCGGTGGAATGTTCAGCCAGCCACCAGTTGCCTCCAACGCCAACGCCAACGTCAGTGCCATTGCCTCTGCCTCTGCCGCCAGTGGCCACGCCTTTGGCGCCTTCGCCCACAACTTTGGAGCTGGACCGACCATGCCCAACAATACTAATACACTCTTGCAGACTTCTACCGGTGATTTGTGGGACATCTTCAATAGCGTTACGGATCCGGTCGATAGTATTGTGGGTGATGCCGATCTCGGTTTCGGTATTGGCGGTAAGTTGGTCAGCCTTGCCTTACACCCACTCGAACAAACACTGATCGTATCATGCTCGGCGAACAGGAGAAGCCGTCCCAAACAATGCCCTCTTTTTGTCAGACGTCAAGCCGGCTGTCGAGGACGAAGAGGCCACACTCTCGGCAACAAGTGAACACTGAGACGCCATTGTTCCTCTCGTCACGACTTGAAGCTCAAGACACACGACTCGGCTGTCTCCCCAATGGCCTTGCCGTGAAGTCTCCAAAAAGATCCTGTGAGCTGAGGCTGCATATTCAGGAGTTGGAAAAAAGCAGAGCTGACTGTGGGTCACAGAACTTCCATGACATCCTCTTGCTCTCAGCAGCTCACGGCACCTCCACGGCAATCATTCACAAGGTTTGGGGCGAGGTGCTGCCATTGGTCTCACAGAAAAGCGGTGAAATTCACAGAAAAATGGCTGTATAATGGGAGAAAGCGGCACATGCAGTCGGTCTGGTGGAGGATTCGGACATGACCTTTGGATGCAGTTTCGACAAGATGCAGCATTGCTAAGGAAACCCATATACCGATGGTAATGTGTGATGCTTAACGACGGACATGGGAAAGAACGGGACGGCTTGCGATTGGCATACAGCCTCGACACTCGTTCATGTGCAGAAGTTCTGTGCACCTCCGGGAGAGGTTGCAGACGACGATTGAGATGCGGTCAATCAGAGAGAGGCAGCCATTACTGTTGACAATTGATTCCAACATACCCTCTACTCCTCTGGTTCCTGTCGTTCAGTTGTGATCTGTTCTAGCTTGGCACTTGCCGAGGCGTTCAGTCCACTTCCCAACCCGGCCACAGTCTGGCCTTGCGACTTACATCTCCCAGACCAAGTCATCACGCAGACACTGTGACGCGCTTCTCAGTATCAAATGAAATTGTCAAGATAAGTAACTAAAGGCCGCCCGTATTGAAGTCGTCAGCACTGTCGCTCGGTGCTGGGCGACGCGGTGTGCGTCATCAAAGAATCCTTCCGATGATGGCTCCTGTCAACCTCATCGTGTGTTTCGCGTATTGCTGCTGTTGTAGGCGCGTAAATTCATGCCGTCTTGACATACCTGGCTCTCAAGAAGACCATGCCAGCGAGATCTGCAGGCTGCTACCAGTGCCGCAAACGCAAAATCAGATGTGATCTGCGACGACCCGGTTGCGATCGGTGCAAGACTCATGGCGTTGCCTGCCCTGGATATCGGGAGCCTATGCCTGGCCAAATTGCGTTTACTGATGAGACCGGCGATGTAGTGCGAAGAGCCACGAAAGGGAAGAAAGGCTCTACAGGTTCTACGACATTCGATTTCCTGAGCAACGATGGGAGCACGGGATCGAAGGCGCCACTGATCAAGTCAGACAATGGGCAGAAAGGGAACGACGAGTCTGAAATATGCGTAAGCAGTGGGACCCAGAACGAGTCTCTCGTGCAAGCTATGGACGCCCTTTTATCGCCATATTCCGCCCCCAAAGGGGTTCGTGTCGAGCTCAACGATCTCGGAAGGTCCTCAGATTTCGCTGTATCCTTCTCTCCTCCCACAATATCGTGTACGCCGAAAGCTGATTTCGAGTATGGCCTTGTTCGAAAGGAAACTTCGCTGGACATCGCCACAGCCATGTCGCTCTACGCACTCCCACAATACATGCCCTCGGCCGCAGCAGAGAAAGCGATGATCTACAGCACTTTTGTCGACACATACATGCCAAAATACAGACCTGAGCGTGATGCTCACTTCTCCTTCCTCGAACATCTCATCACAAGTCCTGGACTACGACCCGAAGTCAATCAAGCACTGGACGCGCTCTGCCTGGTCCAGGTTGGCAGTATCTATCACGACCAAACACTTCTGAAGCAGTCGGTGAGACTGTACGCCAAAGCACTCGCAGGCCTTGTCCGGACTCTGGGCAACAATGATACTTCCACGTTCGTTACGGACGACTATGTGCTTGCTACAGTGACACTTCTGGCTTCGTGCGAGTTTTTCGACGAGATCTCGCAAATGGGCGAGGGATGGAGTAAACACCTTCAAGGCTCGCAACAACTCCTGAAGGCCCGCGGCGCGAAAAGTGTCAAGACCAAAATGAGTCTGATGCTGTATAGTAATATGCGGCACGGAGGGCTCAGCCATGCGTTGATCGCTAGGAAAGGCACATTTCTTGGCCAACCGGAATGGAGAGCAATTGCCTGGAGGGACGAGATAAGGGATGCAAGTACGCCTTTCTACGGGTATGCACTGCAAGTTCCAGACCTACTGGAAAGGTGGGACGATTATGCCCAGGTCGCTGAAATGAGTGTTGAAGCGCTCGACGCGTTCCTGGCTGAGGCCAAGGTGCTGGAACGAGGGCTGCGATTATGGTTCGAAGATTTTCGACTGCAAGCTAAGAGCTCCGGGAGGTCACTCTACACTCTGACCCATGTCGAGGAATTCAGACCTTTCTGCAAGCTTATCAGCGACCGAACCGTGGACAAGGCCTTCTTATTTTCAAGCTTCATGGTCGCGTATCTGGTATCGGTGTATTGGGATGTAATGCACTTCTTGCGTACGACGGTCAAGGCAATGCATCATGCTCGATACCAGGCAAATTCGGATTGGTTCCCTTCAGCAGAGGAAGCAGTCACTCAAGAAGAATTGATGGAATACGTGATGAATATGATGCGATGTTTTCCCTTCTTTTGCGAGCCAACCAGTTCTTCGACCGGACAAATTGGGATCTTCTTGCCGTTACGTACGGCGGCTTTTTACTGCTTGGAGCATGGGCACTGGCATTTGCTGAAATGGCTCGGTGCCGTGCGAGATGGCATTTTCACGAAAGGCATGAGGCCACCGAGTGTTCGCGAGAGTCGACCAGCGAACACGACAAATATCGCTATCAGTATAAGGCCTGGTGCTCCAGCGATCAAGGATGGTGTTGCGTACAATGTTGCTTCGAGAGGGACGGAGGTCAATTATGGGAACATGATGCAGAAATGAGAGCATACGAACCTTGGTGAATACACATGGCTGGGTTGCAGAATGTTATGGGCATGGAACAGAGAATCTGAAAATGATGGCATGGCAGACTAAGAAGCTCCAGACCACAGAGATCCTTCGATTCCGCCTCTGACAAAGTTCAGAAACATGAAATTATTGATAAACAGCCTGGTGATTTTCTCGCTCCTTCAGTAATTATGGCCACTGTTTGGAAACGCCTGCCAAGAACCGACTTTGAGCATTGGCTCAGGATGCAAAATGTAATGGTCCACCCCTTATGGCATCAAATGATAAACGGAGTCATTGCGAGTATTGTCACATCCTTCGTTGTATGTGTCCAGTATTCAGGAGCACACGACACAGTGAAAGTGGCATCTGCACTTGCCTGTCGGGTTTAAGTTTTTGCGGTCCGCCGTCCCGGCTACATTTTGCATCACACTCGCCGCCGCTGTGACTCTTTGGCGGCGTCTAAGTTGTTGGTGCACGAACAATACTTCCAGCCCGCAACGCCATTCCTTCACAAAGAACGCCTGCGACCACGCTCATTCGACTCGGCAACCGCGAAAATGGCGACCAACGGCGATTACCCCTCAGACGACGAGTCTCCGCCGCAATCACCCGCACAAAAGCCACAGGACACTGGTGATAATGGCGACGTCGAGGCTGTGCGGCCAAAAGGTCCTGCAGCCGCTCCCAGATCTGCTTTGAAGAAGACAAATCAGGCCGCAGCTGCGGCAGCAGCACGACCACCGCTGCCCGAGCAGCCAGATCCGAAAGACCTTGATGTTTCATCACTCACACCTTTGTCGCCGGAGATCATCGCACGACAGGCGACTATCAACATCGGCACAATCGGGCATGTGGCTCACGGAAAGAGTACGGTGGTGAAGGCGATATCTGGTGTGCAGACTGTGCGATTCAAGAATGAGCTGGAGCGAAATATCACAATCAAGCTGGGATACGCAAATGCCAAAATCTTTAAGTGCGACAACGAGGAGTGCCCGCGACCCACCTGCTACAGAAGTTACAAGAGCGAGAAGGAGGTTGATCCGCCTTGCGAGAGGTCTGGATGTGATGGCACATACAGATTACTACGACACGTTTCGTAAGTCACACGTTTCGACGAAGGTAGTGGGATACTGACCCTTGCAGATTCGTCGATTGCCCTGGGCACGATATTCTGATGAGCACCATGTTGTCAGGCGCCGCAGTCATGGACGCTGCACTTCTTCTGATTGCAGGAAACGAAACCTGCCCACAGCCCCAAACATCAGAGCATCTTGCTGCTATCGAAATCATGAAATTGCAGCACATCATCATCCTTCAAAACAAGGTCGATTTGATGCGCGAAGAGGCAGCCTCCCAGCACTACGAGTCGATCAAGAAGTTCATCCGCGGCACAGTAGCAGATGACTCGCCCATCATCCCGATCTCTGCCCAGCTGAAGTTCAACATCGACGCCATCAACGAGATGCTGGTGTCTCGGATTCCCGTGCCCATCCGAAACTTCCAGGACGACCCTCATCTCATTGTCATTCGATCCTTCGACGTCAACAAGCCCGGTTCGGAAATTGACGAGCTGCAAGGAGGTGTTGCTGGTGGTTCTATCTTGACTGGTATTTTGAAGCTCGGAGATGAGATCGAGATTAGGCCGGGTATCGTGTCGAGGGACGAGGCCGGCAAGATTCAATGCAAGCCAATCTTCTCTCGCGTCATGGCGCTGCAAGCCGAGCAGAACAGTCTCAAATTTGCTGTGCCAGGTGGCCTGATCGGTGTTGGAACTCGCATCGATCCTACACTCTGCCGTGCCGATCGTCTTGTCGGTTTCGTGCTTGGATTGAAGGGAAAGCTTCCAAAGATCTTCACAGAGTTGGAGGTCAACTACTTCTTGCTGCGCCGCCTGCTTGGTGTCAAGACTGCCGATGGAAAGCAGGCCAAGGTGGCCAAGCTCACGAAGAATGAAGTGCTGATGGTGAATGTGGGATCTACCGCTACTGGCGCTAAGGTCGTTGCAGTGAAGAACGATGTAGCCAAGCTACAGCTCACATCACCATGCTGCACAGCCATCAACGAGAAGGTGGCGTTGTCGAGACGTATCGAGAAGCACTGGCGGTTGATCGGCTGGGCAACAATCCTGAACGGAGACACGCTGGATCCTCAGAGCGCTTAAGCCTGTTCTGATGATGAAGGCGGAGTAATGCCGGGGCATCTTCTGTTGCGATACGACAAGCTGTGCTTTTGGAGCGTTCAATCGGTGTTCAAAATGACTGCATGGGGTATGGACATGAATTAGGCGTGAGCGCCTGGAGACAGATGATAGAGAATGAACACGAAGACAAACACAGCTTGTTACCATTGTTCTACTCGCTTCGAGATGGCGAGATTTCAGGGCGGAGAGAGGTTCGAAGAACAACGTGGCTATATCCGTGAAGTTGTATGGCCTGCATCATTCATTCTCGAATGGTTGTGTCGCTATCGTGCTAGCATGTGAAGATGGCGGGGCAAGGCGAGACCGCGGGGTGTCTTTCCGACGCGAGATTAGCTCCAACCTTAAAGGTAAATAGTTGCGCTACCACACCGACGGTTTTGCACATTTCATGACACGAATTGACACCTGCACACCTGTTGACAAGTCTGCGAAGCATTGTCCCGCATCGGTCAACTCATTCGAGAAGATTGTGCCCTACGAAGACCACTTCGAACCCACCTCCGAAAAGCGCTAGTCACATTTCGCAATCGGGACACGAATACCACTTCGGACACGAATTCTTTAAGCCGAGGGGCAGGGTTGAAGAGAGCCATTGAGGGCCGCAAAGAGACTTGAAGGAGTCCAGACAGGAAGAGCAAATCAAGATACACGAAAGACATCATGGCAGCAGCAGCGGCATCGGTTGTGCCGGCATTGGACCAGAGGCCCATCAAGAACACCATTTGTTTGTTCGATGTCGATGGCACCCTCACCCCAGCCCGTCGCGTATGTGGATAGTCCTTCGTCTATTCGCCGTGAGAATGCTCGAGCGAAGCGTGTTGCTTCTGCAGAGCGACTTTAGATACACTCGCTAACTTTCTACCACGACAGACCGTCTCCCCAGAGATGCTCCAGCTCCTCTCCGCCCTCCGTCACAAAGTAGCAATTGGCTTCGTCGGCGGCTCCGATCTTGCCAAACAGCAAGAGCAGCTCGGCACGGCCTCGATCCCAGTCACTTCGCTCTTCGACTTCTGCTTTGCAGAGAACGGCTTGACCGCCTACCGCATGGGCCAGCCTCTCGCCTCGCACAGCTTCATCAAGTGGATTGGTGAGGAACAATACAAGAAGCTGGTCAGATACATTTTGCACTACATCGCAGACTTGGACATCCCAGTCAAGAGAGGTACTTTTATTGAGTTCCGCAACGGCATGATCAATGTCAGCCCAGTGGGCAGGAACGCGAGCGTGCAAGAGCGAAATGATTATGAGAAGTTTGATTTGGAGCACGGGATCAGAAAGACATTTGTTGAGAGTTTGAAGAAGGAGTTCCCAGATCTTGGATTGACGTGAGTTCTCATAGGACCCTCTCAGCGTGAGTTTCGCACAATTGACACAATTCTAGCTACTCCATCGGCGGCCAAATCTCCTTCGATGTCTTCCCCAAGGGCTGGGACAAGACCTACTGCCTGCAGCACGTCGAGAACGAGAAGAACCTGCCAGGTGGTGTCGAGTACTCTACCATCCACTTCTTCGGCGACAAGACATACCAGGGCGGCAACGACTACGAAATCTACGAGGACCCAAGAACTGTGGGACACAGCGTCAAGAACCCAGATGAGACCGCTGCTGAGCTCAAGAAGCTGTTCGACTTGTAGATCACATGCTCGTCGAATCTAGTCACATGTTTCCTACTGGATCCGAAAGCGTGTTGATTGCGTTTGGCAGAGTGGTAGACACAACATAGACTCGCGCAAAAGTTTACGATTTTCATGCCCTGCGTTGCGAACACTGTTTTCCACTTCGTCGGATCTTCATTGTTGACAACTGATGCTTCGAGTGCCAAAGTTCCGCGGAGTCACGAATTTCCAGTGCCAGGGGACCATGATCAAGATCAGAATTACACCTTCCCATTTTCTCATACAAGGTGTAAACGTTCTCGATTTGTCTATCACGGAACAAGAAAGCGGGTAACGTATCCATCTTCGTCCAAACTACCTCCGGCAGGCTCCGCGCAAACTGTCGCTGGCGAAGCCTGCTCTGTAACAGAAGCTTTCTATACTTTTATGCCGCCTCCATCGAAGACACCCTGCAGCATATGGTGGAACTGAACTTCAAGAAAACGCAGAAAAGAAAACCACCAAGGCAGGACCAAGCGAGCTCAATCCTCCATCTCCTCATCCTCATCCTCGCTCCCGTCCTCATCAGCATCAACTTCGGCCAAAAGGTCTCTCTCCTCTTCATCGAGCTCCGCACCACCATCTTCATCGTCAGGCTCAGGATCAATGTCCATTTTCTGACCATGCGCACTGCCATCTCTCCTCACACCAGCAGATCTCCTCCGATTGGTCTCCGACTTTTCTCTCTTGATCGAAGGTCTTGGCGCTCTTGATCCTGTTCCTTCCGCACGATGCACTCCATTACTGACAGAAGTACTATTCTGCCGACTCGGTGCCGCAGGACGTCGATACTGCGCTGTCCCATTCTTCTCGCGCTCAAGTCGCTTCGCCATCGAAGCACCCGGGAGAGCTTGTTCCCAGCGATCAAGTCGTCTACTACACTTTCTGAGACTAGAAGCGAGCGACTTGGTCTCTTCTCCAACGTCAGCAGGCTCTTGGTGCGGAATCTTGACGAATCCGGCGTATAAGACTCGAGGCCGTCGCCAGGAGTCAACGTCGCCGAAAGGGTCATCGATTGTCGCCCCACGATGCCAGTCGTCGTTCTTCTCTGCTCGATCTCTGGCCTTGCGGATCTTGATTGCCTCTTCTTCGGAGTCGTAGTCGGGTGGCAAGTATTTCAGGCGTTTCCAAGCACGTATGATCGGACTCTCTGCTTCTCGCCTGTCCCGCGCTCTCTCGTGAGCTTTTCGTATTCGCCGGTCTAGAGTGTAGTCTATTTGCATCTTTCTGTGATTGATGACAGCGGATTGGTGTTGCGTGATGCCTCTATGTCGTTTTTGCGCCTGGTATGATGGTGTTGGAATATGGGTGTTCGGATTGGTAAATGATAATGTCTGCCCTCCAGGGGACATTCCCGCCTTACTCGAATTCGCGTATGCGAAAGATCCGCCGTGTGCCTGTACGGGACCATTTGGGCCATTGTTGACGAACTGCACTTGGCCTCCTGTGTTTGGCAGTAGTGGCACATGTTGGCCAGAAGCGGCGCCAGCAGCTGTTGCGTTAGCATCTTTGCCAGCTTTGTTTCTTCTCCAGTTGCCCCTGCCAGGTCCCTTCTTGACGGGTGCCGCAGCCGGAGGATGGGAAGGCGATGGATCGGGGCCAACATCATCACTATTGAGGAGGTTTCCGATACCCATGCCACCCAATGGTTTGTTGACTGCTTGGAACCCACGAGCAGCCGGCGAAGGAGACCTAGTGTAGTCGCTAGCCGTCTCGTGGTGCAAAGCAGATCGTCCGACTGATGTAGCTGTCAATACGTTAGCTCGCCACATCTAGGTATTGCACAATGGTGGACTCACCTCCTGCCATCCGGTGGAAGCCAGCATCAGATCCCTCATCATCGCTGGGCGCCGGATTGTGTCCAGTAGTCAAACCCTTCTCCTTGCGAGCACGCTTAAGTGCCGTCATGGCCGGACTAGGCTCGCTGGCCAGTATTGCGATGCGCTCTTTCCGCTTGACCTCACCAAAGTGTTTCTCACTTTCCGTATCGACATTTTCTTGTTCAGCTTGCTCATCTGTCAAGCCGACCAAAGTAGGCACCTTCAGAGGTAAAGCATCTGTTCCTTCCTCGCCCTCTCCGTATGTACCTTGCCCAAATGGGTTGTTGCGGGTCGCCTCAATACTGAAATCGCTCTCGAGATACCACCAAACCAGCCAGAGAAAGGCCTTTGCTCTGCTTTCGCTGCTTAAAGTCGGCCGCATAACAAGGTCGAAGAAATCTCGAGGAGGAGGAAAGTGGACTTCGCTGATCTTGGGGGCGTACTGGCTCATCACGAAGATCAGATTTACGGGATTCGTTCGAGGGATCGACGCGTTCTTGATCTCGTCCATTGTGCTCGGTTGTGGCTCGTCCTCTGTAGCGCCCTTGAGGATCGATTTCAGTCTCGGCGCATCTTGGAGCTGCTTGTAGGCATTCGGGTCCTGATCAGCTTGCAGCGCCGGGATTGAGTGATAGGTACGGAGTTGAGCGCGCATTTCTGGGAAGACTGCCACGGGTTAGCTGAAGTATTCCAAGTAATATGCTGGTCCCTGCCTACAATTCAATGTGGTGTTCATGCGTCCCACGTTGACCAGCAAACACACCATGGCCATGCTGATCGCGCCTGCTTGGTCCTGCAACAACTTCTCCTTGAGAATCTTGCTGCACTTGCTGCTCTTGGCCATGGCATCGATGTAGATGTCGGCAAAGGTGTGGCCTTTCGAGCCATCGCTGTATTTGGTGAAGCATGGCGTCTTGTCGTCGAAGACCAGCTTGAGGAAGTCGTACTGAATGTCCTTCCGCCACAGTGGGATGCCATCTTCCTTCTTCAGATGTCGTATCTTGTTCCCGCTGTACACGGAGCTCGTAGCGCCGCTCTTGTTGTGTCGTACGGACGTGGTGGTCGATGTGTACATGGGCTCGTCCTTATCGTTGTCGCCATGATGGGCGCCGGTGTCTTTGGGCGTTGCGACCGGGTCGTCGTCGTCGAGCTGGTCGGCCTTGCGCTTGGCTGGCATGGGCGTTGACGCGGCTGCTGTGTCTGCCGGCGGAGGAGGCAGCGGAGGCTGTATGGGAGGTGCGGCTGTCGCTGCTATGGGAGCGGAGGGAGCAGCGGCGGCAGCAGGCTTTGGCTCTGGATCAGGCTCCTGCGGCGCCATGATGCTGGACAGATCCATGGCGGGCGGTGGTCGGTGGTTTCAGGTGCTGACACAGGCGCAAAAGGCTGATACGGCAGCTACGGTATCGCAAGCGGCCGCACTCGAGCGTGCTGTATCATCGTGCTCGATCAGTTGTTGGCGGAGGAGTGTTGGTGGGGAGGGCGAGCATGCGCGCGAGTGAATTGGTGATGGGGGCAGGGAGCGAGCGAATTGGGCGATGATCCGTGGCTCGAGCACGCAGCAGCAAGCACAGCGAGCAAGCCTCGTCCGCTGCTACCGAAAGCTGCCCAGCTGTACAAAGTCTATACACTTCCCGTTCCGATGCGACAAACGCCAGCCAATATCCTGTCCGCATCACCACCCATTTCTCGGTCTTTGCAGCTACACAGACGCGTCAGCAGTCTGCTGACTTGCTTGGTATAGCGAGAAGTACCGCAACGCGTTGTCTTCACTTGCAATCGACATGCACTGAGCTGCTGGTTGGAGGTGGAGGTGACCAAAGTGACGCACCTGCAAGCACCCATTGGCGGACGAGCTTGGCGCCGGCGGCCTGCGCTGTGAGACAAGCATGCGAGCGTGAATTTGCACTCCAATCACTTCGCTCGCCCGCCACAGATCATCGCAGCTCGCCAGCCGTGCAACCACACTGCTTCCAGTGACTACACTCCTGCGAGCTGGCTGCGTGAGGCAAACCTGCTCCCGGAAGCCTCTCCAGAAGATTCATCTCCTCGGGAGCTGCTTCGTCAACGGCAAGCACAATCTTGGCCGCTTCAGGCCCTCGACAGCCATGCCGGCCTCCAAGAAGATGGGGCCGCGCTTCAAGACGATCCAGAAGTTCAGCCTTGACTATGCTCCCGTCAGCATCACACAGTATGAATCCACCCGAACGGGGATGCGGATAGCTGTTGTGGATCGAGCTGGGCCCAAGGTCGAAGGTGAATTCGCTCTTGCCACCGAGATCAATGATGACTCGGGCTCACCGCATACCCTTGAACACTTGGTCTTCATGGGCTCCAAGACGTACAAGTATACGGGCCTACTTGACCGATTGTCGTCAAGAGCCTTTTCCACCACGAACGCGGGCACCGCTACAGACTACACATCCTATTCCCTCAAGACGGCTGGCTGGGAAGGCTTTGCACAGATTCTGCCTGTGTATCTCGAGCACTTGATCGTGCCTACGTTGACTGATGCAGGATGCTACACCGAAGTGCATCACATCGACGGCACCGGCCACGACGCTGGTGTCGTCTACTCTGAAATGCAAGCTCGTGAAAACACCTCATATGATCTGATGGAGCTCCAGCGAAGACGGCTCCTCTATCCAGAAGGTAACGGCTTCCGTTCCGAGACTGGTGGCACAACGCCGGAACTACGTCGTCTCACAGCCGACCGCATTCGAGCATATCATAAGGAAATGTACCAGCCCAAGAACCTAAGGGTTATTATCACAGGGGACATCGATCACGATGAGTTGCTGCAGATCTTGGACGACTTTGAGACATCGATCGTGGATGATGTGCCCACACTTGATGCTCCGTTCCGCAGACCTTGGGTTGATTCCAAACCAACTCCAAAATTGACCGAAACCAAAGTGGACACTATCAAGTTTCCTGAGGAAGACGAGTCGATGGGTGAGATTACCATAGGCTATCTGGGGCCGAGTTGTGATGACGCTGTTGCGAATGCAGCCCTCTCCGTGCTGATGACATATCTCGCCAACTCCCCAATCAGTGTGCTCGAGAATACACTCGTGGAGCGCGAGCAACTATGCAGTGGTGTCTACTTCGAAGTGGAGACAAGGCCTGATGTTGTAATTTGGTTCGACTTGACTTCGGTGGAAACTGGACGACTACTCGAAGTATACCAGCGCTTCGTCGAGGTAATGAAGGACACAGTAGCAAAGCCGCTAGACATGACATACCTACAAGACTGCTTGAAGCGGGAGCGAAGACGCATCACTGAACATGCCGAGAATTCCGAAGACTTCTTTACTCAGCCAATCATTGAGGACCACTGTTTCAGCGCGCGGGATGGACGATTCCTGAAGGATTTGGAGAACATGAATGAGCTTGACGAAATTGCCAAGTGGTCGGAAAAGCAGTGGAGAGCCTTCCTCAAGAAATACTTTGTGGACGCGCATCATGTCTGTGTGCTCGGACAACCTTCTCACGAGCTTCAAAAGCAGCTAGCGGATGAAGAAAAGGCTCGAGTGAAGGCACAGCAAGAGGAACTTGGAGAGGAGGGACTCAAGCAGCTGGCCGAGAAGCTACAGCAGGCCAAAGCTGAGAATGGCAAATCCATCCCCGACTCTATGCTCGAGCAATTCCCTCAGCCGAGCGCAGAATCTGTCAACTTCATCAGCACTGGGACTGCCCGATCCGGTCTCGCTCGTCAGATGGGATCTGGCGACAAGGATGCACAGACAATCATTGATCGCGCTGATGATGGGTCGCCAACATTCATTCATTTTGAGCACATCCCTTCGAATTTCGTTCGAATCAAGGTGTATTTCGGCACAGCAAGTGTGCCAGACGAGCTCCGGCCCATACTGAGCCTCTACATCACAAATTTCTTCACCACTCCGGTCACAATAGATGGCAAACGAATCGAATTTGAGGATCTGGTCTCGGACCTCGAAAAGTTCACCACAGCTTACTGGATAGATTCCAGCTCAAGCGGGAGACAGCAAATGCTTGGCCTCACGATGATGACAGAACCGGCGACTTATCATCAGGCCATCTCTCGTATACGGACCGTCTTCTTCGATGCCATCCACGACCCAGTGCGACTTCACGCGTCTTTGACGAAGCTCTTGGCCGATCTGCCTAGCGAAAAGCGTGCTGGCGATAGCATGGCTTGGGCAGTGAACAGCATGATCCACTCCAATCGATCTGCGAATCGACGTGCTACATCGGCACTCACCAAGACACTGTATCTCAAGCGCTTGAGGAAGCTGCTCAAGACCGACGAGAAAGCAGTCATTGCCAAACTGGAGCAGCTCTGCTCAGCACTTCACAGACCAGAGAACTTCCGCGTGTACGTGGCTGCGGACTTGAACAAACTTGAAAACCCTGTCTCGGCATGGAAAGCGCTCACAGATGACCTCGATACATCAAAACATCTCGAGCCCCTTGATGATTCATCCAAGACGCTCTCAGAAGCCAGCAAGAATCCTGGTTCAGCAGCATATATCGTTCCGATCGCGGCAATCGATAGCTCGTACATTGTGCTCACATCGAAAGGTCCTTCGACTTACTCCGAACCGGATCTCCCAGCACTCATGGTCGCCATTGCTTTCCTACGCGCAGTCGAAGGCCCTCTTTGGGTCTCCATCCGCGGTACAGGTCTTGCTTACGGTGCCTCAATTCGCCGTACCATCGAACTCGGCAAGCTCTATTTCTGGATCGATCGCTCACCTGATTGCTACAAAGCTTTTGTCGCTGGGAAAGATGAAATCGAAGGCTATGCGAACGGTACCAAAGAGCTGAAGAAACTCGCCATTGAAAGTGCTGTTGGAGAAATTGTATACGAAATGGCAGAAGAGGCACCGACTATGGGCGTAGCTGCTGATGAGAGCTTCTCTGGACAGGTTCTGAGAGGCGTGTCGAAGACGTGGTCGAAAGACATGCTGAAGAAGATTCAAGCGGTGTCCGTGGACGAAGTGCGAGAGTCGATCCGGAAATGGTTGCTCCCACTTTTCGATCCTAAGACTGCGAATATGGTTGTCACTTGCGCTACAAGTATGAAAGAGAAGATGGAGGAGAACTTCTTGAAGGCTGGATTCCAAGTTCAGGTGAAGGAGTTGTCGTTCTTTGAGGACGACTACGGACTTGAAGCTCCCGAAGGCGAAGATGACGACGACGATGAAGAAGAGGATGATGACGATGAGTATGATGACGACGACGACGAAAGCGAAGAAGGCGACGACTGATGTGAAACTGAAATAATGAGCACTGTGTGTTTATCTTGATTGGTGAAGAGGCGGCACTTGCGACAAGGCACTCGCACTCAGAGCAGTGATGTGACTGCCTGTATAGAATGGAGAGCATGTCTATACTCAACTCCTAGCTTCTACATTAGCGCTCATCGTTAACACCAAGTGGCTACATGCGCCGTAGCGCCAATTTGAGTCCAAGCAAGCAACACTAGGCTACTAGAATGCCCACGTGTAACATGCTCCCAAATGCAAGCCCACTTTCCAGAGGATTATCGATTGCGCGTCCGGCCACGTACGTTCAAAATTCCTAGCCAATTTGCCTCAAAGCAACCGAGCAAAAGATTGCATCGCAATATAATTGCCAACAAGAACAACAACGTTAACACATGTCAAAATTACCTCACATTCGAAAAGTGTCGATCGCGGTCACTCCGAACATGTGAGGCCAGAAAGTAGGCCGCGCCGAGGTGGGAAGGATTCTGCATCATGCTGTGCTTGCCGTGCGACCCACTCGCTTCAGCCCTACAGTGCAAGTCTCCAAGCTAGACAGGCTGACAGGTTACAGGTTGCAGGTACCAGTCTACCAGTGCACTGTGGCGCGACCTTTGGATTTCGTGCATGTGATTTGCATAGGGTTTGTGATACGCGGAGTGCTGATGCAAAGGGGAAAGTGGTCAGAAGGGTAGGTTCGCTACGTGAGTGCATCTGGTACTTTGCGTGACTTTGTTGCTCACGGCAGGAGGGAACAGGTTACAGGTCATTCATCGTGCCGTGTTACTGCGTGAGTGCATTGCATGCCCGTGGCTCGGCGCAAGACGGGTTACAGGACGTCTAAGGCAGCTGTGGCAGGATCTTGTGACCTGGTGCGCTCCCTGCGCGACCCGATGCTCTGGTCTCGCTAATTTGAGCGACGCCGGTGTCCGATTTCGAGATCGATGTGGGACATGGGCTCGTGTTGGTTGTTTCTCCAGATTGCAATGGCACAGAGGTCTATTTCGGTTCGTGTGTGGTTTCGAATGCGACTTGGTATTGCCAGGACCTGGAGCGCACAGTCGCAGCATGGTGAGCCACAGCTTCGGAAGTCATGATCCTGAAGGAGGTGCCATGCTCAGGCGTATTCGGCTCCTCTTGTGCTGGCCAGAGGAATTGCGGCTACCTCGTGCTGGCCTCCAGGGCTTAGCGGATGTATGGCGACAGTAGTGCCATCTCATCGATTGGTTCACAGATGCCTGCATGGGCGCTTTCGCGTGCCCAGACAAAGAGATAGGGCAATGTGATTTCACTTGGAAGAATCGGGCCCGGGCACGGCCACTTCCTGAGGATCTTATGCGAGGTATGATGCTAGAGCATTGCTCACATTGCCGTCTTGTTGGAGGTGCAAATCAGTGGCAGTAATGGCCCTGCGCCTCATCTGGAGACCCCACTCCGTGAACTATCGCAGACAAGCGGATGTTGGAGTTCATGTTGCGCTCTCGTATCGCCCTATTCCCGCCAGTGCTCTAGACAACATCGAGCCAACGTGTCTTGGATCTTCCGTCTCATGCATTGCCGACAGCAGCTGGGCCAGCGTGTATCCAATAATGCGAGCTGAGATGGCGCAGGTACGGGCGGAGAGGTGGTGTTCAGCTTCGGCAATCGGCTCTGCGAGGTGAGGTCAGCAAAAGTCCGAGCGCCCAGCGCAGCATCCTTCTTCCTTCCGCGCACTGGAAGGCCACGAAACAGTCATCGTCCTTTCACGCTGCTACATGTCTACACGTCTTTCTGCTGCGCATTGCGCTCGAGCGGCATGGCGGCAGCGTGCAGCGGAGCGCACGATCACGCGTGCGGCATGACTGCACAATCGGCCTGCACGACGACCTCCCCGATCCTCGCCGCGTACCATTCCCAGGCACCCTTCCTGCCTGGGCTGCTGCCTTATCCTCGCCGCCCATATTCACTTGGACGCTTGGTCCCTTCCGCGCCGCTGACTGGCCTGCTACAGATGACGCTCGGTGTCTGAACCTAGCTACTGGTCATTCACTCACTTGCTAGCGGCCTGCGCTGTGCCGCCCGTTCTTCCACTTCGATGCCTGCGGGATCCTTCACTACATCCCTTCCGGCTAAGTCTGGCATGTCTGGGCCTTTGCCACCGCGGCCACCAACAAATGAAGCATAAGGCCATCGTAACGATGAGAGACATTTGGTTGTCCTGCCCTGTGTGACTGTCGTTGGCTCCACAAGTAGGAAGGCAGCATGTCTTTCTTCAGACCTGTGACTCGCTGCTCCGCCCATTGCTACTGGCGCCCTACTGAGGCCGCTGGGGGCACGGAGTCAGAGCACTGCCTGCTAAGGCAGAAGAGCACATTGGCCAATGGGACACTCTCTTCTCAGTCCTCAAAGTATATTGATATCTCCAATGCCTACTGACTTCCCATCTCACCTCAAACTTACTATCATAGCACACCACAATCAAGCCAACTTCACTTCAACGCCGATACACCTCAGCAGACAAGAACAATTCCGGGTGCCACCCACGACAACCCATCAAGACTGGCACACCTTCAACAGCATCCAGATTGACATCAATATCATGTACAACCCGGACACAGAGCGAACAATCTTCAACCTACCGAACAGCTTTATGGTTGTAGACCCGAACCCTCGAGACCCTCCAAACAGCAACCGCTTCTCCGGATCTGAGGCTCAGTTCCGCCGAGACAGCGCCAGCATCTATACAATGGCGACCCAGAGCCGAGCAAACCGATCCGCTGGCGGACGAAGGGATCCTCAACCTCGAGACCCTCCAAACAGCCGGCGGGGGATCATGAAGCGACGTGGAAGAGGAGCACCTCAACCTCGCGATCCACCAAACAGCCGTCGCTGAGCAGCAAGTCAGTGCTGCTGAGAGTGACGGCTGGACCGCTGGAAAACACTCTCGACCTTTCTTATATGGTGAGCCGGCCGGCTGCCTGGTTGTTGCAGATGACCATATCAGGCGTCCGACACCAATTAAACAAATCTCCGGTTGCTGAGAGGAAGGCTCTCGTGACTCAAATCCTCTCTGGTGGCGGGACGACTCATCACCACATTACCGAGCATTGACATTTCACTACACACATGCGACGTTGAAGGCCTCTGGCAGGACTTTGTCATCCATTCACACAAGGCACGGCATAGAAGGGGCGTTGGAATACAGGATTGTCTCACGACTCATCGACATTGTTGGATTGAAGGCATAGCGCTGGGAAACTTTTTGACTCGATTACAATATTTCAAGCGTTATGGCAGACCTGCAGAGGGATCATGACTGAGTGAGGAACATTTTAGTCCTCTGCATTACGGAGCAGTTTGAGAATAGACGGGCCAGTTCTCACATCAAGTGCTGAGGGGGAAACACAATGGCAGGTGGCTCATCGGCCATTCATCGAAGAATTTCATGACTGTGCTTTCTGACATAGATTATTACTATCTGCAAGATCGTTCACACGACACGAAATCGAGCGTTTCTACTACGATTTTCCGATCTTCACATTCGGGGTTTCAATACTGAGTCACAGAAACTGCATTCTAGCATACTGAAGTAGATGCTGCGCCGCCAACAGCAGCAGTACGAGATGAATCGATCTGCAATCCTGCAGTCACAGTCAGCAGGTATCAGTGGTCAATCAGTCACAAGCACACCATGTGGCCGCCAACCGCAAAAGCATAATCCTTCGAACGAGCCGCAATACTCGTATCTCATTAGGACAATTCGCCACCAGCTACTACGTGCGCTCGCACTGACTAGTCCACAAGTTGCAAACCACTGTTGATTTTTGCATTGAGCAGTAAGAGAGGGCGGCGGTTCAAGAGATGACGACAGGGGTGGTGCTTCCAGCAAGTGAAGTCGCCCGGATTTGAGGCCGCCGTGGATTGGTGCCTGCAGCTGCAGGTGCTGTTCGGGTCATCAGATTCGCCGGCGAGGCCGCTTCGCGGCCGCCGCACGGCGTGATTTCTCCGACCTTTTACACTTTGGCGAAGGATGAGGTGACACAGGTAGGGTCTCGGAAAAGGATTGCGGCGCAGACTTGATGGACAGGATATGATACACAGAGATGAACTTAAATGGCAAAAGGTAGAAAGCTTTTTGGTGTCGTGTGTACAAAGTACTGTTACTGTCTTGTGTGTACCTGGGAGGATTCTTTTGTACAGGGCTATGCTACAGATTCTTGCCTTCATCTTTGCGTTGATGGGAACAGCTAAAAGTCGCTGGTCAGTGGCGGGAACAAGAGGCCCTTCTCGCCTTTACCGATTTGACTGAATGGGACACCGTAGTTGTCGTCTTTCCCAACTTGACACCATTCCCAGCTTCTCCGATCTTCTGCCACTCCGAGCATATCGAGTTGACGTTTTGAGGCTGTGGGCATGAAGGGTTGGAGCATAATGCCGACGAGCCGGAGAGCCTCGGCGGCCAGGTAGATGCTCCTGTCGATGTCTGCTTCTAGCTCTTCGATGGATGTGCCTGATTGTCGAAGATCATCGAGTTCTTGGCCTGTGGTGTCGGCCATAGCTGATCGGAGCTGAGTGACGCGAGTCCAAGGCGATTGGTATTGCAGCACGGTGTTCGTGTCGTAGACGAGTCTCATGATCTCCTGTAAGGCTTTGTTTGGCAAGAGGCGCGCCATGGACTCATCGACTCGTGATGGCACATCTTGTAATTTGGTGTAGAACTTGGCTGTGGAAGTATCGCCTTCTTTCAACAGGAGAGGCTCGGTGGACGCCTCCGGATGTGCAAAGCGCTTGACTGCGCGTTCGACATCCCATCCTTTCCCTCGCATTATCCGCGCCAGCAAGTTTCCAAGTCCGCCTTGAAGTCCCTTCTTGTACTTTTCGATGATGAAGGCATTGTCGTAGTCCGCATCGTCCGCTATGCCGCCCTCATGGATGAGATACCAGCGCAATGGATCAATGCCAAAACGCTCAAGAGCGAAGAAAGGATTGACTCCATTACCGCTGCTCTTGGCCATCTTCTTCTTGCCAAGGGTCCAGTGTGCATGCGTAAGGACTTGTTTGTGGATCGGCAGATCCAGCGCCATCAGGAATGCAGGCCAGTATATGCAGTGGAAGCGTACGATGTCCTTGCCCACGACCTGCACGTCCGGCGGAAAGCCAGTAGCTGTTTCTTTGCCAGGTGTGAATGGATAGCCCACCGCTGTGGCATAATTGAGTAATGCATCGAGCCATACGTAGATTGTTTGCGACTCATCTGTCGGCACTCTCACTCCCCACGTGAGTCTCTCTGCAGGGCGCGAGATGGAGAGATCTTCAAGTCCAGCTTTGACCTGGTTCACGACGTCGTCCATCCTTGACTTTGGCACAATGTAGTCCGGATTCTCCTCATAGAAGCGCAGTAGCTTCTCACGAAAATCGCCCAGCCGGAAGTGATAGTTTGCTTCACTGGTCCATTCGACCTCTTTTCCAGTCTCAATGCTTGCCATAATCTTCCTCCCCGTCTCTGGCTCCAAAATGAGATGCACCTGACTAGCAGGATAGAACGTCTCATCAGACACGCTATACCAGCCTTCATGTCGGCTCTCGTATACATATCCTCGCTCCTCCAGCATCTGCCATGCATACTCCACGCCCTCCTTGTGTTGCTTATCTGTGGTCCGGATGAAGATGTCATTACTGATGCCCACCTGCCCAGCAAGAGTTTTGAACACTTCGGCTCCCTTATCCACAAACTCCTGAGGCTCCATGCCAGCTTTTTGTGCTGCGCGCTGAAGCTTCATGCCATGCTCGTCGGTCCCCGTCAGCAGGATAGCTTTCCTGCCTTTCAAAACTTGCCATCTCTTGAGCACATCCGCGAGTATCATGGTGTACATGTGTCCGACATGAGGGGCGGCATTGACGTAGAATATCGGCGTGGTGACATAGTAGGGCTTCTCATCCTGCTTGCCTGTCGAGTTCGAGGTCGCGAGGTTGCGGATCCATGGCTGTTGTGAAGCCAGACGATGTCGACAGGCCCATTGTGGGCGCCATCTTCGGGCTATCAGGGACTGAAGCGGCGTGAATTGCTGAGCGGCAGCATTGAGACGAGAGCGCATGGCGACTGCTGATCGTGAAGCTCATTCACGTCTCGCAGAAACGGAAGGAGCTGTCGAGCTTGGAGCTCGGACCTCTATGCCGAGGCTGCTACACATCCTCAATGACCAACACATCTATCATGTATACGTACCAACTTTCTAGTTGTAGGAAATCGTATCTCTCCGTACCGAGGAGGCTGAATTTATCACCTACCCTAGTTTGTAAATTATTGAAACATTGAGGGAAATAGCACGAAGCATCAAGCTCGATACTATGCCTCTTCCCTCTCTACCAGAAGAACTATATCTCCACATCTTCGCATTCGTTGAACCTCAAAACCTCTGGCTCTCAATCCGTATGGTCTCAAGATCCTTCAATCGCATGATCGAGTCACACATCAAAACCGAAACGCTTCCAAAATTCGTCATAGGCATCAATTACACGCTCGGCTCCGGCACAACCCATCACTGGTGTGAAATGCAACAGCCCATTCCCATTCCTTTGTACCAGTGACTGAGCAGAACAGGTACGACGTCCGAACAAGCGTATACTTGTCCTTCAACGCCATCGACAAGCATAATCCGCAATATGCTCTCTTCGACAAGATGACCGTTCAGCCCGAGCCTTTTCACGACCGGGCAATGGAGAAATGGAGCCGGATCGCCAATACAGGATTGGGTGCCGAGACGCAGTGGAGGGTGCAATTGCGTAGCGGGAATCCTCGGACTTGTGAGATGCAATTTGTGAGGTTGCCGAGTACGGTGTTGTCGCAGCAGGGAGCGTTCTGCGATTGGAAGGAATTGCTTACAGCGTACTTTCGAGCATGTGTGGCTGCTGAACCTGTCGCTAAAGGAGTCACGGAGCTGACTACGCCGGCTTCGTTGCATGCGGCGGCTATTAGCTATGTTCGTGGTGCTGGTTAGTGGATGTCAGCCAAGAAACTGTAGTCCGAAGGGGAAGGGACGGCCAGTCGAAACGTGGTGCAAGTTCGCAGCTATCATGTCATGTCGTGGCATTTTGGCATTTGGTACCTCACACAGGTACGATCTAACTATATCATGTCAACGCGGCTGTCACTAGAGCTTCACGATTGCGAAGCGAGGAGCTCGGCCTGGCCATCCACGGCACCATCTGGCAGAGTGGCGCACTTGTCCTTGAAGAGCTTGTCAGCTTGCTTCCAAACACGTGCATTCTTCCAGTCGTTCAGCTGGAGAAGGCTGGGCAGGAGAGCCGAGCTGAAAGCTTCGGAGGCTTCTCGTGGAAGCAGCGAAGGGAGATGATCGATGCTGATCACGCTCAGTGGCAGCTCGTTGGCCTCTGCCGAGAGCTTGACTGGTACTGTTGGACGATCGAATGTGGTGTTGATGTCGTAAATTGGAATTGGGTTGTTTGGGTTCGTGGTGTCGCAGGACACATCGCAGACGACACTGAGCTTGCGGCTGGGCGAGGCGAGCGAAGCTTGGTCGATAAATGGTGGGATCTTGGCCGAGAGGTAGATGCAGTTGACGAACACGTCCGACTCGATGATCTCCTGGTATGGTCCTGGCTTGGCCTTGGTCTCGTCGATATCCCACTTGATGATGTCCTCCACACCGGCCTTCACGGCGAGGTCCACTGCTCCGCGTCCACATCGGCCAAGGGCGCCAATGACGAGCACGCGTGGCAAACGACCAGCCTTAGCCTTGCCGGCTTCGATGTGCTTCTTGACATCATCAATCAGGAGGCCTTCATTCTCGTAAGGCGTAACGCCAGGTAGAGGAGAATCTTTGCCGTGGACAAGTTGGTGTGCCCAGGTCATGAGGGCAAGAGCTGCTCCCGCGAATCCAGCATGCTATCTTTCAGTTAGCGAGAATACCTCACAGGCGAATTGAAAAACGCACGTAGCCAAAAGCAGCAACACGTCTTCCGTTCTCATCTTCCAGGAACTCCAGATCAAGCAAAGTGCCCTTTCCTCTCGGGAATCTGCCGAGCACCTTGTCCCAACCACCTTGTCCCTTGTAGCAATGCGCAAATTGGACATGCTGTGGCACTTGTCAATACTGAATATGAGTCGAGGGCACACGTTTCCAGCTTACTGTGTGCTTCAATGGAAAATCTTCCTCGGGCAATTCCTTGAGACCAACAATGATGTGCTCTTTTGGTGCTTCAGTCCAAGACCCAGTAGGCACGAGAGTGGCACCAGTCCCTTCATATTCTTCATCAGGGAAAATGCTCAAGGGTGAGCGCTCGACGTTGACAGTGTAGCCAGCTTCAACGAGCTTCTTGGCCACAGTCGGTGTGACCGCCGAACGATGCTCCAGAGGCTTCGTTTCAGCGCGGACGTGTAGGACAGTTCCAGACATTTTGATGTTTCAGTGAGAGAGATTTCTTGTTTTGACGTGACGTTGATTGTGGGAAGTTGCGACTTTGAGCGCTATTAAATCCAATGGCAAAGAGTCAACCTGGACTTTTTGGCCAAGCATTGTGATGACTGGAGCGCCGAATCGGGGGTCGCATGCTGGACCCTGATTCGTCACACAAGCTCACACAACAAACGTGGAAGGACATCGCGAACGTGGTAGCATGACAGGAAGCTGTTACTCGAAACAACAGAATGACTGGAGAAGGTGGAAAGCCCGAAACGTGAAATTCGTCGCAACGTCAAAGAGCCCGTTTACTCGCTTTCAATTTATTCTGTATCGACCTATTCATCACTTGCTGTCGAGTCTTGGTCTTCATAAGCTGGTTTGTCTCATTCATCGTACATGTCCTCGCGACGCACAGTTCCAGCTGAGGTTCTGTCAAGGTATCATTTCTTCCAAAGCTTGCTGTATCCTGCCATTCCGGCATCCAACGCTCATTTTACGCTACGTGAAATCGTCTACTCCACAGTCACAGACTTGGCCAAGTTGCGAGGGAAGTCCACGTTAAGACCCTCAGCAACTGCGAGCCAGTAGGACATGAGTTGAAGTGGGATGACGTTGAGCAGGCCTTGCAACACATCGATGGTCTGTGGAACCTCGATCTTGTCGGTCTTCTCGCCAGGGAACTCCTTGTCGCCAGTGTTGCAAATGACGATAGGACGACCCTTGCGGGCAATGACTTGCTGGTAGGCGTTAAGCGACTTGGCGAAGATTGGGTCGCGAGTGAGGATCATAACGATTGGCAGGTTCTCGTCCACGAGCGCCAGGACACCGTGCTTCAGCTCACCAGACATGACGGCTTCGCAGTGGAGGTAGGAGATTTCCTTGATCTTGAGAGCACCTGTTGTGTCTGTCAGTATTGTCGTTGAAGATGTTTGGAAAGTTGAAGGACTCACCCTCGAGTGCTGTGGCGTGCTGAGCACCACGACCGAGCAGAAGCAAAGACTTCTGGTCCTTAAACTTCATGCACAGCTCCTTGATCTGCTGGTCCATCTTCAAAATCTCTCTGAACTGCTCAGAGATCTTGCCGAGACCCTCCATGATCTCCAACCGCCTCTGGACCTTGCTCGCGCGGTCTTCGGACAGCAGCAGTGCAAACATGATCATGCACACGAATTGAGATGTGTAAGCCTTGGTGGAGGCAACACCAATCTCTGGGCCGGCGTTGATGTGTACACCGCAGTGTGTCATGAGGGAAATGCTAGATCCAACGACGTTGACGATACCGACAGTGAGAGCACCACGCTCAAGGCAGTAGCGAAGAGCCATGAGCGAATCTGCAGTCTCGCCGGATTGCGAGACAAACACACAAGTGTCGTCACGGAAGACTGGTGCTTGTCGATCCAAGAAATCAGAGGCAAGCTCGACTGAGATCGGGATCTCAGTCAGCTCCTCGAAAGCTCCACGCACCGCCATGCAGGAGTGGAACGATGTACCACAGGCGATGAATATGAGACGTCTGCAGCGCCGGATGGTGCTGATATATTGCTTCAGGCCACCAAGTGTGACAGTCTTGTCCTCCACGTTCAAACGACCACGCATGGCGTTGACGACGGATTCTGGCTGCTCGAAAATCTCTTTCTGCATGAAATGGTCGAATCGGCCCTTCATGATCTCTTGAAGCTCGATCTCCAAAGTCTGGATAGCGCGGACATTGCTAGTGCCATCGGTCTTGGACAAGCGGTGGATGTTGAGCTGGCCCTCATGAATGTGGGCGATATCGTCGTCTTCGAGGTACAGCACCTTCTTGGTGTGCTCGACAATGGCGGCTGGGTCGGAGGAGAGGAAGAACTCGGTTGGCTGAGGAACGCCATCGTCCGAGAGGAAAGCTCGCGATTGGGAGCGGTGGAGGAGGGATTTGTCTGGCGGTGCGAGGAGGCCGGCGCCGAGCATGCCAGGGCTCTTCCTAACAGCCACGTTCTGGCTCGCTTGCTCTGCTGGGAGGACATCACCGCTGTCACCGAACTCAACATCGACAAAGTCGACCTTCATCTTCTTCTGCGTCTTGACACCAACCACGAGCGGCGAACCCTTACGGGCAGCAACGACTTCGCCAGGGTAGTGCACGCTCTTCATGAGCAGACCGAAGGCACCTTGCAGCTCCTTGATCACCGCCTTGCAAAGAGTGGTGAAGTCAATGGTCGGGTGCTGGTCGTAGATGTATTTGGCCAATTTCGCAATTGCCTCTGTATCTGTCTCGGTCTCGAACTTGAAGCCCTTGCCCTCGAGCAGGGTCTTCAGCTCCTTGTAGTTTGTGATGATGCCATTGTGCACAATAGCGAACTCCCACTTGGGGTCTGATCGGTGAGGATGGCAGTTGACTCTGCTCGGAGGACCGTGGGTGGCCCATCGAGTGTGTGCAATACCGGCGTGGTTGTCAAAGACCTTGGTCAGGTCTGGCTTCTCTGCCTCGATCAACTCCTTCAGCTTGGCGACCTTGCCAACCTCTTTGTACGCAAACACCTCATTGCGCTTGTCGCCATCGATGGCGAGACCGGCGGAGTCGTATCCTCTGTATTCGAGACGAGCGAGACCTGAAACACCACGTGGTCAGCGATCAGCGCTTTCATGGCGACGGAGGAGGGGTGCTGCTGCACTCACCATTGACGAGTGTGTCGAGGATGAATTTGCGGTCCTTCTCGACCAGGTAGTTGATGTACCCAAAGATTCCGCTGTCAGGAGGTCAGCTCGGCGGTCCGGCGGGCGCAGGACAATAGCATCTCGCACTCACCACATGGTTGCGGGTGCAGCTCAAAGAATGCAAGCAGAGTCGTGCGGCGTGATGACAAGTGCTCCCCAAGGCCGATGTGTGGGTGTGTAGGAGGGAGAAGAGCGGTAAAGAAAGAGCGAAGAGTGGTGTTTGGGAGTGGGACAGGACGAGACGAGCTGCTGCTGCCCTGTTTGCCCAATGATGTATTGTTATATGTACGGAGCTTGAGTTCGAAACGCGAGCGCGGGTTTTACTTTAACTTCCACGCAGCTCATCATCAGCCTCAACATTGCTGACGCCCCTATTCTGCGGGTATCAGCGACGACGTCGTCCGATCTATTCTTTGACGCTGCATCTATTTTCTCCCATGCAGTCTGCTCGTCTAGTCGCTGGCTACGCAACCAGCAGCTTTCTTTCGTGCCGTCTCCAGCGGATACGCGCCACCTGCCACTAGCCCGGTACCTGCGTCCATTAATAGCATTGGTGGGCCGTCAAGCTGCCTGCCAAGCCATTTTTTCGCCAGTGTTTTGGCCACCGCAGCAACGCTGTTGTCCTCGTGCCTCGTGTTCACAAGCTGCTCGTTTGTGCCGCTGTCCGTTTCACGAGCCCGTTGCCATCGGCCATAGGATTGGTCTGACGTCGGAGCGAGCAAAGTGGACCGGACGCGCCGCGCATCATGGGCGGTGACGAGCCGGACCTGACTTTTGCCCACCTCACCGCCAACAGCGATTGCAGTAATCAGCTCTGGCCTGGCTCGGAACATGTGGCTACAATTCTTTCGATAAAGCTCTATGCTGTGCTGATGGCATGATGGGCCTGGCCAGACTGCTCGCTTAGGGCTTTCCCTAGCGGATGAATAGGATTAGTGAGGCCGCATCTGACAGCGGTATTGTGCGATGGCTGTGGCTGTGCAACCTCAAAGGGCGGATAGCGTAAGCTCGGGCGTTAGCATCAAGCAGCAGCACTGACCGCACCTACAGTAGATCTGCCAGGTTGTTCTCAACAGCACGAAGGGCGCGTGTTGCTTTTCTTCGATGCGATATGCAGGGGACGGCCACGCCCTGCAGGCATTGCATGCAGAAGGTTCGATCACGACTGCAGACCAGAAGGATCACCAGACTGCAAACTGCCAACGCCGCTGCATGCCGAACGGAAAACACAGGCGCCAGCGAACTCGGTGAATGCTGGTATTGCTGAGATCTACCAGACGCTTTTCGCACAATTTCAAGAACCTATGGCTCCTAGCCTTCGCCGGCTGACCCTCGTCGATGCGATGCAAGCTTGCGAATGCGTTCGAGAATCGATATCATAGCCCTGGAACTTGTGCATGTTATTCGATTCTTCAATGCGTCGTGCCGTGGACTGTAAGTCACAAGCTGGTCAAGCTCGAACCTGACCTTGTTCCAGACGATGTTGCGTGAGTGAACCTCTGGTAGGGCACCATGAAGCGTGCTCCTGCTTCGAGACAATTGCCTGTCGTGCTCGAGCAAGAATTTAGATGCACGATATTGAAGCGCACAATCCAGAGCCAGAAGCCTCGATGATACAGCAACGGGTCGAACGTGATCACTGTGGCAGCTTCCAGAGAACGTTAGAGTGTCAGACAATTTTTTTGCGACACATGCAAACGAGGAAGACCTCCAATTTTCGAGCGGTCGAGAATCCTTTGTTGTCGCTGATCTCATTCGCGAGATCCGGTTCCAGCCAGAATGCAGGGCGTTGTTTGCTGCGCTGATTGAACGCGTGCCTGCCGTATCTAAAGGCGAAGTCAAACGGCTGGCTGGCTGCCTGCCTCAGTCAACCATCGCGGCGGCACATTCACATTCACATCACAGCCTCAGCCTGCCCGTTTCAACTACCACTACCACTGACTCCACACACGCGAGCGACGCGCATCGCGTTCACACGCCGGCAGATCTTCCACTCGCGCATAAACCCACCTCCCTGGAGCCGGCCATCGCTGGACGACCTCCACCACCCGCCGCCGCCATGCAGCGGTTCACTGTCGCCCTCGTCGACTCCACGACACCTGGCACGGCTCTGACACTTGCTGTGCCTTTCGAACCAAGTGCGCTGGTGTCCGCCTTCATTCAAGAGCTTTTCAGACGCGCAGCGAAGCAGGGCCTGAAGCTGGCACCAAGCACTCATGTCGCCACGCTCCATCTTGACAGCGAGACTGGTGAGGTTTCCCCTTCGCTCGCGGGCAGTCGCGCATACCCATGACTAACAGCTCACAGGCGCCATCATCGACCCCGAGGACCTCCTCTCCGACGTGGTCACAGACAGCACAAAGGACAAGCTATTTGCAGTCATCACCAGACAAGAGCAATCAAGCTCCGATGCCGAACATGTCCGTCAATCGTTTGAGGCTAGCAGTCTTGACAGGAGTGGTCCTTCTCTCTTGGTTCGCCTCATCACGCCCGCCTCGGCGAGAACGAACAAACTCGCGTTACCAACTACCAGCATTCCTCTGTCAGCCACCATAAAGGAGCTACACCAGCTTGCTGCCCATCAGCTAAATCTTCCAGCTATGTTCGCAAAGGAAGAAGATGGCAAAGAGTGCAACTGCAACCTGGCTAAGCAGATCTCTGAAGTTGCGGGCCCGGCAAACAAAGTTTTCATCATTCATGGCAAAAGCATCGTCGAGCACTTGGACCTTCAAGACTTGTCTGAAACTTCGATCAACACTGCGATCGAAAGTGCAACCAGGAACACGGGCTCGACAGGGAAGAAAATTGTTCGACACGGAGGTGAGATGCACTTGGGAAACTATTCTCGACCACCAGTGATCTCCATTTGCTCCAAAGTTCGTCACATACCGGCTCATGCTCGCGTCGACGATGATGATGACGCTGCCGAAGAAGATGACCTCAAACACCGTGTCATCGATCTGCACACGTATGAACAGCCCATCTCTGCTTCCATCATGGACTGCAAGCTTGAAGAGACTGGACTTTCACACCTGGCCGAGGATGGCGTGATGGACATTTACGTCGTGAGTCGCGCGACGACTGGGTCAGTGTCGGCCACGATCGGTCGCAATGCCATTTTCCGCGCTCGACCACATTGGGAGCCGCTCATCTCGCAAAACCCGCGAGGCATTGCCATGTTTCTTTCTTCCCTGCGTGTTTTCACCTCCTTGGTCTCCGCCGGCGATTCTGACAAGAGGACAAAAGACGCTGTTCTTCATTTGTTGGACTTGATGTTGCGGTTTCCGCCATGTACTCGCGCTCTGCTGCTACTCATTGACGGAAAGACCCTCACCCCTCCCGAGAGCGCCGCAGTCGCTCATGCTGTCTACGAGATGCTTTGCAGTGTCCTCATTCATACCGAGATCATTGGGTCGGATCCTCGCAGAGTATTCGAAGGCTCTCGCCTGCTTTTTGGCTTCATTCTCGAGAAGACGAGAACGGTCAAGCTCTCAACTTCAACGGCTGCAGATGAAAACCTCCCATATCTCGCATCACTCGAATCGATCGATGTCAAAGATCTGAAGACAGGCGAGGCAGTGCTATACCCCGTGCAGACCAGTTCTGGACTTCTTGAACGCGCACTGTTCTCGGCTTTCGACGAAGCTGGTGTGCTCGCAGACAGCCATCTGCAGCCGCGCCTCGCTCAGGTCGAGACGCCTTCCGCTATCAAGCGCCGGGCACTCCTGGCGGGTGGTACTGCTCCCGCCGTTGTCATCTTCAATGTCAAGCGCCTTGTGGCAGACTACCGCTATCCCGATGCCGGAGATCCACGCGGGGCTTTTGACGAGGGAGAACTCTCAGAGCTGAGCCATCTTGCAGAAGTGGCAGCTCGTAACCAGCTTGCTGTTCACAGACCCACACAACTGGCCTCAGCGGTCGCACCATGCCTCACATTCGATCGCAATGCCCATCTCGCCGTCTATGTCGGGCAGCAAGGATGCGGCGGACCTGGCGACTCTGATCTAATCTTCCGACCATCTCAGGGAGAGAGCAACATCAATGCTACCGTCGTGGAGCAGTTGATCGCTCCTATCATCAAACAGTATGAATCTGACGGCTCTGCTGTGTTTGACTCCTTCGGTGGAGCCGTGCTGAGGCGCCTGGAAGCCCCAGACGAGATCCTGTTCTTTTGCGTCGACACGAGCGCTTCAATGCGATCATCCAGCGACGTCCGCGAAGTGAACGAGCAACAGCCAGAGCCAGACTTTGAGCCAGAGCTCAGTGCTCGTGACATCATCGATGTTGAGGTTTACAACAAGGTGACCCTCGACGAGATGAAAGAGTTTTTGGACAAGTACGAAGGTCTGAAGGACATGTTGGGGATCGTCGCCGCCTCTGGCAATGATACTAGCCTTCAACGCCGGCTCGCTTCGAACACTATCGACAAGCTTGGACTACTCCTCGAGCTTGAGATAGTCGCAAAACACGAACGTATGCTGCAAGACCGGGACAACGCGCGAAGCCGCTTTGCCCGTCAATCCATCAACGATGCAGAAGTGGCGCTCAATCGCCTGAAGACTCATTTTGCAGGCTGTCAAACACACCATGAGGCTCTTCAGGACTTCCTTGTCTATCGTGCGAACAGCTCCAACGACATCAACACTGAATGGTATTGGCGCGTCGGCGACGATATTCCAGCTCGCGCTGCCCCATCTCGCCTTCCCCCTCTTCCGGAGGCTCTGACGACTGTGCCGGACGAACTTCTTTGTCCCATTTCGCATGGACTACTTGATGACCCCGTGAAAGCAGCGGATGGCATTACGTACTCGCGTCCAGCCATCGAGCAGTGGTTCAGAATCCGAACATCCTCTCCCATGACGGGTCTCCCTCTACAATCTCAGACACTGGTTGCCAATGATGAGCTTGCTTCTGTCGTGGTCTCTTGGATTCACGGCACCTATGTGCAAGAAGCGTCGCAGCCCCTGTCCAAGAAGGCTCGCCTCACAACACCAGCAAAGCGTACAAGTATTACTTTCCTCAGCAAGGACGGCGCCTTTGAGAGGAAGATCGCTCCTGGGACAACGGTATCAGGCCTGTACAAGCTGGCATTTCGCGGTCTGAAAGCTCGTTTCATGGTATTTCAGCTTGCGTTGCACGATTCTACGCCTCTGCATCCATCCGCCTCATTGGCAAGCTCGCACGGTATCAAGGATGGCACCAGATTCTGATACGAATTGCGGACGAGAACTCAAGTGGAAACAACGAATCGACCAACTTAACCTCTGGAAACGCTCAGGAACACAGTCACGTCTTGATCAAAGTTTACCGTCACGAGAGACTTCGATTTTCCTTTTGGGTCCCACGTTCAACTTCTGCTACAATGCAGTCCATCATCTGGAAGCATTGGCGGCACCGCTATGAAAGCGAGCGGCGGTCTGACCTCGACGATATCCAGATTTGGACTGATATGGCCAGTAGTGGGGATGGCTTCAGAGTTGGCATGGCTCGCGAACACACTGCTCATCTTGCTCGGTTCTTCAATCAAGGCTCTTGCAAGGGCAAGCTTGAGGACGAGCCGCTATGTGATGAAGGAGCTTCCATGCCAAATGCACAGGACCGCGACGGTTCCCAGCCACTCGTCCTCAAGGTTGACGTCAACCCTCGTCGCAAGAAGTCGAGTCGGCGGATAGCCAACCTGAGCCGCCTGGACGTTCTCAAGCAGATGTTCGAGGCATACATCAATCGCTCGATTGCATATGGGTACAAGGTGCACATGGGACCAGTCACCTTCGACACGACAGCCACCGTGAAGACCTCGCTGACACATGTGATCGAGAACTTCCGGAACGCGATCTCCAACATGGGAGCGGAGGGAGACACCGCACTGTGGGATGCAGTGGCACTGTGCCACGACCAGCTCGATCAATACGCCGAGAAGTATCCGCTAGCTCAGAAGCGCATCATTGTCATCAGTGATGGCGACGACACCAAGTCACTCTTGAACAATCCGGCAGCTTTGACCTTCAATCTGCGAAAGGACAAAGTTGCCGTTGACTCCGTCGCTATGGGCAATGCTGATAGCGGAGATTTGCGCGCGCTGTCACAGCTCACTGGCGGATATCGCTTCAAGCCGAGCTCACTTGTGAACGCGCTGTCGATGGTGGAGATGGAGCCTTTCCTCTCGCTACTTGAGCGTCCGGAGTCCGCTCTTGCTCTTCCAGCGGGCGCTCCTGCTTTCCTTCCTGCGTTCCGGAGCTTCTTCGAAGCTTACAGTATGTACCGGGTGCGCACAACGGCTGTCACGAGCGACAACTATCCTGCTAGAAAAGCACACGCAAATCTCGACGATGACTTCATCGAACTGGCAGCGGCATCGATGCGTCCAACGGTGGCAAGCCAGAGCTCTGGCCGCAGCAATTTCCGCATCACTCGCCTCATGAACGAGATGAGAGCCATCGTGTCTACCTCCGAACAGCGTTCATACGAGGTCTACGTATCAGAGAGCGACATATCCTTCTGGAAGGTGGTCATGTCAGGCCCAGAAGGCAGTCCGTACGAGCACGGCACATTCCTGCTGTACTTGCACGCTAGTGACACGTACCCTACCTTCGCACCAGAGGCTCGTTTCGTCACCTGCATGATGCACCCAAATGTGAATGCTCACGGCCGCATCTGCCACGCTCTCTTGTCGCGCGACTGGACTTCCGACATCAGCATGACCATGCTGCTCGACACCATCTTCGGTCTTCTCATGCAGGCAGAAGTCAGCGATCCAATCAACACTACCATCGCTCTCGACTATCACCACGATCAAGTCGACTTCGCAGAAGAGGTTCGTGCTCATGTTCGCAAGCACGCTTCCAAGACTCGCGAACAGTGGAAGAAGGAGTTGTTGGGAGAGGATTAGTGATAGTAGCTTCCAAAAGTGAAGATCATTGCGGGCTCCTCGGGTTGTCTCTCAGGATGACTAGTGACTATGGTACGCTTACCAGAGCCACGAATACCTATCTACCTGCGAGCGAAGTCTCTGCACGAAGGACACCAGATAGATGCTTTGATGCCACATGATGGGCACACGAAGAGCATGGACACAAGAGGAAAGTAGCTGAGTCAGTCTAGTCATGCAAAACTAGATAGAAACTCTCAACGCTGTTACTTCGAACGACGTAGTCTCTTTCGTCCCCTTCCGTGAACATCATTCCACTGCCTTGTGACTTGTACGAGGCTTCTGTAATCCCATGAGGCAGATAAGCAACGCACAGAGAACACGACTGCAGACACTCGCTGGTGCAACCGCTATTTCGAGATCGTCAGAAAAGATGGAGCAAGTTGGAAAGTAAGCAAAAAACAATCAATTCACGCAAGCTAATGCTATGGGTATCACACAATCATTCCAGCTCATCGCTCTCGTAATCTATCGTCGCTCCATCGCGCGTGCCGTCTTTTCTCTTTACCTCCATGCATCTGTCGCGTTTCTTCTCCCATTCACGGCTGTCTCTCCTGTAGGGGGAAATCCTCATGTGACAGACCTTGTCCCAAAAGGCATATCCAGCCTCTGACTCATGCAAAGACCGAGATGAATCCTATACGCCAGACAACCATGATGCGCAGAATATTATGACACAATGCCTCCAAGACGCCAAGTGGGTGCTGCTGAATCTTAGCAAAAGATCTTGTACACTCGTTTCCAAGTCGGCCATGTTGCGCGTTCGGCTCTTTCCTCGTCGATGAGCTCGGCGATGTTGAGGTCGCGGATACCAGCTAGGGAAGAAGTTAGCAGATGTCGAAGTTTGCCTTCTCAAGGGTGTTGGGACTTACTATGCAAATCCATGTTATGACTCCGGATTATCGGCGTCCGCATCCAAATCTTGTAGACAATGTAAGTGATGACGACAACAGGAGCAGCCAAGTAAGACAGGAAGAAGCCTTGCACCCGTTGGCTGGTAGTAAGACCGCCAAATTCGACGGGCCAAGCAGCAGTCCAAAATTGCGTGGCGAGCACGAGTACATTGAACAGGAAACCGATCCATGACCCGACAACACCTGGCTGTGACGTAAAAGCGAGCTCCGAGAGGCTGTGGCCTTGACGTTTCCAACCAGCGCGGAACCGAATGTGGGCGAAACAGATGCTGCCCCAAGTGAAGATAGACGAAAGTCCTGATAATGCCAACATCCAGTTGAAAGCTTCGGTCTGCTTGTCAGAACCTGCGAAAAAGGCGAGGAGACCGAGGACACTAGCAAGTCCAATAGCCACGATTGGACGACCTTTGCGGTCGATATAGCCGAGGATCTTAGGGGCTTGATTCTGGTCGGCCAAGGCAGCGAGCGTTCGAGAAGATCCATAGATCGAGGAGTTGCCAACAGAGAGAACGGCAATCATGATGACGACGTTGAACACTGAAGGAAGGCCGCTAATGCCCGCGTTGACAATGGAGATAACGAAAGGGGAAGCCTTCGCATCGTAACTCGAACTGCCATTAACAAGCCGTCCATCATCGTAGGGTACCAAGAGTCCGACAATAGTCAATGACACCAGGTAGAAAAGGGCGATTCTCCAAAAGACTTGTTTAACGGCCGTTGGCAGGGACTTCCTAGGATTCTCCGTTTCAGCAGCTGCCAAACCGACAAGCTCAGTACCCGCAAAAGCGAAAGCCGCGGTGACAAAGACAGAGCAAAGGCCCTTGAAGCCATTCTTGAAGGGGCCAGGATGGTGCCAGAATGTGCCGCCGATATAGCCTCCTTCGCTCACGAATGCGTAGGCTGGAGAGTATTGGAGCAGAGCTTCTGCTTCTGGCCCACCTGGACCTCCACCGCAGTTTAATATGATGCCCAGGAGTATATATCCCACAATGGCAATGACCTTGATGATGGCGAAAACGAACTCTGCTTCGCCGTAGCCTTTTACACCGAAAAGATTGATCACGACAATCATGACCAGGAAGATCGAGACCCAGGCGTTGTTGCTAATGCTGCCATCGCTCCAGTATTCGATGGTAATGGTAGCAGCCACAATCTCCAAAGGCAAAACGACGAGCCATTGCATGGCGTAGCTGTAGACAATGTTAGCAAGCAGCTTCGTGATCTTCTAACCAAGTTCAACTCACTTCCAACCCATTGCAAACCCCCAGGCAGGATCAATGAAGCGAGTCGAATATGCGGAGAAGGAACCAGACACCGGGAAAAGCACGGCCATTTCGCCCAGAGCATGAACTGTGCAGTACATCATGATTCCGACAAGTGAAAATGATACGAGAAGTGAAGCCGGACCGCCCGTTGCCAAGGAAGAGCCCGAACCCACGAAGAGACCAGTACCAATTGAACCTCCAATTGCGATCATTTGCAAGTGACGACCCTTCAAACTTCGCTGCAGTGGTGAAGTCGCCGTGCCTGCCGCTGCTCCCTCAACGTCGAACACCCGTCCATCGGCGCCGATCGTCCCTCTGGGAGTGGCATGTGCATTCGGATCGCGCTTGAAGCTTTCGACGAACCTCTCTGTCCATTTGGGCCGGTGCTTCATGTGCTCGCCATATTCTGGAAGGCCTGGCGAATCCTCCGAGGGCGAGTATTCCATCTTCATCTGCTTCTCCTCGTGTCGATCCATGGCGAAGCGAATGCCGGCTAGCTAGAAGTGGCAAGAATCCCAAGAGAGCGTGACGCTCCACAGAGCGAGGTCCAGTCGTTTGTGTCGAGATGCCCAACAAAGAAGTGTTGCTCAAGCCGGAGAATGAGACAAAGCCGCTGCGGACCCTGGCGGCGAATGTCGTTGTTCTGCACGCAACACCGCACACAGCGTCGAGTCGCTGCTGCTGATATGTAGCAGGGAGTGTGTGCGACCAGGCACGGCAGCAGCGAGCGCGCGCAGGTATATGTAGACGACGAGCAGTTGGATGGCGGGCGCTCGATATCGCCAAATTAGAGTTGGCGTGAAGAGTGGCCGCTGAGGTCCATCTGTGCATGGACGGGTGACGGGGGCGAGGGCAGTGGTCGTCGTCGGTTCGGCGCCGCTGCCACCAGCAGCGAGTCAGGCCCGGGGCGCGCAAGGATCTCAGCGAGCGCGCATTTGTTGCGGCTCCCTCTTCCAGTGGCTGTCGGCTGTGCTGCTGTGATGTGTCGTGCAACCGCAAGTCGCCCTTCTGCCCATTCGTTGGCCACGCGACATTTTAGCGCGAGCTTGGCGCCGCCGATCGCTAGGGAAGGAACGGCCCTGCGTGCAATTGGCCGGTCCAGACGCCGCTTGGAGATAACGCTTCTTCGTCTCCTCCAGCATCCAAGCAGATATCGCAGGCGTGCAGAACGAGTGAGCGATGGGAGAGCGCATCCTCATGTTACGGGCTGACACAGTCCTGCTGGCCTCACTTCCACCAGGAGCCCCAGCCCGAGCGCCCATCACACCGCAGGCTGAATCGGCAAGGGTCCCTCAAGGACGGTGACACGAATTCGTACCCTCGACACTCCTCTTCTGGCCTCGAGCCGAGACTTGGACGGCGAAGTTGCGATCGCAGATGGTCAATCTGGCTAGCGGAAAACCGTGTTGCTATCAGTCCGAGACACCTCTCGCTCCTTCATTCCGATTTCTTCTTCCCAGTCGTATTCAAGCAGCTGCACTTTCTCGACAGGCTCTCGGCTCCACAGCATGTGCGTAATGCCTGCAGGCGTATCGATACTGTGATCCACTCTGCAGGGTTCTAGCGAGACTTGTTCCTGAATGTCGATAGTCTGCTCATATCACATTGTGCTTCCGGAATTTCTGATCGCTCAACGACAAAGACCTCCTCGAATCGCAGACCTGGACACGATGTCGATATTTCAAGCTCGATATTCCCCTGCGCTCAATGGAGAACAATGTCTGTCCAGGCGTTCCGATGCGATACGATCTGGCGCGATTCAGGCGAGTGGGAGCCTCCCTGTGTTCCTGTTGTACGACAGGAGACCTGCACGAGGCTGGAAAGGGCAGAGAAGACACCCTCAACGGCTGATGAACACCAGCGAAACGTGCTAAGTGCTGGAACATCGTATTGCCACTCAGTTGCATGACGGTGTGCATCTTCCAGCGCGTCCGATGCTCTGTCGAGTCTGTGCGGCCGTGAACAGGAGCACCAACAAGCTGTCGAAGTCGCCCCTTTGTGCTTGAGCTATGCCTCCTTCCGTAACACAGAATTGTCGCGTGGCGGTGGGTCATCTCGCTCCACGCATGCAGGTCGCCATTGTCCTTGCACATCCGCAGAATGACGACAACTGGGCAAAGACATGAGACTGCGCTCATCGAGAACCCACTTGCCACCTTCTCCTGCGAATCTCCAACTGACGCCGATGACATCCGCATAAGCATCATCTCCACCTCGGAAGATCCTACAGCATCCTAACAAGCAACAAGCGAACAAGACACCGCACCGCTGCTGAGCACTTCTCCCCGCTGCAAAGTCCCGCAATTGTACAAGCAACTCCAGAATTCCAGAAACTCCGCGCATCTCGCAAAACCCGAAACTGTCGGTGAGCGTGGACACGGGACTTCTACGTTCCTGTGTTTCTGACGATAGTAAGGTGCAGTAGCATCGCAGTAGACCTGCATTATACATATGCAATGCAGATGGCACATCTCTGGAATCTGGCCGACCGACGAGGCGACTTTGTTGGTTCCGCGCATGACTGAGACTGATCTCGTTAGCTTGGAGATCAGCTTTGGCGTGTAGGCTCGATATATGACCACCTGGGCTCTGCATGACCCCCTTTGCCAGGCTGCAAGTCTCCGATTCAGAGGCTTGTATGAAATTGTATGATGTAAGTTATGTTGTGCTGCTGACGATCCAGGAACAATGCAGTGCCTTGAATGTTACTGCCGCAAATTGTGACCACGCGATGCACCTTCGCGAAAGGCCTTTTGCAACGAAGCAAGCTGCAAAGGTCAAGATATCTGGAGCAAGAGCAAGAAGCTTAGATCTCTGGGCAGGAGCGCACGACGTAGTACAATTCCTTACGCACGAATGCTTTCGATGAACTCTATGGAGATGAAACGCAAATGCAACACATTTCATTGCCCCCAGTCTCGAGATACAACAATCTTTCGCATCAACCACAATCAACTCACCACCATCAATCTAAACCTCCGTCTCAATCCCCGGCTCCCTCGTATGCCTCGTAAAAAGACTCTCAACCCTCGACTCCACCCTCCCCAATTTCTCCTTCGCCCACGAAGCATTTCTCGCAGGCTTATACTGCATCAACCCTCTCTGTCTCCGATGTTTCTGCTTCGTATTCTTCTTATACTCTTTCGCTTTATCAATGAGATTCATATGATTATCCTTCTTGTCTTCCCCATCTCCATCGGCATCATCATAAGTCCCATCGCTCGCAGTCTTAGTCGTTCCATGACTCGAAACACCTTTCACAGGATGTGCTCTGCCATCTCCATCTACGGAAGAGTCGTCATCGTCGTCATCATCGGAGCTGTCAGAGTCGGATGTATCGTCTCCATCAGCTTCGGTAATACCCAGATCTTCGGCATTCTTTTTCGCTTCGTAGTTATCTCGTGCTGTATCGAGGACTTCCATGACTTGTCTCAGATCGATATCTTTTGAAGCCCAGCGTTGATGACCCGCACCAAGACCAGACCAGAATGCGATGTTAATTTTGATAGAGCCGATTTGTTCGCCTGGATTGTCGAGTGCGCAAGCCGTGGCGCGATCGTAGTCTCCTGTGTAGATTGGCAGTGTGAGCTCTTTCATTTCGTCATCTGCGATGTCTTTGAGCCATAGGACTGCGAAGGCAGCAGTTTTGTCTTTTCCGAAGAAGCGGCCGTTGCGCTTGATGCGAAGCGATAAGCATGTTGCGTAGCGGCGGTGGACGGGGAGGTACAGTGGTCGGCCTTTTCGTGTTGCCCAGGTTTGCTCTTGCTTGTTGGGATACATTTTGCCGTTGGTGATGTTGGAATGCCATTTCACTTTGAGGTCTTTTAGATCGCCGGGAACATTTGATGTAGAGACTGTTGGTGCGATTTCGATTGTGCCGTAGTCCCAGCCGATTTGTTCAGGGTTGGCTTGCAGTTGCACGCTGCGCCAGACCATGGAGATCCTGACGCGGCCGTATCCGACGCCGCCAGTGAGTGGGTAGAAGCCGTTGATCTGGCTGCGATTCTTGAAGACCTCTGCCAATGGCAGGTGCACAATCCCCAGCAGTGCGTCATTCTCGTCTGGTCGGGCGTCTCGTACAGTGACATGCACTTCTGCATTTCTCCAGTCGCCAATGAATCGTTCTGTACCGGCGTTATAGAACGGCTTCGCGTTCTTTGGCTTTGTCCTGGTCTTGAACACCTTGCGATGATTGATGATCACGGTACAGTATGCGGAAGGCAGTGTGTCGCCTTCCTCCTCTTCATCTTCGTGGGCAGAATTCTTGTCGGCAGTGGACTTGTTCTTGGTCTCCAATTCCAAGCCGGTGATCTGATGGATAACCAAACTGAAAATTCCACTTGGGTATCCACCTGGTGGTGGCGCCGCAATGACCATCGCATCCTCGTAAGTCTTCTTCTCTTGCGCCTTCTGTTGTTCAAGCTCTTGCTGAGTGCGCGAATGTCTCCCTTTCTTGATCATTGCCTCTCGCAATTTCCTCCGACAGACGTCGTCGACTTTTCTCTCCAGGTCATCATGCGACTTGATCTCTCGATCAAAGGTCTGCTTTTGGAATTGACATTTCTGGAGCCTGGTTTTCGAATAGTATCCCACTCGCCATTCGAGCTTGCCTGGCATATCCTCGCCAGCTTTCAGTGCCTTGAAGCCATCAGTGCGGTAATGCATCTGGCCATTAGTCTCGTCCGAGCGCATAATCTTCTTCAGGTCCAACTCAATGCGGCCGAGGTCGTCGTCGGCTGTGAAACGGTCCGAGTCCCAGAGTTGTACACGCAATCGCTCGTCCACGTTGAGTTCTTCGGGTGTCACCAGGAGGTAACATCGCTCGTGCCAGAATGGCTCCATCTCCTGCATCTACACTCAGTTCACCAAACTCGATCCTGTACTTGCTGTTACTGATGATTGTACATACCTTGATCAATACTCGTGTGGAGAACATTGGCTTGCCAAACTTGGCCCATCCCACCGATACGTATGGATCTGAGCCACCTTCCGATATCAGCGGAATCGATGCGTCACCCATCTTGAAGTCATATCCATGCAAAATGTCTACCACGACAATACCACGGGCATTAGTGTCTTTCTTGAAGTCGTCTCCTGCGAGCATGTCTTTGAGGTCCAGCGTCAGAGACTTTGGTGCCACATACTCGGCCATGGCGGCATCCACGGAACTCTGAACGAAGTTGGAGATCAACGGGAGATCCATAATATTCAGGCCGCGCTTGACAATCGGTATGCAGCTCATGTCCACCTTTGGTTGACCCAGAAAAGTGATCGTACACAGAGAGAAGAATGGTGGATCCGGTGTCAGCTGCAGCCGAAGTCGACACGTTCCAATGACACCTTTCATGTCTACCCAGACTGGGAATTTGATGCCACCGGGCAGATAGAACGCGAGATACAGGTGTATGTCCTTCGTGCGATCTTGGAACGATTTCGCTGCTCGGGCCCGGTATGCGAAAGCGACTTCAAGGTTGATGAAATCGCCCTCCTCAGCCTCCATACCTTCGGCCACTTCAGCCCGTTCGGTGCCGTCGCCATCGTCGTTGTCGTTGTCGCTGCTGCCTTGGTTCTGGTCGTCTTTGGCTTTGCCATCGATTTCGCCCTGTCCCGGAACTGACCGGTCACTTTTGTGCTTGTTTTCATCCTGTTTCTGGAGCTTGCCATCCTGTCCTACAGATCTTGCAGCTGCTCCGCTTGGCAACCATTTGATTCCAAGAATACGCAATGCCTCGCTGCCTTGACCAATGTCTTCTACGCTGACCATCTGCACTATTCGTGGCAGTGAGGCTTGCATGACATCTTCCAGTGTGTCTGCAAGACTCGTGAACAAATCAGGATTGATCAACGGCCAAACTGAACCAAATAGGGAGTTCAGCCATGCCACAGATTCTGTCTCGTGGGCCTTTGCTTCGCGCTCGCGTGCTTCTAGATTTGCTTCCCAGACCTGCTCCTGCCAGACGTCATCGATGCGATTTGCCATCCATATTCTGACGCCAGCGACTAGCTCCAGTATGGCAGCGCCTCCCAAGGCGGATAACAGTGTCCACGTGCCGAGCTTGAAAATCCACCACCGTTTCTCGATGTCAGAACTGGTCCATCGCGCCAGTCTATCTGGTGTGAGTATTCGTTCGAGAGCCAATGCGAAGAGGATGATCGCCGCAGTTCCGATCAGTCCCACAGTAACACCCAGCTTGTTGATGCTGACGATCTCGGATCGCAAATCCTCGAAGCTTGGTGGAGGGAAGAGCGCATTCGTGCTGTCCAATCCACTCTGACTCTCCTTCGTCTCTTGCCTAAGCTGGTCGCTGTTCTTCCTCTTATTGCTCAGACCAGTGGCCGTCCTCAGAGTCGCTCCCCATGGCGGGGGATTCTCCTCTATTTGCTCCAGATCGCCAGCAGTTCGATCGAATATTCGTACAGGCAAATGGGTGATTGGATCGGTAACCTCGCGCTCCGCTCGATTGTTCCTGTTTTTCTTCAAATCTTTCCTCGCCTTCTTGGGATCTCCGGCGAGAGGCGTGATTTCTGAAGTGTCTTCGACGGCTTCCCCATCTTCATTTTCATCTTCATCCTCCTTCGCAACGTCAGACCCCTCCTCATCGTCTCCCGTGCGTGCATCCGCACGTTTGCTGATGTCCTCTTCGAGTTCCTGGTCCCCACCATTCTCGCCCCTCCAATACTCTCTCCAACTTTGCTTGGCCGATTCCCCTCGAGATACCTGCTGTTCTTCGTGATCAATGCCGTACGTCTCTACGGGGAGGGCTTGCGCCTGCCGCGCCTCTTTCTCCTTCTCGTACTTGGATATCGTCGGGATGGGCCGGCGCTGTGTGTAAGGAGCGCGATAGTTTCTGCGCGACCTGTCGGCATCCTCCTGGCCAGACATGGTCGGCGTGGGATGTCCTCACCGGTGGAGCAAGCCAGCGGTGGCACCTCCCGTCACGAGTGCTGCTCGATACCTTTTTGAAAGGAGGCTGATTGCTGCAGACGCCAATGGTCAAGGGACCGGTGAGTTGAGCACCGATTGGGTCGACACAGTGGTATTGTGCGCAAGCACGCTGACTAGTATTGAGAGTAGACGGGTATGGGCAGGTAGAAGGAGAGAGGGAAAGCGATCAGCACAGGGTACGTCACCTACAGTTTCAAGTCACAGCACAGCAAAGCAGTTGGTAATTGCGTGGACGGAGTGGGCTGGTGGTGGAAGCAAAGCGAAGGGTTTGGCTGCCAAACGGAGGGTGCTTGGAAGAGAGGAGGCCGGCTGCGTCATGGTCCAAGAAACAGCAGAGCTTGGAGCACAGCGCGTCCTGCTCCGAGGAACAAGCGTGCGCAGCGCATGCAGCCAGCGATCATCTTGACGACTGCGCTTTGGTGTCATGCCATCGTGAGGAGTCTCTCAGGACAAGAAGCAGTACAAGCAACAGAGCAGAGACTCGCTCCGGCGATCGCCTCACCTGGACGCTAGAACTATTGCTCGGACGATGCCGCGCGCAGAAATGTCACGCGCGATGGAGAATGGCTTCTGCAGGGTGCAGGCGAGAAGCATCGTGCGACGGTGATGGCCAGCGACAGGCAGTCGATGCACGATAATTGCGATTCGGGCCCGGCGCCAGCGATGGCGAGAGCGAAAGGGCAGCGAGGGCGCTTGTTTGTGCTTCGCAGACGTGGCAGAGCAAAGTACATGCAGCCCGCCCTCACGCTGAGCTCTCATTCCTCCAAGAACCGAGCCATGCTCCACCTGCGCGCCCTCGCACCTCACCTCTCGCGCTCACGTCGCAACACGTCCAGCTCTGCTCTCCATCGTCCATCTGCGGCGCGCGAGACTGGCTCTGCCTCTGTTCTTATACCCACGACGAGCTGCGGACTGAGGACCCCACGATCGCCGCGCTAGCCTTGACCGGTTTGCGGGCCTCACCGGTGAAGAAGAGGCTGCGCCACGGCAAGGATTCCGCCGACTCCTGTCACTAAACCTCAGGCCGACCAGAGCACTGCGCATCTGCGCGAAAGCGACTGCGCGCGTGAGGCCGGGCGGAGGGCTGGGAGTCAACACGAAGAACTGGAAGGAACCGCAGCCCCCAGACCCGCTCTCACACCGGCCGGAGGAGCTGAGCGCTGCGCTGCAATATCACAGCCATGGAGGACCCTCCGCACGCTCAGCTCTTCGGCTCCCACTTCTTCGACTACGGCCTGCCTGGAGCACTGCCAGACCACTCCTTCCCCGTGCTGGTTGACGAGAACGGCTGGCCAGTAAACATGACCCAGCTGGACTGCTTCAACGATGCATTCTGGCCTGATCACGACATGATTCTCGACACAGCGAACCACACTGACGTGGCAAAGTCTCCTGCCCAGCAGAGTCATCGCACTGGAACTGAAGGCAGCGACTCTCTGTCTCCCGACGATGCCTCGGGCCACATCCTCACTCCGTCATCGACCAACTACAGCCCCTACATGACCAATCTGGACGATCCGGAGTCTGATGTCGCGTCGGGATCACCAGAGAGCGAGCGAAGCGTCGCAGGCGACTTTGTTCACGTTCTCAGCCCAAACGGACCCCAGACGGAGAGCATGAGGCAAAATTACGCCCCGCGCTCCTCACCAAGGCCCGTGCCGTCAGCGCAAACCTCACTCTTGCGCCATGCCGCAACCCCATCACAGTCTCATCAAAGTCCTGGAATGTCTTCGCGACATTGGCAGTCGTTCGGCCCGTCCACCAATACCGGCGTGGACGGGCTGAACACGACCGCATACGCTTCCTTCCCTGGCGCGCAAGACTTTCAGCTCTACGACGATTCCGCGACCCTCGCGAACGTGGGCGATTCCTTTGGCGCATCGTTTGCATCCGCACCACAGCAGCAGCGAGACCAATACGACGACCTGTCGTTCCAAAGCCACGGCGGCGCATTGCAGAACTTTCAAGCTCAGGTATCTTCGCAAGATCAATCGCTGGCCAACATGCAATACATGAGAAATGCTGCTGCATATCCTCAACAAGGGCAGCCACTGTACCCTGCGACCAACACCACCGCCTCGCAATTCGACACCTCACCCCAGTATCTTCCCAGCACAGACAACACAGCGCATGTCACTCACCACAGCATAACAACACCACAAGCGCTACCAGTTATACCAAAGGCCATCACTCACCCGCCTCAAATTACGACCCACGTTGCGGCCCACACGAACCAGAGTTCACGAGGGCAAACCACCGGACGATCTCATGCACAGTCACGTCCCCGCGTGCAGGTCCGGCCAGCTCCTGCAAGCAGTGGTGGCAATAGCCCGAACAGCAGCGCGACTTCATCCCAGTATGAAAGCTTTGACCTCAGCAGTGCTTTGCCCTACATCGCCGCAGCGGCGTCATCACGTGTGCAGCCTACCGCAACCCGTGTCTCACAAGCAGATAAGGTCTCGAAAAGCGCTGGGTCGAGAGGCGGGCGCAAGAAGAATTCACACCTACCAGATGTATCACGACAACGTAGTCATGCCATGCGTAAAGTCGGAGCCTGTTGGCGCTGCGTCATGCAAAGAGATCCTTGCGATGCGCCCGAGGGTGGATGCTGCTCAAGATGTGTCATGCGAGCAGCAAGAGGGCAAACGTACTACTTCGGATGCGATCGATCAAAATTGCCAGAATTCGTTCACGAATTCCTGCCTGCGTCGCTTCTGCATGACCATCAAAAGCAAAGCATCGAGACATTCGTCAGCTCCGAAGTCGTTCACTGGCATGTCGACAACTGTATCGATGTCTATCTGTCTAGCGGCTATGGCCCACCGCTGCCATGGAAGCTGTATGAGTTCACTCCAAGAAACCTCGAATTTCTGTATCAATTGCAAGCCACACAGGATCCACAGGCGATGCGTACAATCACAAAGAAGAAATACTCGCCGCCGTACGGATTAATGAAGATTGACAGCGTTGATGACAGGAACTACGAAGCGTACTTGGAGGACCTTCTGCAGCCGCAGTGGTTGAAAGAGCTTGGCGAAAGCGCGTATGCAGAGGAAAACCTTGTCGATGAGGGCATGTTCCAGTGCAAAGTCCTCGACCTCATGTGTCAGCTGTACGTTGGTACCAACGATAGGACGCTCAAGCCGCTGCTTGGCGATGTGCTTCGCATGATCATTATAACGTATATCATGGGCCATACATTGACCATCACCGAGGAGACGCTGTATCCTGTCATCAACAATATTCGGCACACACCCAGGCCACCGGCAAACCAGAAACATACCTCGCCACGCTTAGCCAACCGGCAGTTGAAGTTCTTCTTCCACCTTGTGCGCAACAGTATCTACGAGAAGGTTCTGAAGTGGCAGCAGCATACCCTCCACACCGCCGGTAAAAAGCAAGAGACCTGGCTTCATGCTTTCTGCGTCACACTTGGCTTTGCTATGGTCCTGGAAGAAGTGCAACGCACCATGATGTGTCATGCCGAAGCTAAGATATGTCGAAGTGAAGCTACACTTCAAGACGCCTGCAACGAGGCACAGCAACATTGTGAAAACATCGATAAACGCTTCAAGCTGCTCGTTGGCTTATTTCAATGCAAGTATCGGGACAGGAAATGGACTGAGTCTGGCAGCTTTGGCAATGGGACACCAGAGTTCAACGATCCTGTCTCCAACACCTTCCTCTTCCACTTGAGGCACCTCGTGGAGCAGAGAGAGTCGCATCTGCGAAGCAGAGAGGATGTGCAGTTCTCGCTGGAGAACCAATGCTTGTACACCACGAGACTCACAGCACGCTTTCTGCTGCCTTTCTTAAATCTGCCTCCAGCTTGAGCCTGCCTCCAGCTTGAGGCGGACCACCTTGGACCGAGGAAAAATGGATGACCCGGTCTGCTTCAGTGCACTGACAACGCACAGGCTGCGCTTATTCACTTCACACGACTCCGCGCAGACCGAGGTGCCTATTCCATGACTTGTCTTTTGAAGATACCCAGGGGGAAAATGAAAAGGCTCGGATATACTGATCTGGTAAAAAAGCGAACACTTCTCGGCCACCAGCCCCCGTTGTTTATGGGAGGGCATGATTCTTAGAGGCGGCGGATTTGGTGATGATACGAATTGTATGATAACTACCCACATGCGATATATTCTTTTGCACGGGCGGATACTTTGCCCTGATCACGGCCTTCTTGAAATACACCACAACATGAGATTACCAAAATATTACTAGCATGATCAACATCACATATACTCACGCCTCACACTCATGCCGCCTTCTATTGCTTCCTCGCATACACAAAAATCTGCGTCTCTTCTAGTGATTCTTTCCCCTCCCCATCTCGATTCGGTCGAAATTTCGCAATTTCATGCTTCAGAATCTCAAACCCCGCTGCTTCAATCTCTAACAAAGTATCCTCTTCTGTAAAACTCGAAGAAGGAAAAACCCGATCCATCCATTGGATTAGAATTTCGTTTCCTTCGAGGGGGACGCTGGCGTAGATGAAAATCCCTTGAGGTTTGAGGAGGGTGTGGACCTTTTGAGCATTGATACGATGAACGAGGGGATGTGTTGTAGATCGATCGAGGCTTACCTTTCTGAAGAATTGTCGTATATCATCCTGACTGACGTGGCCGATTGTGCTGAAGTATGCTACGATTGCGTCTGGACTTTCCTTTTCGTTGAAGGAGGAGGAGGGGAGGATGAAGGGGAAGAGGAGTTGTAGGAGAGAATATCGGCTTCGATGAAGGCTGCTTTGGGGGCGGAGAGGCGGGCGTGAGAGAGCATTTTGGAGGAGATGTCGATGCCTGTTACGGAGAAGTTGTTTTCGGAGAGGAATTTGCAGGAGGGGATTCCGGTCCCGCAGCCTAGGTCGAGGATTTTGGAGGTGGGTGGGAGGGTGTTGAGGAGCTGGGGTGAGGGTTGAAAAGTGAGTAAGTGGTGGTTTTGGGTGGTGATTTGAAGGGTTCTTACCCATTCTAGTGAGCGGGTTTGAGCATTGTTTTGTTTATAGGCATCTTCGTATGTTTTTCCGAGGTCGTTGTAGAGGTCTTGGGGTGTTGCGCGGAAGTCTGCGTCTGAGGATCTGGTTGCTGCGAGGTTGTAGGGGGATTTTTCCATGTTTCGCTGTGAGGGCGTTATGATTCTGGAGAGCAAGAATGAGAGCTGGGAGTATGCGAAAGAGGATGGAGATATATGCATGGAGACGGTGATGTAGGGCTTCGTCAATGCCATTGGCTTGATAAGCTATGCTGTGTCTCCCAAGCAGAGGGGTATTGCATGCCTGCGCAAACGAGCTATGCTTCTGGCCTGGGGTTGCATGTTGATCACGGGTCGAAGGTCACTTCTTGCTGAGCAATTCCATCTGGGAGGCGAGTGGGGCGGTCATGGTGTAGATGAGGCTCTCATAGCATTAATGCCGCTGAGCCGATCGCTCGTAGCACCTCGCCGATTTTGCATGAGGCCAGGCCAGTTCCTCTGGAAAACACTCGATTCTTGTAGGATTCAATTCTGGTGAGCAGAACGTTATAAGCATCAGTCCAGCTCACACACACACCTTCCAGAAATGTGAAGTGGATGCAAAAGTGGGTCACTGAGAAGCAGGCGCGCATAGTGGGTATCTGCAAGCCAACTTCATGGGCTTGGAACAGTTGACTCTCGTCAACCATCTTTCAACACAGTCTTTAAACACTATCCGGAAGAGGTATATTGGTATGTGAGGCCCTATTTTCATAATGCACACTCCGCTCTCCATTTTGTCATCCGCAGCACGTTCGCGATTTCCCCCATGCTCTTTTCTCTGACCGTCTACAAAGCGGCAAGAATGCCAGCAGCACCGAGACCGAGGGCAAGGACTTGTTGGGCCATGTTGGTTGGTGCAGCGGCCGCAGAGGTGCTGGAGCCTGTGGTTTGTGCACCTGCTGCTGTGGTCGAGCTTCCTTCGGTGTTGTTGCCAGCGGCAGGAGCAGATGTGGTAGCAGGCGATGTCTCGGAGCCGCTGGCGCTGCTGGTTTGAGTGCCAGTGGGCGCTGGGCCGGACGCGGTGGCAGCGCAGGTCGCGGCGGTGGGCAGGGTGGTCACACCGTATGAGCCACACAGAGCGTTGGCGAAGCTGATGACCTCTGCGCGCGGTGTTAGTTACTTCCGAGCTAGCAGTATTGTAAGAGAACACACCATCAATGCCCGACTGATCGCAGTTCTGTGACACGCAGCACGACAGGGTCTCGAGAAGTGGCTGGTTGCTGCAGATGCACGCGACGTCGACCTGGTTGCACCCGCCGTAGTTGGTGATACAGCCTTGGGCGCACGAGGGCAGGCCCGGGATCTGAGCGAGTGCGATGCTCGCGAGGAGGGCTACAGCGGCGAGCTTGAACATGATGAATTTCGTCGGAGCGGGAATTACAGGCGGAGAGTTGGGCAGTGGCAGGTTCTTTGTTGGCGGGAGGTGAAAGAGAGTGATACGACCGAACAAGATAACGGGGACAGGCCGCCGGCGCGCGCGCAGTGAGGGAAGCAGGGTATAAATATGCTCTCGCCCAGCTCACACCTCACCCATCGGGGCGCCCACGCGCGGGCTCGCCGAGCTGGGCAGTTGCCAGTATTGGATGCAAGCGCAAAGCATCACGACAAGCACAGGCGAAGTTGTTCTGGAACATCCCCGCAACGCGAGCCTCCGAGCGCAGCGATTGGTTGGATGCAAGCCCTATGCCTGCGCTAGCTAGTCAACGTGGTTGAACTCAATTGGGGTGCTTGTCTGCCACATTCACATGCCCTGACTCGTTTCACTTTCCTTCCATCGACTGCTGTGCACCACCATCTCGCATCGCACTGTATGAGCTGCGCATCCGCACGATGGACGCAGTCGAGCATCACGCTCTGTTGGCGGACACTGCGACCATGGCCATCCAGGAAACTGCCGGACCAGCCTTCCGCCGCTACGTCGAACTTGTTTAATTGCATGAGCCAGGTCAGGCACTCGAGCATGTCAGCGCCTGCAACTTCCTCTGCCAAGCCGTCAGACATCGTATTGAAGAGTCGTCACCTTGATCACAAAGCTCTGAATGAGTATGAAGAAAGGCTGCCTGAGCATATTGCAAAGCTTGAACGCCTGACACGGTTAGTCTACCCTTCTACACTACTCGAGCTTGCTTATGCTGAGGCTGACTTGTCGACAAAGACACCAATTCAATGATCCAGACTACGCTCGAGCTGCACTATGGTCGTCCATCCGTGAGCTGGATGGGCAAACCATCCAAGCCGCGCAAGCAGGGCTCGCACAAATCGGAGACGCCACTCTGAAAACGCTGTATTTTACGCGTCATTTTCCGAACATCACATGTTCGTGTCCTAAGCCGGTACTGGTGCGCCGTAGTCTGCTGACACAAGATCTCAGACACGCTTCAGAGACAGTTCAACATTGTGGCCAGCAATTTCCACTTGGCTCACGTCTTCGATGCCCTCCAACTCCAAGACTTGTCCGTACATATTGACCATTCGAGTCTTCCACGGCAGAGAGCTACGTTGGTCCAAGCGGTTATCGGCGCAGTCTTCCTGGATTCTGGGCTCAACATGACGGTCGCTGATCGCGCCATTTCCGCCATGCGCATTTTCGACATTGGTCCTGAGCTCTCAGATGACCCGCAGCCTCGCGTCACTAACAGGGTCAAGCGGCGATCGCGATCCAGACGAGAACGCGAGCCAGTTATTGCGAGCACAGTTCCTACTACCAAGCCCGACGCTTTCGGCACCGCCTCCAAACCGTTCGCGCAGGGAGCTCAGCTGGACAGCAACCTCCTTCGATCCTCCCCTCCGAAGGAACGACCTAAGTCCGGTCGAGAAGGAGAGGTCTTAAGAGCGCACGAGCGCTCACGGAACTTTCTTACACTAGCGTCAGCTGAGCCAGACCGGGCGCTGCGAGGCTTAGGCGGAAACTGGAATACTGTTCCAGAACTGCAAAAACTGATAAAGAAATTCTCTAAGCGAAAACAATGCGCAAGCCCAGGTTCTCGACTATATGAGGCAGCAGCCATGAGAACCCTCGCGTACGAGAAGCTGCTGCAACATAAACGTGGAGAGAACCCGGTCGAGGCGCAACTTCCAGATTCGCGTGTACCAACAAATGCATACGCGTAGTATCATGTCTAGTGCTATTGAGCCCGATTCTCAGTCGATGCGCAGGTACTGCAACAAGCACGAACTGATCGAAATCGGGCGGTGGCACCGACAAGAGAGCATTGTCTCCTGCACTTGGCAGCTGTGGGATCTGTCCATGAATGTGGTAAGCCCTTGTGAGACCCTTCATCGAACCACAGGGGTATTGGTGCCTTGGTCATCCCGCAGCGGCCGCGATGTGTGTCCATATGCGCCGAGTCTTGATCAACTGAACAATGGCAATCGCTCAATAACTTCGATAGTGCTTGCCTAAGACATTGAAGCGTTGGGCACGATTCTGCAACCTAGGTGACAGCGCCGGCGCTGTTAGACAGACTACGTGCACATCGGGCAATTCGCATTGTGTTACTGATCACTGCCAGCATCAATGATGAACATACACTGAATCACAACTGATCATCGACAAGCGCAGGATTGCGGGGTCCTTCGGGACAAGCTGACAAAGCGGAGACATTGCTCGAACTTGGACGCATTTACCTCCTAGGTCAGTCGCGTCCTCCGCTCATTTATTGTCCGCAGTAGTCGTGGTAGTGACAGCGACATTCTTTCCTTAGGTAGTGTTGGCACCCCAAATTATCATTTCGCTCCGTGGACAGTACCAACGCGACTACCTCGCAACCACCGAACGCGCAGCAACTACGGGCATGAATTGGGAAGTAGGGACGCCTGACTTCACACCGGCCGCTGTGGCTGATAGGCTGACTCGCGGTATAAGCTTCCCTCTGCGGAGAGCTGCATCGAGCCACCGCTTGTTTGCTGCAACACGAACGTACAAATTTGTACCACCGGTACTCACTCCTCTGGTATCTGCCAACGTCGCCCAACATGGATCACTCTGTATTGCGCATCAGCGGACCAGCAGAGCTTGCTCGATATTTCCAAGAACAAAGTGCACAACATGGCAACCACACAGTTACAAAAGAGCTCTTGGAAGGCATCGAGAATGAGTCGCTTCCGCCGACAATATACGGCATCTGGTTGAATGCGAGCGGTGACTGTCAAGCTGTCCATGCGGGACTAATTCAGCACTTCTCCAGAAGCGTTCGACATGCTTCCAGCATCAAATTTGGGCGACTTTTCCGCAGCCATCGTGCGAAAGAAGTTTGGCAAGCTGTAGGTGCAACATTGGGAATTGCTACATTCCTCTCGCAGGCCGCTGTGCGGGATGTCAAGCAATTTTGTCACGAGATTGGGAGAACATGGTCCTCTCGAGTTGCAGTCGAAGTACGGCAACAGCTTGTCGATGAACTTTATGAGGCATTGGTGCAGCAAAACTTCAACCCCTCCACCATCAAGGCCCTGGAACGGAGGCCTTTGAAAGCGCACTACCGCCGTGTTGCCCCTGCCTGCTCGACTGCTCTGGCCACAGTTCATGTGCAAAGTAATGACCAAGCATTGAAGACTTCTTCTCTTGAAGCGCATGCGAACTTCTTTCGGGAGCAATTTCTACAATCCTTGGCCGATGAGAAGCAGCAAATCGACTTCGATCGCATGACCGCCCTGTTCAGCCTCAATTGCAACGATCAGACAACCTATCGTGGACATCGACTTCCCGTCAACATTGTTTTTGCCATTCAGACACTGAAGACATTTTCCGAACGATCATATGTTGAGGATCCCAGATCTGGCAATCTTCAAGCGCTGCTTGGATCAAACTTGTTTGCAAAGCTGTGCACAATCAAGATCAAGCCGGAACTCGTTGCATACATTGTTGATTCGTACGCCCAGTACTTCGACGAGCACATTAGACACACGCATCATGTCAGCTTCACTGCAAAGAAGACCATTTTGAAGTTCATCGTACGCAAATGGTCTCGGCGCCCACAACAACTCCAGCCCTCACTCATACGGGTGTTGCAGTTGATTCCCAAGACCCAAAACGTCTACCTAAACGACGTGGAAACCCTGCTGAGTGAAGTCCATTGGTCGGCAAGACTTCGCTTATTCGAGCTGGCAGTGCAACACATTCCGTCTCTGGGGCACGACATATCAACAGATGATGGCCTTAAAGCACTGTCATCTCAGTGGTCGCCAAGATTCTTCTTATCCTTAGACAAGCCTGAAGCTCGAAAATTGTTCGATCGATTGGTGAGGCTTGAGCCGAATCTGTTTGGAACGGAGGAAATTCATAGACTCGACCAGATCACCGGGGATCCAACTTACCTTCGACTCCTGCTGGCTGTTGAGGACCCCGACCTACTCCAGTTAGCAACCGCCGCACTAGAATATCGCAAGAAGGAAGCCTATAAAGCGCGTAAGCAACCGGAGAGATGTTTCTGGATTCAATACGCGTTGAGGTGCGCCACGGCTTCTTGCTCGCTCCCGTTGTATCGAGACACGTTGGTCTGGGCAAGAAAGTATACGAGAGATCCCCTTACAGCTGCATTTATTTATTCTCAGAGTGATTTGCACAGAAGCGACAGCATCGCGCTGTTACGTGGCTTCGGTGTAGTCGACTCTGAAGGCTCAGCGGCCGATGTGCAGCGCGATGTGCAGCAGGCTAATGTGATCTGTCGGGAACTACTTGATATCGCATGCGAAGCGGCGGGTGAGCCAAGCTTCGCCAGATACCACTGGACTGGAGTATTTGGTCTGATGGATGCTGTCGTTCACAGCAGATTCAAGCATGTGAATGCGCTGCAGGACAAACTCCAAATTCCGGACGAGGAGCTGTACGAAACGGTCTGGCAAGATACGCTCGAAACGTGCATAGCCTTGGAAACACTGGGACTTCAAGAAAGCAACGCAGAGCTGGAGTTTAACAAAGTGGGTGGCCCGCTCTGCAATACTGCCGATTGGGGCTCGTTGACCATCGTTGATGATCCTCGGCCAGCGACACTGCGCTTCTTAGATCAGCTTGCTGTACGCCGCAACCAGCTATGGCAGTCATACCGCCAAGCTGAGCGGCCAGCCATTCTAACACTACCGGAAGGACATCCGCGAGGACTGCCGTTTCAACATCTCCTGCCTGTCTCTCTCGTCAACTGTAGAGAGGCTATACATATTCCTTACTTGCAGGATCGAGCCAGGCAAGCTGTAAATGTAAATCCCGAGTTTGCAATGTCAGCACCTCCGGCAGACGAAGAGACAATCGCCGCCATGGGACCTTTCATGGAGAACTATGGACTCGCGCTGGAGAACTACGTATGCTGGAGTTCAGATAGACGAGCGACCGCGCTCAATGCATGGGAGCACGCTACGGTCTCACTCTCTGTTAGTCGAATGTCTCCAGAGGAAGCGGTGTCCTTCTGGTCACCCATATTCGAGACGGCTTTAAGCAATCTTGACCTCAAAGGGCCTTGGGACGAGACTCCAGTTCCATCTCGCAATCTTGAGCTTCCAGCGAGCAATGACGACGATTTACAGCCGATGGAATGGAACCCAGACACAGAGTATAGGGACTTCGACGTCAAATTTCGCCGCCTTCCGCGCACTATGCTGGATGTCATGGTCAACAACCCTTTCAGCCGCCATGGCTTGCATGAGGATATCAAGTCGTGCTTGGAAGATGAATGTGAAGGACATGTGCCTGCGCGAAGAACGACATTGTTCTGGGATCGTCATCAAGATAGAAGTGCTTCACCGGCGGCGAGAGAAGCGCTCATTGCTGCTGTGTTGTTGTATATCAGCGCGAAGAACAAAATGACACCGACTCTGCTAGCCGCTCCGTATCCCTCAGGCTTTGATCCAAGGTACCCGGCTCTCTACCTTGACGGGGACTTTCTGATGCGAGAAGAGCTTGATGCGGACTCCGTATGGGATCTGCTGAAAATGCTAGCGAGCAGGGTCCCTCCAGCGCTACTGCTGCGGCTCACCGAAGGCGTACTCAATGCAGCAGATCAGACGCAGAGACGTACGGCACAGGATGCTCTTCAACTTCTGCAGTTGCTCGTGAAATGCGACAAGCCGCAGGTGACGCTGCAGCTCGTTCAGCAGATCATCTTGGACCGCCCTGAGGACAGCTCATGGCATCGTATGATCCTTCATCCAGGTCTTCTGGACTCTTTGCCAGAAGCGGTCGCTCGCGGATTTTTGACAAGCTTGAGTGAAGGTATACAGCTCAGGCTTGCTGGAAAGATCGGCCGCAACAGTACATCTGCGGATGAACAGCAACCAGCAGTGAAAGTAACAACGGTCAAGCTGATCGCACAACTGATGTCTGGAGCAGAGTTCATCGAGGACGCACTAGCTTGTCAGATCTTGATATCCATCCTGGCCGTAGCGAAGCATGTCGATATTATAGTTTCTATTGTCCAAAGCCTGGTTGGCATCCTCAAAAGCACATCCGGGCAAGACGAAAAAGTGAACCTCATCCTGGACGCCTTGGAACAGTTCGTTGTACCGATCATGTCAAGCATCAACGAGCGAGCTCCATTGCGCGAGCAACAATGGCAGGAACTAGAGCGCGACCCAGGGATGGAATTGCCGGAGATCTACATGGAGAGTGTCGCAACTGAGATTCCGCCTGTGCTGTCTACTGTCCTCGGTTCTGTGCAAAACCTCAGCGAAGACCTGCAAGAACAGCTCTTGACTCGTGTGTTGATCCCAGCGCTGCGAGGCTCTGTAGTAAACAACACGCGATGGTTGAAGCTCTTCTGTCGCCACTTAGACGTGCCAGACATAGAGCTTCCAGCAATGCCTCTCAAGCTGCGCTTCCTCACACAGCTCATCAACTACCCAAGCTTCATCCCGGCTTCAATACTAGACTTCTGGCTGCAAGTCTACAGATCTACCTACGATCCATCCACCGACATCGCCGTCATCACAAAACGCATCGAAGAAGACTCAGAACTCCGTCCTTCAAATGCCGGAAAGCATTGGCTCTCTCTTTTCTCCAGCGGAGCAACTCACACTCTCACAGTAAATGAACAATTTTGCAAACTTCTACACACCGAATGGAAACAGAAACCAGGTGGACCCACAATCTCACAAATCCAGAACATCTTGCTTCAGCACGCGGAGCTCCTGCTTCACAAAGCCGGACCTGACTTCAAGGACTGGAGCGCCTTGATCAAACACTACAGCTCGCCTTCATGGGTCATGAGAACATATCCTGCATGGAAATTGTACTACCAGAATGAACGACCACTCGTCGAGGAGATCTTTAAGCGCATTGAAGCTTTGAGGACAGATCAGTGGCAGAGGAATCCCGATCGCGTCCCGGCTGTTCTGCCTGATACCTTCAACTTACGAATGTGGCTCCTGATCAAAGATGGCGAACACGATCCCGAACAGCAATTCATTCAAGGCGTCGAAATTCTTATCGAGGAGATTGGTTCTTCGCAAAGGCCTGCTGCACAGCGTTACAAAGATCTCGTCGTCTTCGTCGGAGGACGAAGTCTGCCTTGGGAAGCCCAGGCTCAATTAGCGTTGAATCTTGGAGATCTGAAAGCTTGTGAGCGGGGAGGGGAAGGGAGGTTCGTTAGGGTGAGCTATACGCGCGTGAATCTTGCGAAACGGATGATTGAGAGTTTGGCCAAGCCTCAGGATGTGAGGTTGAGAAATCGGATTGTGGATATGGTGGAGAGTTGGGTTGGGTGTTTTGATGAGGAGATTAGGATGATGGGGTTGAGGTTGAGGAATGTTACCGATGCGGATCGAAATTGGAAGAATGAGAAGTGGTATCTGGTGAGGGTGGAGGAGTGAGATATGAGAGGTTGTTGTAGAGGTGAAGTTTGAGGGGAAGGAGGTCTTTCTGTTGGCTCTGGAAAGATATGGTAGCATTTATGAGGCAGCAGTGGAGATGTCAAACTCTTTCATGCGCTGTGATCTGTTGCCCTTTTGGATTACTGACCTCACATCCTCGTGAAGGACATGCGATTGGTAGGTATATTGTTCGTGCTGTTCGTGCTGTTCTTGCCCAAGCTGGCCATGGCAGCTGACTCAGCGCCAAGAATAACTTCACTCTCTCTAAGTGAATCCCGCAATACCTTCTCTTTCCTGCCTACCTCATCATAAGAAGAATGTACATGTCTACTTTGCATGATACTTCTGCATAACTGGAGGCTATCACGTACAACACGTTCCAGCCAGCCACTTGCAAGTCCGGCCGCCTTCCAACCGAAGTCGCCGCATCTTGCTTGGCGTGCGCAAGCCACAGTCACGCCTCCGGCTCGACAAGCACAAATACGATTGCTTGCCTGCTATTCTCCGATACTTTATGAAGACCACGTGCGAGCACGCGTGCATGAACGGGACATTGTACTTCCTCCTTGAAGCTACACAACGTGTGATGAGTTGGTTGTGCATGCAGAGATGTTCTGGCCAGACAATAGAACGGATTTGCAGAAGATGGACATGTTCTTGCATGTTTGGAAGACAGACTAGAAAAACACCAAGCAGCTGAAGGGGCTCGGAGAAGTATTTATGTTTGAGCTTCCCTGACATCTATGCCACCAGATGTCTGCCACCAGATCTTAGCCAGAGTGCGAGCACAGCTTCTCCTGATAAGTGGCTCCATTGAAAGGCCCGAAGGCTACATGAGAGTTTAGCTACCACGTGCCGTCCTGCAGGAGGCACTGAGAACTTTCGAATAGCGAGCGGTCAAGAAGAACCTGAGCTTCGAACCTACACAAAGCTCGCCAAGCCCGCGGATTGGAAAATGTTCATTGTTTGAGACTATGACCTAATACTCTTCTACGTTGAGAGACGTACGTGGAATTGTGGGCATCGGTCGAAAAATTGGCTGATGACAAAGTCAGCGCCGCGTTTCGAGGTCGCTGATGCCTCAAAGGCGGCAATGAACACTTCGATCTAGAAAAAAGCAGTCACTTGTGGCATCAACCACCAGTGCGTTGTGATAGAAGCCACAACAAGCCACGATACCACCACACGTCCGGAGCTGGTCTATAGGGCTGGTATAAGGCTTCCCGTCTGGTTCGAGCTTGCCTACTGACTTTGTCCTAGTGCACGATGTTCTCCCGCTTTGCTGCAAGCCATTCTCCCGTCCACTATACACATCGGGCGACGGAGCAATGCCACGCAGTGCACCAGAACAGAGTGGCTATGGCATGGACTCAAATATGAAAGAGACTCGACTTCTCAGCGATACGAGGAGAGTCTCCAAGATTGTCCAACCTACGACTTTAGTCATCCATAATGAAGTCTATCGGAGCACTTGCGCTCGTTGCGCAGTTGGCTCTTGTCTCTGCTACCCCACTGATACCGCTACCGACATGCTTGCTGATCAACCCTCTTCTGCGGGTCCTCCGACAAGATGCTTCTGCGACCCCATTCTGTTCAAGCTATCTTTCGATTGCGACCGTGACTAGCACCGCAACCGCAACCGCAACCCCAGCATCGATCACCGCGTCGGCCAGCACCACCACGACGCTGCCAGTTGCAACGATTGTTTCATTAACTACGACCAGCACCACGACAACACTTCCTACCGTCACTTCGGTGGTACCTGAGACTAACTTTACAACCACGACTTTGGACCAGGTATGCAGGAACTTGTTGTCTCTCTTATTCCAGCTTAGTCACATTTCTATACAAGCTGACACTTGTGACTTTCAGGCTACTTTCGTTGTACCTGAAACGACGTCGACGACGACCACTCTCGATTTGGTGACTGTTACAAGTACTGCCAGCGAGACAACAGTGAGTACTCCTTCACTCTGTTTCCTGGTGTCTGAAGCTGACACATCCGGCTCAAGACTACTCTACTGTCCTTTACGACCAACTCTCAGCCGACCGTTACCTCGACCATAACTTCCACCAGCCTGTCTGCAACCGCCTTCACATGCGCAACTGGTGCTGGTCAGCTTGCCGCCTTTACCCCCGGCGCACAAGCTGTTGCTGCCCGAGCCATTGGCATTTCTGTTGCCATTGTACCTACGCCAACAGCATTTCGTGGCCTGCTCGCTCCTGCCATCTCCAATGCTTGCTCGTGCTTGCAAATTCCTACTCCAAGCACTACCGTCACGACTACTAGAACTCTTGCACCAGGTAGGCGAGCTTCATTCACATGATTGGCAGCAGCGGCTGACATATCACAGGAACCGTTACCACAACGAATACCATCACTGAGTCACCATCGACAACTGTTACCAGCACGCGGACCAATACAATCACTGAATCCCCTACGACTACCATAACTTCTAACCAGGTCATCGTGGTAACCGAGTCGCCAACTACCACTGTGACCAGCACGCAGACCAATGTCGTAACCGAGTCACCATCAACAACAATGTGAGACTATTCCGACTCCGTGTCATGTCATTTGCATATGCTGATGAACCCATTCCAGTACTACCACTACCACTAGCATCGTGTCAGAATCAAGCACTTTTACCCAAGCCCTGCCACCCAAGACCTCAACAACGACAGTCCTAGTGATCCAGCCCACTCCTTCGACTTACCCAGGACTAAGGACCTATGAGTACAGAAACAACCTCAACTTCAACAATCCCAACCCCGGAGAAGATGTAACACTATACAACAATCGCAATTTCCTAAGCACGGGCATCACACAAGACGTGAACGGAATTAGCTCCCGTGGCGGCTCCAACTGCAATGTCCCCGGTGCAGGATTCAAAGACTGCACACAACTATCGCTCGTCTACCAAGGTTTCCTCTACGCCCCAATCACAGGAACTTATACTCTCTCCGTCCCAGAAGGAGGCGTCGCAGTCGATAATTACTTCGGAGTATGGAGTGGACCAACAGCTTATGCGTCCTACAATAACGGCAATGCGGATTTCATCGCTCGCAGAGAAGGCGATGGGAGAGGCGGCGTGAACCAGAATGGTGGCTCCTCGCAGCTCAGATTGATCGCTGGACAATACTTTCCCGTGACTTTTATTCTTATCAATGGAGGTGGGCCTGGATCTGTGGAGTTTCGTGTTACGCCGCCGGGTCAGCCTACTACTGCTAGTACGGCTGGGCTTTTCATTCCTGCGTGTATTGGGAATAATCCTTTTTCGAATAGGCCTTGAGGGGGAAGCCATGGAGGTGTTGGAAGTTTTTTGAGATTTAGCGGGATGCATGAGAGTTATGAGCATAGTTTCCAGCAATGAGAAGATTTGCATGTCCAAGTTGTGCAATAGATGATGTTCCAGCATGCTTATGCCTGTGCAGCATTGCTTACTTGTGATCGCATCTTCCCATGTCACCACAGGAGCTGCCTTTCGCTCAGTCCATGTTAAAAGCTTGGAATCTGAGTACATTCAACAGAGCAACGAAAATTAAACAACAAGAAGAATGGAGGGCTCGCTGGCGCAACAGCCCTTTGTCAGCTGCGACTCTGAATGTGGAGCTAGAGTGTGAAGATGGGAAGATCATTTTCGGCAACTTTGATTTGAGGGCTCAGTAAACTACATGTACAGTACGTCAATGCCTTCTGCAGGCATGCCCATATCTGCTCGTGACGGTTTCGCTGCGTATTATCGCGCGCACGTCAACGATTCAGATTCCTGTTTGCAAAAGTGACCTTCTCGCTTGCTCATTGGCATCTGGGAGTCTTGTTCAGATGTCCGTCGTCAGTTTTCCTTCGTCAGAGGCCTTTGGCCCTCAAGCCAAGCCATCTTCTCAATCCTCCTCATCCTCTTCAGTGCTCCTCAGTCCTCCTCATCCTCTTCAGAATCAACTTCAAACAGGGGCGGATCAAACCTGGTGCCCGCGATGAACACAATGCTCTCAAACAACGGCATCCGATCTTCGAAAATCTGAGGTGACTTGAGCCAGATCTCCATAGCAGATCTTGTAACAGATACCATGAACGAAATCACACTCGTCTCATTCTCTGGCAACGTGCAATGTTGCAAGTCTCGGCGATCAAGGAAATTGCCGAGAGCCAATTTTTCTGCGCTGAAATGACCAAGGTAACGGAACACGAATTCTGCTAAGAGCACATGACAGGATCGCCCAGGACAGAGATGTGAGAGAATGTGGATGCCGTAGATGAAGCTCCATTCGGGGCCAACTGAGTCGGGGAGGTGAACCAGTGAAAGAGATTCGAAGCGGTTGTTGAAGAGTTCTGTGACTCGTTGTAGACGATCGATCAGAGGAAAGTCGTCTGTGGTTGTATCCCTGATGGTGATGTCAGGAAGGCCGAGGAGCCAAGTGTAGACAGTCATTAGCCACAAGATGCGCGCGGCATGCTGGCCTTGTTTGGGTACTTGGTCTATTGCACGCTTCAAGTTGTCAACGCTCACGTCTGGTTCGAAGAAAGATATGAGGTACTCTGCCGTGAGTTCTGTCTCACCCCTTGTGATGAGCTTGAGCCAGCGAGGATTCAGCCATTTGAGGCGATTCCGATTCTCGCGTTCGTCAAGGCAGAAACCTGCGATACTGCTGACGACCATCGAGCCGAACTCGGGCCCGGTCGTCTTCTTGGGCCCGATATCGTTCCTGGCAAGTTGAGGAACGAGCTCGCCCACACGAGGCTGCACGGTCTGGGCTTGGGCACGGGTTTTTCGCTTCTTTCGTGATGCTTGCGGAGAGGCTTCATACTCGTCATCTGACTGGGCTCTTTTGCGGGATCTGACAATGCTTCTGGTAGGCTGAGGAACAATGCCGTCCGCCATAGGTAGCGTGCCTGAAACCTTGGCTTCTTTATTGGCATCTCGGCGTGCTCTGAAGAGGTCTTTGAATTCCTTGATGTCCTCCTTCGTCTTGAGATCCAATGCTCTGGCGCGTCTGTTCAAGGCCGTGTCGAGTTTATCACCAGCTTGTCCGTAAGTCCTGTTATCTGTTGTACCTGCTGGTCTGTTGAGAGCCGATCTGTTTTGGCGACCTGCCATATCTTTGTTCGAAAACCATTCGCAGACCTGAATGAGCTCGTCGTCCTCAAGCTCTCCGTCCTGATGATAGAGCCTTGAAGCCTCAACCCAAGTGAGTGCCCTTGGTAGCATCTTGACTTGCTCTCAACGAATGTTGCTTGTCTTACGAGGTTCAGAGAAGTGAGAGGAATGATCACTATTATAGCATGTCGCACCGGAAGACCTGTTTGCTGTAGCGCTCCATCGAAGCGACAAGTATGTCCCAGAGCAAGCGGGCCTTTGTGTCTGCCAACAGTCATGTTGCTACATGTCAAACAGTTCCATTGTCGCTGATCTTGAGAGGGTGAAAGTCGACCAAGACTCGACTTCCAGCAGCAAACAATGCCAATGGAAAAAGCCCGGAAACTCCTTGATGTTCGAGCGTGCTTGTTGGTGGAAGGTTCTCGGTGGCCATACTGTCGAGGGCTAGAGGGTAGCGAAACTCATGGCATCCTCGAAACCGGTAATAGAGAGAGGAATTCGATTTCCTTTCCAACAGCCGCAGGGGTAGCAGTGCTCCCTGTGGAACTCTTACTTAGGCTGCCCTCGTCCATGCTTGCCGCCGCGTCACCACATCTCGGGCGTACGATTTAACCAGCATAATCCCTTTTAGGCTTCCATCTCCTCCACCAAGACTCTTTCATAGCCGAAAGTCGGTAAGCAGCAAGAACTGCAGCTCAAGATGATTGAGCTCTGGCAAGGGAAGTCCGCCAGGCAGCGAAATGGAAACCGTGACCAGCATGACATGCTTTGCCCCTGGGCTCGAGTCCTTCCTCGCCCCTCGTATCTCTGTCTTCACGTGGCGTATCCAAGACACCCTGTCTTGCGAAGCGAGATAGCAACGAATGTCGTTGCTTGCGAGTTTCCATTTTGCTGTCCATCCGCGACTAGGAAGGTTGAGTATCTGAGTACTGAAGCGGGCTTTCGTCAAGGTAAGAGAAGGAGGAGGTAAGTGCGAAATGGCAGTTGTGAACAGACATGCAGAGCTGCATGGCTCCTGAGCTTCGAGATGTGTACTTTCCGACGTATATCGTAGTGCGGCTGGAGCTGCTCTTAGCATTGTCAGTACAGGCTGCATAGCGGTGAAGTGCCACCAAGGCATCAGATCATTGCTCAGATCACATCGTGGCAGCCTTCTCTTTTGCCCGGGCATCGCCGCCTCACCGCTTCCAGGCAGGCATCGTCAAAGATGGACCTTGATGAAGATCAATCAGTACATTTCATCAAGGTAGAACCCACCACGTGAAGAAAAGTCCTGTTGAAAAGTTCAAGTACGCAATCATGTCCATCATCTCCTCTACCCATGCCTATTATGATTCAAAACGCCTCTATTACTCCCTTCAAACGCCATCGCACACCAGAACGCATCTCATCTCATCTATGCAGCAGCAGCATCATCGAACCACAAGCGATCAATTCTCGCCGTGTTCCGGAACGCACCCATCATTGTAACGACCCTAACCGACAAATGCTCGAATCGAAACCCCATAGCATCCCATTAATACCCGTGTGTCGCAAGAAAGCAAAAGGAAAGAAACACGCTCGCGGTATAACCAGAAAAAAATCAAGAAAATGCTCCTATGCACCCATCGCCGACAGATGCTCCCACCGGAGGGCATCTGAAAAAGAGGAAGATTCATTCTTGGGGGTATACTTGCAAAGTGGAAGAACATTCCAAGCAATGTGTCGTGAGGTATTGTCTTCGCCATCTAGTGTTGTGGCATCTATCGCGGAGTTCCAACAAATCGGTCAAGTCGAATTCGAGGGCATGCTTCGGCTCTCGGTCGTTTAAAGGTATGTCATATCATTCGTAACTTGCTTGCCAGGGCTGGTGGAAAACGATCAGAAAGAGGACCACGAGGAACTGGTGACATATTCCACCGGCCGATGGCGGTTCGAAGTCTCCGGCCGGAAATAGCGTTGTTTCCACACAGTTGCTTGCGGCACAAGTTCGCCCCAGGGGCAACTTGCCAGCTCGGAGCCTTCACAAAAATCGGAGACAAGATGCCCTTCGGCTATCCGGCAGCCCTCAAGGTAGCAGTGCTCTCCGTCGAACTCTCGCTCAAACTGCGCTCGTCCATGCTCGCCGCAGCAGCCTCGGCAGCTTTTCGTTGTGCAACCACTTCTCGAGCATAGAATTCAACGAGCATGGTTCCATAAGCTTCAATCTCCTCCACCGGGATACTCAGCCGGAAATCGTTAAGCAGCAGGAACTGCAGCTCAAGATGGTTAAGCTCTGGCAAGGGAAGGCCGCCCACCTTGGCATATCTTGAATTCGTGTAGAAGATGTCAGAAAAGAATTTGCTGGCGCAAGTAACCCCAGCAATGACGAGCCGATGGATGTTGAAGCTGTCCACGACAAAAAAGTGTGAAAGGTTATACGGGTCAATACTTCCAGCAGCCGACAGTTCTGCAGGTATCGATGGCGAGTCCGTATCCGGTTGATTAGGCCTGCTGTGGGGTGTGCCTGGAATACCTCGCTCTTGAGGCTTCTCCATACCGCCAGAGTATGGAGGGGTTGCTTGCTGGGTCCCACTGGGCGTCGTGGCCGTCACTCCTTCCATGCCATCCGAGCTCAGTGATGCTGACGAATCGTTTCTGCCACCTTGTGCTTCGACAGCTTGTTTGTTCGCCTCTCGCAAGGACTGCATCGGGCCCGCGTTGACGCGTTCCGTCATTCTGTCGAAGTACACCAATAGGCTCAAGAATACCTCATAGCTGGTGGGACAATACTTATTGATCCTGCTCAAGTAGCTCAAGATTGTTATGCTCGGCACGTTCTTGCCGTGAAAAGCCAACACACTTGTAGTCTGCTGGTTCAGATGCGAAGCTTCGCTTATCGAAGGCGGCGCTCGGTGCAGATGCTCGTGCTGCCTGTCATTCGTGGTCGTGATCTTGGTGAGGAGGCCAGCGACCATTTCGATAATGTGCTCGACCTTCATCTCACTGATTTCGTATTGTGGGCTGTCGTCCTCCGTCGCTCTTGAACGTGAGCGACTTCTGCTGCGAACTTCGGAGAAATCTGCCATGTTCTCGCAAGCAAAGCTCTGAATGTGTTGAAGATCGCGCACTTTGATCTTCCGTGGTCTCGATGAGCGCCCCGATGGCGTCGAGGGCGCGCTATCCGTCTGTGCACCTGTCTGAGATTGAGCGGCCTCTGGAGGCACGGCCGCATTGGCAGCTAGTGGGGGGCTTGGTGGCTCTGCCGCGCTCTGTCTCGATGACGCCTGCGAAGGCGCCCTTGTGTTTTCTGGTCGAACATTGTAGCTCGCCGGGGCTGCAGAAGAGCTGGTGGCTCTCTGCGCAGAATCGGTCATTCGCTCGACTCGCTCCTCGCCGCTAGGGGATCGCGAGCGGCTCCGTTTCGATGTCGGTGCGGGGTTTTGGGTGGGCGCTGCTCGAGGCGCTTCTCGGTAGGCGCTGTGCTGTGGATGGTCGTGTGTGGTCGCGTGGGGATGTCCGAAGAACGAGTTCACGGCATCGAGGACGACTGATCCCATGCTGGGGCCTTGGACGTGTGGAGGTTGCTATGCTGGGCAAGATCAGTCGCAATGTTCGCGATGGCGGTGCTGCGCGAGCGCGCGCGGGACGTGGGTCAGCGGGTGATAAGAGTGGAGTCGGTGATATGCTTCAGTGCCGGCTGGCGGTGATGTGAGCGGCGGGGTGTGGTGGTGGGAGTACCACGGCGCTGGCTGAGCATATGAAGTGAAGGACCAACGCGTGTCCGTGGTGCCAGAGGCGCGGCGCGGCAAGATCGACCCTGCGCATGTCATCGACAGCAACGACGCGTGCCGATGGGCAGGCAGGCGGGCTGCCGGGGCGATGTGGTGGCCGCGTCGATAGAGCTGCGGTGTGCAAACTCTCTCCAGCAGCAATGAAACACGGCTACTCACCTGAATCAACCATGTCGGTCGGGCTCGCGATCCAGCGCTGTGCTCAAAGTCAATTGGACAGCCGCCGCAGTGCGTATGCTTCTGCACTGATGGCGATGGCGATGGTAGCCGGGGCGGAGCGGATGCTGCGTAGGCGTGTGGGCAGCAAGAAGGAAGCAGAGCTGGTATGGGAGATGAAGACCGAGCATCATGGTCTGGAAGATCTGCAAGCAAGGCTTCGCTCCGCCAAGGCCCTGCTTCAACGACGCTCACACCAGCAGCTCGGCGCCTCTCAGGATTACGCTTTGCACTTCTTTAGCGCGCGCTGCATCTATCGGTATTTTGAGATCACTTCACATTCTATACCCGGCTGTCCCACGACGCATGGACGAGGCATGCCTGCCCTCCAGCCGCATCGAACTTCAGACGTGCTTCGTCTGCCCTCCTGTTCGGGCACGTCAAAAAGGAGGCGATGACGCTGTCGCAGCGTAATCAGCAAGGCGACAAGACGCTCACTAGCAATGTGCTATGCGCTAAGCAGCATGCAGGGATGTCGGTGGGCATCGGGCCACAACGCTCATTGGTACGAACGCTTCTTCACAAGCCAGAGATTCAGTCGCGCCATCCCTATTCGTCCTCCGACACGCAACATCTCTCTCCACTACCCGTTCACTTGTGTTCCCCTAGGTTGACGGCAACGGCCGTATCAGCCGTACTCTTGCCCGCAGTTGACCTCTCCTGCATGAGATGGGGCCATGCGTGCTCTTTGAACCCTCGTGTCTCTGCCCTGCGTAATGCTGCTGAGGCACGCTGTCTCGAGAAGCGAGGTAGGCGTGGAGTTGAGGTCGCGACGAGAGATCACAATGTGTCGGTGTTTCTCAGTGTTCGTTTGCTTTTCGAGGTAAGCAATGTAGTAGCGGTGCTACCTGTCATATTTATAGAAAAACAGAGCTACCTATCGACGAATACATCACGAGCGGCTGCCGACCTCGGGCCATTACAGCAAGATTGCTGCGAGATTGTGCCAGTTCGAGATTCCATCTAGACCTTTCCCTAGGCCCAGCGGCCCAGTGGCGCCAACACGAGCACGAAACGACCCAGACGAGGGCAAAGTAAAGTTCGAGAGCGAGGAATGTGGTAGCTGCCGGAGCTGGACTTGCTCCATCATAGATCTTGTACTATACAAGTCCTGGCGTAACCGCACTACCGCTGCATGCCCTGGCGGCGCAAGCGGTACTCTATGCATACATGTTTGTGTCATCGCGTCATGTCTTTATGGCTTGTCTGTTCCTGGACCTTCGTAATTCCTGTCAGGCAGGTACAGGTGCCGCACAGCACCCTTGGCTGTGAGCACAACCATTCGAATCACACCACCTGAACTGCCGTCCCACTTGATTGCCTCTTTCAATGAGCCTTTCACAAACTCAATGCCTTCCTCTTCAGTCATGCCCTCTTTCCAGTTGGCGTCTGTGTAGCCGTAGATGTACGTCGAACCTGAACCAGCAATGGCAAATGCCTGCTTGTGCAGCGATCCGCCCAACGGAATCTGGTATACCTGCCCGCCGTGTCGTGGATCCCAACCAGCAATGATGATGCCTGCGCTCAGCATGTCCTTATTCTCATAACACAGCTCTTGAAACAGTGCTGCCGCGGTCTGTGTGGTAGGTGCTTCGTCGTTCGTGATGCCGTATGTGCTGAGGTGGTATTGAACGATGTCGGCGACCGCTTGTGTGTCTGCGGCAGATCCTGATCGACAGCACCAAATCGTGTCGTGGACTTGCGTGAGCTTGTCCGTCACTCGGTTGGCAATGTATGCGCCTGTGGTTGTGCGGGAGTCGGCGCCGAGGATGACACCGTCCTTGAAGTTGATGGCCATGATGGACGTTCCGAGGTTGACCTCGCCGGACTTGAGGTGGTTCATGTCAATGTGGATGCCATCTGTATAGCAACCATCAGTCGGTGATGGCGATGAATCGCACATGCTCGCATTCACTTACCCTCGCCCAGCGAACCCGTTTGGTTAATCATTTTGGCGTTGCTGTCGTAGTCGGATGTCAAGGAGCCGATGACCAGAAGCGTGAGTGTGCGGTGTGGAAGCGGCGAGATGGAGCGGTTGCGGTGTTTGGTGAAGTCGTTCCTGATGCACTTGTCTGAGGCAGGCACGAGATGCGCGTCAAGCTTCGAGGTCCAAGCTCGCCGCGACTTTTGCTCTACTGTCCGTGCCACAATATGCCATCACCAACACAACTTCCATGGCCGATGAGTACGACATCGACGACGAGGACGAACTGCGCTACGACCGACCACATGACACTCATTTGACACTTGTGCAATATCTCGGCCACCCCAAAGTTCATCGCTACACGTTCCTGGCTCTGCTCGCCACAGCGATAGCTGTTGCCAACGTGGACGGCCTTCGAACAGCATGGCGAACCTTCTGCCATGGCTTCGGCTACCTTTCTATCTGAGCGCCGCCGCTGTCAGTCTGGGTGGTGGTGCTTTGTACTACTTTCAAAAGTGAGACCGTTCGAATGCTGAATGGCTGAAGCGAATATGCTGATAGCTTGTCAGCGAAATCATATATCCCCGGAACTTGCCTCCTGGAACCAGAACAGAAGTACCGAAACCGCCTCAGTTCGGTATTGAGGACTATGAAGAGTTGTCGATACCCACGCCAGATGGCGAAACTTTGCATGCCTTCCTTGTGCGGCCAGCGAACAAGGCACAGGCAAGACCAATCACTATCCTCAGCTTCCACGGCAATGCAGGAAACATTGGCCATCGACTGCCAATTGGCAAGGTATTGGCGCATGATCTGGGATGTACCACAGTAATGCTGGAATACCGTGGATACGGTCTATCCACCGGCAACCCGAACGAGAAAGGCCTAGTGATTGATGCTGCAACGGGTCTGGACTACATCCGCAACCGTGAAGATCTCAAAGGAAACAGCATCGTCGTCTATGGTCAAAGCCTAGGCGGCGCCGTCAGCATCGACCTCGTCACGAAGAATAAGGGCACTGGTGATATCAAAGGCCTCATCTTGGAGAACACTTTCCTGAGCATAGCAAAGATGATACCCAAAGCCGTGCCTATCGCCAAGTATCTGACGCCGCTTTGCCACGAGTACTGGAGAAGCGAAGAGATGATTCCCCAAATCACAGATGTCCCAATACTGTTTCTGAGCGGCCTTAGGGACGAGATCGTGCCGTGAGTCACCCAAAACAGCTTCGGTGCAATGCGCTGACAGCGTGCAGGCCAGAACATATGAAAGAGCTTTTCAAGCTGGCTCGGACTCCACGAGTGATGTGGAAGGAGCTGCCGTACGGCGATCACAATGCAACTGTGGCTGAACCTGGCTACTTTCAGAACATTGAAGAATTCATCAGGAAGTACGTGGTGTCGTCTTGATCGGGCACGGCGCTGTATTGAGCGTGATATTCCATTCCCAGGATAGCACTCTCCCAGCTTACACGTACATCCGGAAACGCCATTGCAGTCAATAGCAACACCGAAGCACCTGCAGGATTGTGTTGCTCTCTATGTCGAAAAGAAGTCCTGTCACGCCTACTACCCGCCCATCGGCTCAGCCAAACCCCTGCGCTGGCCGACAATGGTAGAGCTTCTTTCAGAGGAGTAATACGCTTTGTTCAGAAGTCTTTGCTTTGTTGCACGCCATCCTTTGGTCGAAACCTCGGCATACGGAACAATGCATTGTTTCGAACTACTTATGGCTGCAACGTTCTCAGGAAACATGCTTTCTGCCTTCTAAGCTTCCCGGCTTGCATCCTCGAGATCAGACCATCTCCAACATCAGCCATTTCAATTCGCTGGTCGAATTACACATCTATCACTCAAGTCCAAGCACAGAAACGACCGGGAATATTTCAGCCCGAACTAAACAATCATGTTCGGCATTAGGAAATCTTCTCCGGAACCTGTGTGGACGCCATCGGGGGCCTCCTCGGGCAAAGAGGCCCTTCCACCGGCAGTGGTAGATGTGGTGCTGCGTTGTTGGGACGATCATCAGGAAAGCTGGAAGAAATCTAGTGATGCATTGACAGACTGGTTGAACGAACGATGGGCCAAGACTGGGGTTCAAGTCTCCCGAGAAACGGTATGTTTCACTTTGCGTGCTGCAGGAAGGGACGCCAGAATGGGGATTCCCGACTGCAAAGGCGGTAGGTTCTTGCGGGAGAGCATTGAATGGGTGTATTAGATCACATGAGTGATTTCGCCGGCACAGGTTCTAGTGCGGCCTTAGAGGATTACGATGGCATTGGTAAAGAACACGACTAATAACTATACGCTTCAAAACATATGATATCTGCTGCTTTTCCACGCATACCTCACAGTAAGAATCGACGATCAACACCATCCCTACACAGCGATACGCGCCTGGTCTGAGCATCATAAAGCGACCATACAGTGACTTTCCTTTTACTCGAAAAATTAGTCCACGTCAGCGTAGTGTATACGAACCGAATTGTCCTCGCGTGGGTACCTGCCCCAGAGACTTCTTTGTCTATTATCATTGTTGTCCCAATCACGAGGTGCCTGGCGCAGTGCAGTCCTTCTCTTTGTCCTGTATTTAGCCTCTTTGCATCGCAACCCGCAACCTTACAGCACAGTCGATCCTAGATCAAATCACCAACATTTACACTTTTACCAGAAAGTAACAGAAAAATACACAACACAAAATCAAACTCACACCACACGAGACACAAGTCAACATTCACAATGAAGATCCACACAACCTTTCTTCCCACCCTCCTCCTCACCCTCGCCACCGCCCAAACCCCAGACCAAGACTTCCAATACTCCGCCGCCTGCGGCGCCAAAAACCCGGCCGTCAACCAAGCCATCGCAGCCTTCTGCTACAAAAAAGACAAAGCAGGTAACTACGCCGACACCATCACCTGTCCCGGCTCACGCTCCGAAAAGGGAGTTGTGAAAGAAGGCGTCCGAGCCAAAATCACAGGAAATTGTACTCCAAAGCAATGGGTTCCGGGCAAATTTTGTTTGTTGCAGTTTCATTATATTTGTGCGACGGGTGATGCGAAGGGACTTGGGACGGGAACGTATGGGACGAATGGGTGTCAGAAGTGGACTTTGGAGGAGGCTGTGCCGAATGTTCCGGGAATTTTGGGGGCTTTTGGGTTGGGGAAGAGGGAGGAGGAGGGGGAGTGGGAGTTGGATTTTGAGGGAGGGGAGGAGGAGGATGAGGAGCCGATTCGAAGGAATAGTAATAAATAAATGCCCATTTTTTGTCGTACTGTGTCCTTACAATTCTCGACACGAGCCATCGAGGCTCACAGCTTGACCTGAGATGTTTTCGCTCATGGCCCCGGCTAAGAATAACACAAGATTGCCAACCTCGTAGAACCGTGGCGGAGGTACTTTTGCGTCAGGTGCGTCCTTCGCAGACCTCTCTGTCTTGATAAGTGCGGTCATGTGAGATTTCGCTTCTTCGTAGGGTTTGGCAGAGTCTTGGCTTCCGGCGTTTGTAGCTTCGACGTCTGTTAGTAATGGAGAGGGATATTCAGTGACGCAGATTTGCTCGTACTTTCTGGCACGATCATATTATTTCGGATGGCCGTGCCCTGGAATCGCTGAGTGACCTCTTTGGTGAAAGCAGTCTAAAACTATCAGTAGGCTTTTGGCACTTGACAATAGACAGACCAACGAGTGCTTGGCTTTGGCCTTTGTCGCTGCCCTCGACGTTTCCTGGCAACGTGATAATCGACCCTTGGCCCGCCTCTTTCATCACGTCTCCAAGGCCTTGAGTCAAATTCCTGATACCATCCAAGTCCGTTTCATCTTCGCCAACCAGATTCACAAGTGCGTCAAATTTACCGCCCAAGCTATCGAACTTCTTCACTGAAGCTGCGATTATCTCCTTTGCAGTCTCCGGGTCATTGAGGGCTCGTTGTTCGAACTGGAAGTGTGTTCCAAGGCCTGCGTTTAGTGAGTGATCTCGAGCATTCTTGTCGATGCCTAGGACGAGGGCATTTGCTTTGAGGAGCGTTTTGCAGATCACGACACCGAGCGGTGTAGAAGCATTAGTTACGACGCAGACTTTGTACTGCAGATTCAGCGGATTGGTTCTTTCAATGATAGACATGGTGAGAGGGTGGAGAGAAGTGGGAGTCAAGGAGAATTGAGGCGTTGCACACGACAGGCGACAGGGCTGCATACAAAAGCGGAGTGATTTGGCTCCTCTTCGATCGCCGTGAGGTCGGTTTTGGCAGTTAAGGTCCGGACCAAAGGTTATGCTTGTTTTTGGAAGCCGCCAGCGGACACGCGGAGGTGATGAGTGAAGGTCGCACAGTCGGCACCAGCGCGCGAGTCAGGGAACACATGCAGCCAAGACTTTGAGCTCTTCTGCGTCAGTTGAGCATCGCGTCTCAAGGATCGTCTGGAGCAAGCATCAACATGGCGAAACGACCGGCAGAAGAAGCGCTCGAAGGTGCTGTCACGGACTCGCCCGCGTCGAAGAAAGCGCGCGTACAGGACGCTCCTGACGAAGATCTTCCTCCTCCACCTCCGCCAGAAGTACCGGCTTCGAGTAACGGACATGCAAATGGCGCGGCGCATAATGGAAAAGATCAGAACGATGACGACCTTGAAGACGAAGACGAGGATGAACGCGCAACATCTACGCGGCAGACAGCGCCAATCGAAGGGTATTCCGATCTCTACCTCGATACGATTGCACGATCACGACTGGACTTCGACTTCGAGAAATTATGCTCAGTAACGCTCTCAAATATCAATGTGTACGCCTGTCTGGTGTGCGGGAAATACTTCTCTGGGAGAGGCGCGAAGACTCCGGCATATTTCCATGCCCTAGAAGAGGGACATCATGTGTACATCAACATGGAGACAAAAAAGGTGTACGTGCTGCCTGATGGGTACGAAGTGAAGAACAAGAGCTTGGATGATATCAAATATGTGGTCGATCCACGATTCACCCCGGAAGAGGTCAAGGCAATGGACAAAGCACCACAGCCCAAGTGGGATCTGCTGGGCCGCAAATATATTCCAGGCTTCGTGGGCCTGAACAACATCAAGGCCAACGACTACTTGAACGTGGTAGTGCAAGCCTTGTCACATGTCACACCGCTGCGAAACTTCCTCATGCTCGAAGATCTATCATCGAAGCCGGAGCTCGTGAAGCGTTTCAGCGTGCTGGTTCGCAAGATCTGGAATCCCAAAGCGTTCAAGAAGCACGTTTCTCCGCACGAGCTGATACAGAACATTTCGCTCCAGTCTGGCAAGAAGTTCTCGCTCACGGAGCAGGCCGATCCGGTGGAGTTTCTCAGCTGGTTTTTGAACAACCTCCATCTCGCTCTAGGTGGCAGCAAAACCAAACCGAAGTCCTCGATTATACAGAAGATCTTCCAGGGAGCTCTCCGTGTAGAGTCTCAGGAGATTACAGCGCGAGCCGATGCTGGTGATCGGTTACGATTCGAGGACACGGCTATCAAATCGCAGCAATCGCGATTTATGATATTGACGCTTGACCTGCCCGCTGCGCCTTTGTTCCAGGATGATGTTGAGAAGAACATCATCCCACAGGTCCCGCTGACCACGGTGCTACAGAAGTACAACGGCATCGTGGCACAAGAAAGGATGAACACACGAATGCGATACCGGCTGTTGCATCCCCTGCCACCGTACCTGATAATGCACGTCAAGCGCTTCCAACCCAACAAGTTCTTGCAATCACAGCGCAATCCCACAATCGTGACCTTCAACCCTCGGGCGCTGGATATGAGTCCTTACGTGGAGCCAGATCCGAAACAACACCCAATGGGCGAGCCGATCGTGTACGACCTGGTTGCCAATATCACATATGAAGGTGTCAAAGTGCGCGACGATTCAGTGGAAGGTGAAGCCGAGCGAAAGGTTTGGAAAGCTCAGGTGAAAGAAGGCGGTGATAGCAACCAATGGTGGGAGATGCAAGACGATTTTCCCGTGGAGAAGGTCAATGCCGATCTGCTGGCCACGAAAGAAAGTTATGTCATGGTATGGGAACGACGAAAAGGGAAAGGAAAGGGCAAAGCATGAATTTGATGCGCAGAAGGCATTGCGATTGACTGTGCAGAATTTATGTACACACGAGGAACGCTGCCGAGCTTTGCATCGCAGATCATCGCTCAAACCGTTCGCGAGCTCCCATCTGTGCGGTGGTTTCGAGGCTAAACCCTTGACCTCGGCTCATACTAGCTTGCATACCACATACATCATGCTCAAGAATTGACGACCACCTACTAATCAAGCACACAAGCACACATACACGCAGGAACGATGGCGCAATCGCAAGGAATCGGCAATGGCAAGCTCACCTTATACGTGGACCTCATTAGTCCATTTGCCTACATGGCATACTGGCTGACTAGGGTAAGTCGCGCCAGCCTCCATTCGCACTCAACTCCGCAACAATGCAGTCCAGCATACACCCAGACACAATGCCGCACCTCAGCGAAGAAGATATAATCCACTTCACGAAAAACGCAACTCGACCAACTAACATGAAACCCTTTTCCTCCACAGAACTCCCCCGCCTTCACCTCCTCCAACATCCAAATAACCTACGTCCCCATCCTGCTCGGCGGCGTAATGGCAGCCTGCAACAACCAACCACCCCTCAACATAACCAACAAAAAAGACTGGATCAACATCGAACGAACTCGTACAGCCTCCATGCTACGCATCCCAATTTCCTCCTCCACCCCCAACCCGTTTCCTCAATCAACCGTCAATGCTCAACGCGCATTGTGCTACCTCTACTCTCAAAAATTCCAAACAGAATTGATCAAAGCTCTGGATGTGCTGTATGAGGCATTTTGGGTCAAGAGTTTGAGTCCGATTTCGGATTTGAAGAATTTGGAACAGGAGTTAGGGAAAGTTTTCAAAGAGGAGGAAGTCAAGGAGATTTTGCAAGGGATTAAGAGTGAGGAGGCGAAGACTACTTTGAAGAAGAATAGTGATCAGGCTTTTCAGGATGGGTGTTTTGGGTTGCCGTGGTGGGTTGCGACAAATGGGAAGGGGGAGAAGGAGAGGTTTTGGGGCGTGGATCATGTGGGACAAGTCTTGGATCATCTGGGGGTGGAGGTCAAGGCGGAGGATGGGAGGTATAGGAGTATGCTGTAAGATGACGGGGTGAGAGGAGTATGCCGGTAAACAGGCCAGGATTTGGTCATTCAACGTTGTTTGTCCAATGTACATGATCTACGCACAGGTATCAGAACACAAAACGCAAGAAATGCTAGCTACGCCATGCAGTGCTGTCCCTTTGCCTAACTCTACCGTCGTAAGTAGATCTATTGCGCCTCCATGTGGTCCAAAATAGCCCTCGTGAACTGGTGTGTCGTAGCCTCACCACCCATGTCGCGTGTTCGTGTCTTGCCCTCGGCGATCACATCGTAGACGGCCTTGGAGATTCTGTTGGCGTGGTCGTCCAAGCCAAGGTGTCGCAGCATCATGCTTCCGGACAGGATAAGGGCGGTTGGGTTGGCCTGGTCCTTGCCCTTGATATCAAGACCGACGTGACGGCAACCTGGCTCAAAGACGGCAACCTCACGACCCATGTTGCAACCTGGAACGATACCCGGGCCACCGACCAAGCCGGCACCAATGTTGGAGAGAATACCTCCGTACAGGTTAGGCATGACCATGACGTCGAATTGTTGAGGCTTGGAGACACATTGCATGGAGGCGTTATCGACGATCATGTCGTTGGTCTCGATGGTAGGGTACTCCTCGCCGACCTTGCGGACAGTGTTGCGGAAAAGACCATCGGCCAGCTTCATGATGTTGGCCTTGTGGATGCAAGTGACCTTGCGGCGGTTGTTGGCGAGCGCGAAGGAGAAAGCGAACTTTGCGATGCGCTCTGACTTGGCACGGGTGATGATCTTGAGAGACTCGACCACACCGGGCACGGACTGGTGCTCCAGACCAGAGTACTCTCCCTCGGTGTTTTCACGGATGATGCACAGATCGACGTTCTTGTGCCGTGTCTCGTAGCCGGGAATGTTCTTGATGAGGACGATGGAGGCGTAGATATCGAGCTCTTGTCGGAGAGCGACGTTGAAGGACTGGTGGCCGGATCTCGTCACGGGTGTGTGGAGGATACCCTTCAGACCCAACTTGTTGCGCTTGAGCGAAGCAATGGACTCGCGGAAGAGTTCCTCGGAGTGCTTGCCGCCGGTCTCCATGCCAGACACGTCGACCTGCTCCCACTCGACGGGCACATTGTCTGCCTTGAAAATCGTCTTGACCGACTCGGACACTTCGGCGCCGATACCATCACCTGTCACACAAGCCATTTAGCTCCACTTCGGCGCTATCAGAGCTTTGACGCTTGCTTTTGCTGGCGCATACCTGGAATCAAGGTGACCGTGTACTTGCCCCCGAACTTGGTGGGCTTGAAGATGTCCGAGGAGACCGTCGCGTATGCTGTTGTAGGCTGTCAGACTATGCATTGTCCTGCAGCTCGGTGGTATGGGACGAGGTTCGCGTACATCGTGCGGCGACAGACGGGCATTGTGCCGAGAGCGCATTGCTGCGGAGGGCCTGCGTGCGACGTGTGGTCAGCGGTGTTCACAGTATGGCTCGGGACTCAGGATCGCGCTCACCTGGACGGCGTGTCGGGAGAACATGATTGCGGCGAGGGAGGCAGGCTGGTGCAGAGGTGCGAGGACAGCAGAAAGCTTTGGTGGTTTGACTTCCATCACAAGCCGTCGAGCCTTCCCGAGCTCGGATGCATGGCCAAGCCTGGTTAGTCTGTCACTTGCCAACCCGTGAACTTCCACGGAACCTCACCATCCAAGACTCCTCCTCCGACCAACTTCACCGGCGTCTTCTATCATCACCATAACGGCGCGTCTGCAAGGCTTCTGCGATTCATGCGCAAAGCAGTGATGCACGAGACGGAGCTGGCCCCGCGCGAAACCACAGCAGCTGCCAATTGCTCGCGTACTCCACCTCACGACAGCGCAGGGACATCGGAGGACCAGTAGACGAGGGTTGATCGCACGGCATAGCCGTCACTGTGCCCACCACTGTCGTCCTAGATTGAGGCCACGCATTCACCCAGCTGCTGCGAAGCACTGCAGGGAGCAAACAATCGCTGCGACTGCCAAGACCTCTCCGATGATGCTTCACAACTTGCCGTCGAGCCTTACCCGGATACACGGCATGCTTTGTGGTCGATATGCGGAGAATCAGAAGGCACACCTGGCTGAGTGCTTGTGAGCGAGGCACAAAGGACACCAGCTCAGGCAGAAGTCTCTCCACACTCAAAGTCCTATTGATACCCATTTTGGGACTTCACCTCCTGATCCAGGCCATGCGTTGGCAGCCACATGGCAAAAGACGGCGCCGAACTCATTGTCACTTTCCCACACAGCATTACCCCGTTGACCGACAGCTAGAGCGGGCCAACGCACCGGTGTGATTCCAGGAATATGGCTCCTACTGCCAGGACATGGCACCACAGCCTGTTCGTACACTATCCTGGTGGAATATGATCGGTGTCTTGCTATGCACTACGGTTCACTCGAATTGCAGTATATTTGATTTCCCCTCTACGGACATTCGATGCACACACACGCTTGCCTCGAACCTGTGTCGAATGTCAGAACCAAGTCAAGCATCACCTCGGCCTTGTTCTCGTTCCAACCAATGCTCGAGACCTGGTCATCTTCCCCATTCTATTGACAAGTTCCTATTGACAGACATTCTTTTTAGCACCTTGCGGGCCGATCAAAGGTGACAGCACGGCTAGAGTGGCCGTGTTGGTTGGAATATTCCTTTGTAACGCTGTGCTATTGACACCTCTATTGAGAAGTACTACGCTTTCCTGGCCATCTTGATCGACTATATCAATCGCCATCCAAGCTGCTGTTTGCGTCTTCCTTCTCTACCCACCCACAAGTCATTCTTTCCTCGATCCGACTTTGAATACCACTGTCAACAGTCTTAAGACTAAACGGTATTACCTACCAACATCTACCAACATCTACCCAACCCACACACAAAAAAAAACAGTCAACATGAAGGGAGCTATCTCCAGTGTCCTGCTTCTCGCAAGCGCTGTCAGCGCCATCGCTGTCGCTGAGCCAGAGGCCAAGAAGGTATCGGTCCCATCGAAGCCAAAATGGCAGGGCAAGCCATTGATCATCGTGGAGCGGGAGGCTGACGCAAAGAAGATCCAGGTCGCCCGCCCACGATTTGGTTTCTGCGGTGTCGCAGGCTCCAACTGCAAGCGTGAGGCTGACGCTGAGGCTGAGGCCAAGAAGATCCAGGTCGCACGCCCACGATTCGGTTTCTGCGGTGTCGCAGGATCCAACTGCAAGCGTGATGCCAAGAAGATTCAGGTCGCCCGCCCACGATTCGGTTTCTGCGGTGTTGCTGGCTCCAACTGCCACCGCATGAAGCGATCTGCTGAGGCCATTGCCGATGCTTTCGCTGAGGCCGACCCAAAGAAGATCCAGGTCGCTCGCCCACGCTTCGGTTTCTGCGGTGTCGCTGGCTCCAACTGCAAGCGTGACGCCAAGAAGATCCAGGTCGCCCGCCCACGATTCGGTTTCTGTGGTGTCGCTGGCTCCAACTGCCACAAGGCCCGCCGCTCCCTCGAGGCTGTCGGTGAGCTCGCCGAGCGCAGCTACGACGAGATCGTTGCCCGTGAGGCCGAGGCTGAGGCCGACCCAAAGAAGATCCAGGTCGCCCGCCCACGATTTGGCTTCTGCGGTGTTGCTGGCTCCAACTGCAAGCGTGACGCTGAGGCTGATGCCAAGAAGATCCAGGTTGCCCGCCCACGCTTCGGTTTCTGCGGTGTTGCCGGCTCCAACTGCGCCATGGTTAAGCGCAACCCAGTCTACTCTGACGAGGCTGACGAGCAGGTCACCGACGTTGTCAACGCCATCAACGAGTGGGACCCAGAGTACCTCTCCGACCTTTGCCACAGCGAGGGTGGTGAGTGCGCTGCCCTGATCAAGGCCCGTGACGCCTTCCAGGAGATCAAGCGTGACGTCGAGGAGGAGCAGTACAAGCGTGGTGTCGAAGACTTCGAGGGCGAGTACAAGCGCGCCGAGCACGAGGAGGGCATTGAGGCTCAGCTCGATGAGCTTGAGGCTGCTCTTGACGATGCCGTTGCACGTCTGTAAATGCTTTCGCGGCATGCACGACAAAACAGTCATGATCAGCTTTGGATGTAACTGATCTACCTTCAGCATACTGAGGGTCTCTTTGATATTTCGGTCTACATATACAGATGCGCAGAATCTTGCGCGAGTCAGCTCTATTTGAGTGAGGCTAGAATATTGTACAGCGGGACGTGGTAGCTTAGTTCATGCAATCAGAACAATGCCCTTCCGGAAACTTCGCTCTCAAGTGCTTCAATTCATTTCCATCGCTCTCGGCTCATCGCTCCTGCACTCTCCTTGCAGCGGATCTGCAATGCCCTTCGAGCAAAAGATCATGGCTTCAGACTAATCAATTCATGCTCACATTTAATAGCAATGACATTACAATGGCCGTAGCGAGGACACTGTCGGGAAGCAAGCACGAATAACATTCATCATTTGACAAACCCGAAAAACATGGGGTATCCTTTCCTCATGCGCCATTTTCCCATACTCCCGAAATGCCTTTGCCTCATAAGTCATCCCATCACTCAAGCAGCAGCAGCAGCAACGCCAGCAGCAGAACTCTCTGGCAACCCCAAAAGACTCTTCCTGTACTCCCAATAATTCTTGCGAATGGGGTCATACCTCGTCGCCAACAAATCCAACGCCTCTTTCGCCTTAACCTTCCCATCAGCCTCCTTCTCCTCAGCCAAAACATCCGCCAACAAATCCAACGCATGGGAACTCCGCACTCCCTCCGCTTTACTCAAATCCGCATACTCCTCCGCAAAGCCCTTCAGTTCTTTGATATCCATCCCACTCCTCCTCACAATCCCCCTCAAATAATTCCACGGACTCTGATTCTGCGGTGCCTTCGCAATAGCCTCTTCCGCAAATTGAATTTCTCTCGCTCGGATTTCTGGATCCGTGATTCCTTGAACACCTTCGGCTTCGCGTCCATTGATAACGTACCATCTATGATTCCACGCACTATTATTTCGGATATCTTTCGCCAGCATCCTTTCCGTAAACTCCAACTCCCCTTTCCCCTTCCATAGATCGAAGCGACGAACGAGCCATTGTCTATAACTCCAAACATGATAATTCTTCCCATCGGCTTCGAACATTTGTTCTACGAAGTCTTGCTCCCCGGTGACATCGTCTAATTTATCAACGATGAGATTGCGGTGATGCCAGATTTGGTAGTTTTTTTGGTGGGCGAGGGCCGTATCGTTGAGCCAGGTGAGTTCTTTGCGAAGGTCGTAGTTGAGTTCGAAGAGCGTTTTGGCGCGGTAGAGCCAGACGGTGTAGTGCGCTGGGTTGAGGGAGATGAGGTCTTCGGTTAGGGTGAGGACTCGAGGGGAGTGTTCGGTGAGTGCCATGATGGCGCGAAGGTAGGACATTAGTTCGCCGTATTCTTCGGGGTAGGCGATTGCGGCGAGCGGGTTGGGGCCGCCTTCGTCGGTTGGGAGGGGAGTTATGTCGGCCCATTCGGGGCTGGAAGAGTATTTGCCTTTCTCCATGGTCGTGTGTGGTGTGTGTTGGACAAGAGTTGGTGCTGTGGTTGTGGAAGTGATGTGGGTGGGATTGGCTTTTGAAGGTTGCGAGGTGGGTGGGTGTGGGGCACGAGTGAACAAACGCCAATGCAGGAACAATATCAAGCGTCGCAATGTCACGCATACGGCAAGTCTGGCACTTTCTAGGCACAATGATTTTCGAACGAATTTTCATCATCGGAATGGGAAGTCAATGCAGCAGCGAGTGAACTTCAATGCGACTATCGAGCGACTTTTCGTTTACCTCATCTATAATGTGCCCTCAAAGTTGGTATCTCAAAGCATGTCTTGCTATGATCGCTCATGTTCAAGTTCCGCGTGTCCATCATCATCTACTCAGTGATCCTTGACACACTCTAGTGGTGGAACAGTCTGACATGCTGCTCGACAAATGTAATGTCCAATTGCTCGGCAGTCGCAAAGCAAGCCTGATCGTTCTGGCTGCCGGTTGGTGCCGCGATGTACTTGACACCACTGCGAGCCACGCGGAAGACATTATCTGTGAATGGGAAGAAAGCATCACTGCTGACAGCGACTTCGCTGAGCTTGCTGAGCCATGACTTTCTCTCTTCCAGCGTGAATGGAGTTGGAACTTCCTCGAAGTTCTTCTCCCATTCTTGCCTCTCGATGCCGCTGTCTGGCACGATGCCTGAGGTCAACAAGTCAATGGCATTGGACTTGTCGGCACGCTTGGTGCCCTTGTTCCACTTGATTGCAAGAACGCGCTCATGAAAGCGCATCCACCAGTTGTCGGCCTTGTCACCGGCTAGGCGTGTGCAGTGGATGCGTGATTGTTGTCCCGCACCAAGGCCAATGACCTGGCCATTCAGTGCGTAGCAAACAGAGTTGGATTGTGTGAACTTCAACGCAATAGTTGCCACTGTCAGGTCACGCAACGCGGACTCTGGCAGAGCTTTTGAGTCCTTCGGCACAATGATGTTGTTGAAAGTGTTCTGTGGCGAAATGAGAGCGTCGTTGCGGTGCTGCGTGAGGTTCACACCATACAGAGTGCGCTGCTCGTGTGGTGGTGGCACGTATGCGCGGTCCATCTGGAGAACAAGGTACTTGCCACCCTTCTTCTTGCTCAAGATCTCGAGTGCTTCGGGTTGGTAGCCTGGAGCGATAACGCCGTCGCTGACTTCCTTTCCAATGATCTTGGCTGTAGGAACATCGACTTCTCGTGACAAGGCAATCACATCGCCGAAACTCGACATGCGGTCTGCTCCACGAGCACGAGCATAGGCTTGTGCGAGGCCAGACGCATCAAGGCCATCGATGTCTTCGACCATGTAGACCTTCTTCTCTACATCGCTGAGGGGAACACCGATGGCTGCACCAGCAGGAGAAACGTGCTTGAACGAAGCAGCTGCAGGGTAGCCGAGGGCCTCGTCGAGCTCCTTGACAAGTGGCCAGGCGTTGAGTGCATCAAGGAGGTTGATGTAACCAGGTGAGCCAGAGAGAACCTTGAAAGGCAGAGGCGACTCTGTCGTGAAAGCAGACGCAGGCTTTTGGTGTGGGTTCGTGCCATAACGAAGAGTGAGTTGTTGATGACCTTCTCCGGCGTACTTCTTGCGGAAGAAATCGGAGATGGCGGTATCGTAGTCCGCAGTGTGATTGAACGCCTTGAGAGCGTAGAGCTGGCGCGACTTTTCAGTCACCTCTCCGCTCGCGAGCTCCTGGAGGAAGTCATGGTAGTCGGCGGGGTCACTGAGAATGGTAACCCTGCCGTGGTTCTTTGCAGCTGCTCGGATGAGAGTGACGCCGCCGATATCAATCTCCTCGACTGCCTCCGGGATGGTTACGTTGATCTTTGCCACAGTATCCTTGAAAGGGTACAAGTTGCAAATCACATAGTCGACTTTGTTGATGTTCTGCTCTGCGAGATCCTTCTCGTCCGAGGCAAGATCGCGAGCCAAGATACCGGCATGCACTGCTGGGTGAAGGGTCTTTACTCTCCCCGAGAGCATCTCAGGTGCCTTTGTGATTGCTGAGACATCTCTGCGCAGTGGTCAGCGATACTGATATTGGTGCTGCCCAAGTTCTTCCCTTACTCAACTGGGAAGCCTCCTTCGCGGATCAGTTTCGCGGTGCCGCCTGAGGCCAGCAGACGGACGTTTTGCTTGACAAGACCTTTGGCGAGATCCAGCAAGCCGGTCTTGTCGTAAACCGACAAAATGGCTGAAGTGAGTCAGCTACAGGTTTCACTTCAAGGGCCAGAGTGACTGACCAATTTTCTGAGGTGTTTCGGACGCCATTGTGCGATTGGAATGCGGAGACGCTGTTTGTTGACTCGCCCGGAAAAAAAGTTGACGATGGAGGGACGTGGGACAACTTCGCGGGGTCGCCTTTCGGCCACAGAGCCACAAAGAAGCCACGAAGCAGCTTCCATGGGATCTTTTCGTCAAACACACTACAGCGTGGATATGTTTTGGTCAGGGTGATCACGCAGATCATGGTTGGTCAATCGAGTACGGAGCCTCATGAGCAGTCAAAGACGAGATGTGATATTTTCAGATCAAAGAGGCCCATTGCAGCACTGCCTTAATCGCGCTACTACCCTCGCTCATCTATGAAGGAGCTCTATTAATTTGCAACATTTTATCCATGCCTCCTGCCACAATGCCGACCTCCTTGTTCCACGACACAGAATACACGCTCGACTCTGAACCTTGTTCGACCTTCTTTCCCTTCTCCGATTCTCTGTCAATTGTATAAACCGGTTTCGCCACCGTCCCACCGGCAGCTTCTTGACTTGTTGATCGCAAATCCCAGATTCGGCATGTGCTATCATCGGAACCGGACACAAAACGAAAAGGGCTCTCGGGATCGAGCGAAAGACTCCTGACCCAATTTCTATGCCCTCGGCAAGAGAGCACTGCTACTTTGCTGGCGCTGGCTCTGAGATCAATGAGGTCTATCCGGTTTAATGCACCTCCCGCCAATATTCCAGTCTGCTCTGGCAAGTGGCAGACGGAAAGGAGCGCCTGGTTCGTGGATCGCGTATTGACGCATGTCGAAGTCGTGAGATCCCAGGTCTTGACGCTGTGGTCTATTGAGGCCGAGTACGCGACAGTGTGATCACGGCTGTCGAAAACGACATCTTTGACATGCTGCGTGTGACCCTCTAGATAGGCAAGAGCACCTCGTTGCGGAGTGGAGATAGCAGGTCCAGATAGTTTTCGTCGCTTGGAGGAAGGCGCCGCAGGTGGTTCATAGTTCGTGCCTTCTGACTTCTTGGAGCTCCAGAAGCCGATTCTATTGTCGGCGGATGCTGTAAGAATGCGCGAAGAAGGAGCATGAACTGCCAACGAGTCTATTGCGCCTTTGTGTCCAAGCAGCTCCAGTTTCGGCGAAAGCTTCGCGCTCCCTGCTCCAGCACCGGCAGCATAGTCCCATAGCCGGACGGAGCGATCAGTGCCTGCTGTGACAATTTGAGATGGAGAGAGCCATTTTGCTGCATGGATCGATCCGCGATGCCATCCTGTACCGGTTGCGAGCACGTCCTGCGACTCATTCCAGACTCGGAGAGCTCCATCAAACGAGGCAGAGACTATACTGGACTGCAAGTTGCCAGTGACATTGGCCCAGTTCGCTGCATTCGAGCTCGAGGATAGTACATCGACAGAGGAGACCCAGTCATCGTGTTCGTAACTGGCGATATATTGAGGTGGGCTCAACGCCTTCACATACTCGACGTGGAGTGTGGTTTCAGCACTGATGCCATTCTCGGTCAAAAATTCATCCAATGTCGTCCTGAGATATTGGCCGTTTATGAGGAATTCGAACGGTGTTGGCTGAGCTGTCTCCAAAAGCTTGTTCACGAGCGTTGAGAGCTGGTATCGTTTGACCTCTGGAATTGGACTTAGCATGGTATATCTCACCACATCACGATTGCACTAACCAGTGCTGATGACTAGATCGCCAACCTCTTGTGGAAGGGCGATGGAGTCATCTTTGGCGGACAGCCTGATCTTCACCTGCTTCTGCGCTTCTATGCTTGCAGCCATGGTCGTTACAGTGTGCGAGTCGATGTCTTTCTGTATTGTCAATCCGCTTCGCAGCCGGTGGAAATATTTCGAGCGGGAGGAAGCGAAGGGCGGAGACTAGCGGCTCCCAGAAGTCCGACGGTCTTGGCAAACCCTTTCTTTCACATGCGCATTCTGTATTGTGCTCTGCTGCCAGCTGACGTCGCTTCCAGCTCCACTGCTCCCAAGCTGGCCGTGGTCGAGCGTGCAGACGCCCCCTCTTCAACCACATCTCACCACTCTGCGGCCTACATATTTATCATTCTTCCTTCCTTTATCATTATTCTTCCATCTTCAACCCGCTCGAGCTCAGACCATCCCGCCGGAAAGTCAAACTCTGTTCCGACGCCAATCCCGCTGCGCGCGTGCTCTCTTCTTGCCTCGCTCCCGTGACTCTCACGTTCTGAGCATGTCGCATCCTGCACCACACGTCGACACCGACGATGCCTTCCCACTGAAGCCTCAGCCTCGCAACCGCCGTGCCTTCGAGCTCCCCACACCGGACTCCGAGCCGACAACACCGACAGACGCAAATTCGCCTACCAATCTCAGCATGAGTGACGTAAATGGAACGCAGAAAGACGCGAAGAGCGAGGCGCCGTCACGAAATCGTTCGTTCCTCAACTTGACCACGAGCACGCTCTTCGGCATTTACCAAGATACTGGGTTCGATACTGCATCGCAGCAACCGACTCCATGGGGGACTGGAGCACAAACTCCAGCTGAAAGCCGAGCGGCCTCGATCGACTGGGCGCGTCAGGCCTTGCCGTCGGATGCTTTTGAGCGAAGAACGACGAATGACAACACTATCAGGCGAAAGAGCTTCAATCCAGAGCTACAGAAACGGCACATCCGTCCTGCTAAGGGCGTGGCAAGGCATCTGCGTACATTGGGTAGAGCAACAGCTTTGTTCGGCGTTGGAACTCTGTACGGCCTGTTGATCAGCCATCTCCACGACAAGCAACAGCTCGCACCTGTGAAGGTCAATTTAGACCGAGAAAGGTGGTCATACCTGGCGACGTGGGGATGCATCGCCGTTACGCTGGGTGAAGCTCTGCCATATGTTGATTCACTGTGGAATGCAGACGAGGATGCACTCGACGACGAAGAGGTGGAAAGTCGGCAACGACAGCGCCCTCGTCAAGACTGGATGGACATTGTCCGGAGCATCGGCGCATTTGTCGGGATAGCGTTCGCGATTCGCAAATTGCCATGGCAGAGTACACTACAACTAAGCTTGACGCTCGCGCTGGCGAACCCTGCCGTATGGTACTTCATTGATGGCTCCCCTCTAGGCTTCATCCTCAGCGCCTTCGTATCCATCACGGGAACAGCATTATTACTCGTTGCGAATCCTGCCTTGATTCCACCTCCAAACCCAGCGCAGGTAATTCAAGAGCAAATTGGGAGGCATTCTGGAAGCGGCATTGTAAATGGCAGTCTACACGCTCTGCGAGAAGAGGACTTTGTTTTGGGGATTTTCAGCCAAGAAAGCGTAGGCGTTGCGACGTGGATCGCGAGTGTCTTATTTGTGAGCGCAGTGTGCTTCGGTAATATTGGGAGGAAACTTAAGGGGAGTGAGAGAAATTGAAAGGTCTTTCGATAGATCATGTTCATAGTTGGTATGTAGGCAAGCTTCAACAAGCAGTCGATTGGGGAATTTTCCAAAGCAGACACCATTGAGGGTTGGCTCGGCTCGGCATGACGTTGTGGAATCAAAGGAATAAGTATGTTGATGAAGGTCATGCTATTGAGTTTGAAAAGCATTCGAGTTCTGTCCGGGCAACAATGCAACTACCCACTCCGTGCAAGCAAAAGCCAAGATCTCATAGTTCATTCCAGTTCAACTGGTAGTAAATGCGCTCCGCTTCTTCTGTCAGTTCCTCGACGATTTCCTGCAGGTAGCGCTGAATAGGGTTCAGCTCAATCTCGTGCTTGTTCCGACGCGCCTCGTACATTTCCAAGAAGACCGCAGACTCGTCCAATTGCCCCAATGTGCTCATCAGCAGGTGGCTAAAGAGGTCCTCATAGCTGAACGTGTGGCCATCGAGGGTCTCGATGATGATGCCAAGCTCATGCACCACGAGGCAGAACTCCTCCTCGGTCGCCTGAGAGGATTCCAAAGCGGCTTCGAGTTGCTCTTCGTAGAAGATGTTGGCGTCGGCTAGGAGGTAGTCGACTAGCAGGTATGCTTTGACGCAGACTGGCCGATGCGATCGCTGATCGATAGGCATTTCGAGGGACGATCGACGGAAATTGCTGATTGATTCGACTGCTTCGTAGTCGCTTAGATCCCAACTGTTAGAGCGGAGGAGATAGATCGTTTCATCTCCTTCGCCATTCTCGATTGTGACATCGAGACCGAACCTAGGAGCTCCGTCTTCTATGATCGAATCATCACTGCTGTTAGAGGCTGGCAGTGAGAAGCACTCTTGTCTGCAAGTAGGACATCTGTTGCCGCCGCCTGTATACCAGTCTAGGATGCACTGTCGACAGTATACGACGCGGCAGTTGCAACCGCTCGTTGTTACTGGATTGGCGGATTTGTCGTGACAGATCATGCAGTCTGCCGTTGTGGTTTGCGGCACTAAGCCAGGGTTTAGAAGAAATTCTTGTTGCGTTGGCATCCTATCTTCCTGTCTGTCTGTTTGTTTAGGTATAGAAGAGAAACCTGGATCGAGATGGCGATCTGGTACCACTTTTAATCTCGAGGAGAAGATACAGAGACAAGACATCGTCTGTTCACTGGCAGGTTCACTGGCAGGTCCACTGGCAGCTTGGATGGTTCACTACCCTGTGGAGACAAGTGAACGTCGTATCAGCGCGTGCAGGTCGAAGACGGTAAGATGTAGCATTGAGCAGTCGGTATTGGGTACGCCTTGTCAAAATCCCCTCGCGCTCTCGTAGATGTTAGGCATGATAGCAAAATGATTGTTCTTCTCATCTGTGCCGTCTTCGTTAGAACAGATCGAGCCTGTGCAGGCGAAATTTTGAACATGGCTGTCCTGTCGATCTGTGGGATACGGCATGGAACCTTTCTTTCGCATCTTCAAGTTCACGGACTGTCTCAGTCATGTCGAGTGTTCGACTTTGATTCAGGGATCGCGGCGAGTCGACATGTGGCAGTCAAATCCGTTTTCGAGCATGCTGAAGTGCGTAGTACGTAGGATTCGTGCTGGCATCCATATCCCCTGATTCGTAGCGGTTTTCTCGAGGGCTTGGTCATCATTGTTCTCGTAAATTTCATTACAAGCTTCAAGCTGAATTTTACGGCGGGCTATAGAGCCAGTGTCGCGAGATCAGAGACTGCAGTGATGTAGATGCACTGGAGATGGCAGACCATCCGCGACACAGTCTCAATAGTCGCTAAGGGAAGACGTGAATTTCGTACTTGCTACCCGTCTGCCAAGACAGAGATACACAAAGCCCTGACCACACCTGCCTCTGCCATTGCCACTGCCACCTGCCACTGCTTCCAGGCGTTCGATACACCGGCACCCGCTGTACTTCGATCCCAATACGCCATCTGCCTTTGTCTAGACCGTAGTGATGAGTGGCACGCACTGCGTGATAAGGACAACGCTCCACCCACACAAGCCTGCACAGTTATCTCTCTACCATGCCTAACGGCTTCCCCGGGTGCAAGAGCTCGCGACTCTCTACAAGCGACGCAATGTCTTTGCCGGCAAAGATCACCTTAAGCACATTGTCCGCACGTGCAGTGGAGTGTTTCAGCGTTGGTACGGGAACATCTAGTTCTCGGTGATTCGACCATAATATCTAGAGTATCGTATCGATCTGACAAGCTCTCGTACTTGTGCACAACTGTGAGCTAAGCTTTACGGATCATGTAAGATCAGCGGCGCGGCACGGCGCATTCTGGTGCCAGTACATCGCAGTCAGAAGTCAGCACCTTGGCAATGCCCTAAATAAGAATTCATATACATAGATTCACGTTTCGAGTACGATGAGTACAGGGTGGGACCAGGCAGGTAAGCCGCCAGAACGGACTGCGAAACAGAATACGAGTTCTACAAAACGCAAAGGGCATAAGATCACCTAACTCCATGAATGCTGCACTTTGCTGATTTGAAATGCATCTTCTAACCATTATTCCACGCACATTTGCATCGAGACGACACCATCCTACATTTTCGAGAAGTCTTACCGGACCAAGGACATAAAGATGCAACTTTCATTCCTTGCGCTCATCACCAGCGTGGTATTTGCTATCACTGGAACAGCCCGCGGGATTTTCTGCTCCGCACACGATGACTACAGCGACTGTAAGGCGAACAGAACCAATAAGGGGTTCACCTACGGGAGCTGTTCGTGGTGTGGTGGTACATATGACACCACGAAAGAGCTCTATTGCGAAGGGACAATAGAACAGGTTCTATGTGTTGCGAAACGCTGCGATGATGCCTTCATGAAGCATTGCTGGGAACCATTACCACCCCCGTCGGTGAGTGCCATGGCAAGATGTATTGATTCGTCACTTGCAGCTTTTTGATGCTTCTCAGGCCAAATCTAGGGCGAAGTCCTCAGGCGGTTCGTGAGTCGATCAGGGTTTGAATGCGAATGACTTGGCTTTTTGAGAAGAATGTATGAGGAACGTTGTCCTGGAGCTCTCATTCGTCTGGAAAACTAGATCTAGATAAGCCACGCCTGTCAGGAACTTCTATACAAGGTATCATCGTTGTACTCATTCGTTGCACGCTGCTCAACCGGCAGATCCTGACGAGATCACTAGATAGAGAAGTATCCTCAGCTTTCATGACGCTTGAGTGATGAGCAGAGTCGCACAGACAGGCACAAGAGCTGAGAGACGTGGAGAAGAAACACTCGAAGAGCATCAAACCTGTTGTATTCATGTCAGAATGCACTTTAAAGAGCCGGATATATCGAATGGAAAGAAGAAAGTAGGTAGGTGCTTCTGCGGAGTACTGGAAGGATACAGTAGGCTTAAGAATGGCGCACCTGCAGCGTATCTCTCCGGAATACTACGGTATGCATCAAATATGACTTTTGCCAATGTGAGAAGTATTCTGACTCGTGCATGAAAGGGCCAATCGAGGACCTGAGGCAGGCGTCAGAAGTCGAGGCTAAGGCAAAAGTCGTGAGATTGGTCCTTGCTTTCCGGACGCCTTTTGCAGTCGCATTCTTTGTCCGCCAACAGCAACGTAATGAACACCAAGGCATCTCGGCTGCATTGAAGAGTGCGGCACACAAGCCATCCATGCGAGGCCCAGCATTGAAGAGTTCCTGTACAGACAACGAGTCGGATCGACGACGTGATCCGCGATCATGACTTTGCTTGGAAGGCTCGTCAAATACCAATTCCTCGATACTGAGAACGTGGACCCGCTCCTTATGAAACCAACAGCATAGTGTGTAGGCCATGATCCTGAGACTTGTCGAGGCGATGCGGTTACACAACAACGATCAGACACTTGGACCTCGAAATGTTCTTGGAGAATCGGATACCTGCAAACGTGCATTGGTAGGGCCTGCTTGTACGCAATGACAAGCTTCGGGCAAGCATGACAGTGCTGATCTCCTGAGCGAGCTCGACGCACCAAGTTTGCAGCGTACTGTACGCTGAAGACTCTAATCCAGTAGCTCTAACCTCCAGTGCCCGTCTGGCGGTAGAGTGCCGGAATTGATCCGCAGGATATGGTAAGCGCATGTGTGCTCACGTCCTGCACTCTGTGATCATTCCAAGGCGCCGAAATGCGTGAAATGCATTCGGATTAGGTGAGCATGCACAGAGCTCATCAATGCACAGCGGTCGTTATCGAAGCTTATCAGAGTGCATGCTCGAGAACACGACACCGACGTTCCGACTCTCACGGCGTTGGTATACTCGGAATGAATCGATTTTCGACTAGGATGAGCTATCATCGGAGGGCTCGGTACATTATCGATGGATCAGCACACGTTGCGGACTTCTCTTGCACGTCAATTGGCATCGACCCGGACCGGAAATTCGACTGAACAGCATCAAGTTTTGACACAATGGACGAGTGACTCCGTTCACCAAAAGCTTCCCCAAATTCAGAGTGTGAGAGCCCTGTTTCCGGCAAACACGGGCAAACCGGCAGGCTTTTGTGTTCAAAATCCCATGACATAGCCATGCGCCGCCAACTGTGAGCGGCGGAAGTCGAGTCGTAGTCGCGCTAAGACCTTACACATCCCCGCAAAAGCTGGGGATGTTGATCTTGGATCACACCCGAGGTTTGTATATAGTGATCATTAGGGCTTGCCACCAAACCTCATCTTTGTCGTCGCTGTCAACGATTCACCAAGTCACCGGATATCGTGGATCCGTAGGAAGGCTCAGTTTCTCGCCACAAGCAGAAAGCCTGCTTGCAGCATGGCCGGTAAGACGAAAGAAGTAGGAGACGAAGTAATGATCGAAGTTCTGATTGAATGCAGCCACTCTAGCAGCTGTTGCCGGAACGGCCGCTGCGGCGGCTGCATACCTCGATGCCAAATATCATATTCGAGCAGACCTCAGCAAAGGCAGCCTCGACCAAGCTGCCACCGATGCCCAGAACTTCATGGCCGAGAAGGCCGCGAAGAATGAAATGACAATGTATCATGCCATCAAGAATTGGGCCAAGCAAGACATTCCAGGTCATCTATTTCTGGAATACGAAAGTCGCTCTTGGACATACAAGCAGTTCTACCAAGCCGTTTCGAGGGTGGGGAACTGGTTGATGAGCGATCTTGGAATCCAGCGGGGCGAGATGATCGCTTTAAGTGGACCGAATAGCGCCGAGTACCTGATGATATGGTTTGCCATTGATGGTATTGGTGGTCAGCAAAGCTTTATCAATCACAATCTCACTGGAAAGGCTCTCTCGCATTGTGCCAAGGTATGCTATGCCGCTGACGTCCGGATTTGGCCGATGAGGTTAACATTATTTGTAGCTTTGTGGAACTCGATATATGCTTGCGGATCGCGAGACATCCGAGCGTCTCGAGCCATGTAGAGCTGAGCTGGAAGAAGCAGGTATTACGATCGTGTATTACGACGAGGCTGTGATCAATGCACTGAGCAACGAAACGCCCATTCCCGCTAGCCGCACGGAAGGAATCATGCCGACCGATACCCGCGGACTGATTTATACCAGTGGTACAACTGGCTTGCCAAAAGGTGTGATGATGACCAGTGGCAGGAGCATCAACATAGGCCGGACAATGGCGGACTACTTGCAACTAAAACGGGGCGACAAGTTCTATACATGCCTTCCATTGTACCATGGCGCAGCTCAGGGGCTTTGCACAACACCCACAATACATGCCGGATCAGCCATGAAATTGGTCAGCCCTGCAACCGCTAATTACGTGGAGAGTATGCTAACGTAGTGAACAGGGCAAGAAGTTCTCGCATCGCACATTTTGGTATGATCAAAAACAATGTCTGCGGCTTGACTTGGTATTGACGATCTTTCAGGACCGAAGTTTACGAATCTAAGGCGAACCGATTGCAGTACGTTGGCGAGCTTTGTCGATACCTTCTCAACGCCCCGCCTCACCCTCTCGAAGCCGCTCATAGTGTTCATGAAGCCTGGGGCAATGGTATGAGGCCAGATGTTTGGGAGCGTTTCCGACAACGATTCAAGATCCCCCTCATTCACGAACTCTACGCTGCGACTGATGGCTTGGGAGCCACGTTCAATCGAAACTACGGCGATTTCGGCAGGAATGCTATTGGAGTTAGAGGGCTGCTCTGGAACCGGGCTATGGGAGAGAAGGAAGTTCGTGTAAAGATCGATCCCGATTCTGAGGAAGTTGTGAGAGATAAAGATGGGTGGGTGGTAAGATGCGATGTCAACGAGCCGGGCGAGGTCTTCCATGCAGTGGAGCCCGAGCTTGCCGAGACCGTGTTCAAGGGTTATTACAAGAATCAATCTGCCTCTGACAAGCGGTGGGCGCGGGATGTGTTCAAGAAAGGAGACTTGTGGTTCCGAAGCGGAGATATGATGCGGCAGGACGCAGAGGGGAGAGTATATTTCGTCGACCGACTTGGGGACACGTTCCGATGGAAGTCGGAGAACGTCTCAACAAACGAGGTAGCGGACGTGTTGGGTCAGTTTGAGCAGATCGCTGAGGCGAATGTTTACGGTGAGTTGGTCATTTCTCGATGCCCGGCCAAGTGCTAACATACTATCTCCAGGCGTTGCCGTACCCAACGCTGACGGCCGATGCGGATGTGCAACGGTGGTTCTAAAGCAGGGCCTCATGCCAGAAAATCTGGACTGCGCTGGTTTGGGTAATTTCGTGCTTACCAAGCTTCCCAGATATGCTGTGCCGCACTTCTTGCGCGTCGCGCCTCAGTTATCGTACACTGGCACGTTCAAGATCCAGAAAGGCCAGGCGAAACGAGAGGGCGTGGATCTGGATCTCATCGAGAAATCTGGCAGCAAGGACAAGATCTTTTGGCTCCCGCCTGGAGCTGAATCCTACCAGGCCTATGGCAGAGAGGACTGGGAGGCACTGAAGACAGGGAAAATAAAGATGTAGAGCCCAGAAATACTAGACGCCTTACACTTTTCTCAGCACATGAGTCCTGGATCACGAGTGGGAGTCTGACTGGGGCGGAAATTGCGATTGCACGCGCCGTCGCGCCAAATCGTTACTTCCTTCCGACGCGTCAAAACCGTGTTTGGGGCAACTTCTTCCCACTGCACGACTTGGTTACCGACCACTTCATACATGAAACACGAACAAGCGATCTCATCGGCCTTGTGGTCCACGAAGGCTAGCACGACAATACCGTAAGTTCGAGAAGATAGCACGACGCCTACCATCTTGTGAAAGGAAAGACTCATCTTGTCCTGCCCAGAATCTCTCTCCTGCGACCCTTCAGCTGCAACATGAATACAACCTGCCCGAGCACGTGGCGATGATGAGAGCCTCAATGAAGATGCAGAGCTGCGGTAATGACCAGCTGAGAAGAAATTCATCGACTGCTTGTTCGGGACAATGCGAGATTGGAGCATCCAAGTAATGATACTGCGACTATGAACGCGCAGATCGAGCCAGGGGAGATGTTGCAAATTTGCGACTCCCGCGTGTCGACGATCACCTTCAAACAGCACAGGCATCGCATGTACAGTGATGCGACAGATCTGCGTCCTGAGCTTTGCACGCAGAGCGCTTCGCGATCACTACCGCAACCATTGGCAATTCTATTCACAGCCTCTAAATGGTTTACTGTGTTCGGCGATAATAAAGGTATAACGATGGCAGCCAGAAGCAGTAGTAAGCAAAGCAACACGTCAAGGCTTGCGTCAACACAAATCCGGCCTCCGATTATTTTCCGCCGGACGAGCACGCTCACCGAAGTTGGCAGCATGATGAAATGCAGACCGGATACCAGCATGATTTGGAGCATCATCATCTCCTGCGTGGAAAGCGCCCATCGCGCGTCATTAATGATTGTAGCAGCAACGGCTTCGTGCGACCCTCAGATGGCAGGAGAGCTGTGAACGAGCACCCAGCCACGATCGATACCTCCAGCCTCCCAAAAGGGTCTCACAATCAGCTAAGTGAGACAGAAAATTGTGGCGAGATCCTTGTTGAGCTGGATCACAAAGGCGCCTGTTCCTAGCCTTGGCTACGTCAATTGCCGAAAATAGGAATTCTGCATTCCGCATCGCACAGTCAGATCCAGCCACTCCGTCTGCGTTGTCCGACCAGCCATCAAAAAATGGAACGGAAGTATGCTGGATCAGCTGCACGGCGCCGGGCGGGTCCAGCCTCGCGCAATTTTCTGCACCAATTGATGGCTGAATTGATGAGAATCGATGGCGAATGGTACCTGGATGCAAGGGTGTGCTGCTGAAACAGCTTGCGCGTCTCGTCGACAAACGGACAAGGGAGGCTGTGTACGCATGCGCGCATGCTCCTGTCACAACAACGGGTTGCAATCATCCAGCGACGATAAAAGAAGCACCTTCTGGAAGCCGCCTTTCTTCTCAGCACACAAACTCTCTCCATCAACGACAACAACAACCGAGACACTACCAATCTTCAAAACTCGCTCTTTTCGATAACAACGACCTCGATCACTTCAACCAACCAACCACAAACGAAGATTCCAGCCATCATGCAGTTCACTACCATCTTCGCCTCGGCTCTTGCTGTCACTGTCGCTGCCGCTCTGCCACAAACCACCCCAGAAAACACTGAGAACTCTCCAGCATCCTACGGCAGCGATAGCAGCAGCGATTCCTCTGCCACATCTCCAAGCTCTGACTCTGGTTCTGGAAGCTACAGCCCAAGCCCATACGGCGGTGATAATACAACGTCGCCTTCTCCAATCTACCCGATCACCAACGGCACATCCCCGAGCGGCGGAGCGTTACCAACCGGTACTGGCTCTGCTTCTTCTCCAACCGGATCTGCTGGCTTCGTGGCATCCACCGGTGGCGCCAGCAGGTCTTTCGGTAGCTCCGCTGCCATGGGCCTCGTTTTCGTTGGCGGCGTCGCACTCGTGAGTTCAAGCTTCGATACCTAGTTTCAGCAAACAGAGTTCTAACGCTATGTCGCAGGCTCTTTAAGCGCAGATTCAATGCTTCACATTGAGACTGTTTACATTTGCAGCATAGCGAGGGGCTATGGTACTGGCGTTCAATTGGTCACTCAGAAGGAACTAATGCAGCGAACGATTACATGGCGAAAGCATCGCACAATAGAGCTACACACCAGATGATCTGTGGCACCACGCATTGTACGATGGAGGAAATGGAAAGGGAATCAGAAATTCCCCCAGGGTAAACGCCCAACAGTAAAACAAAATGAGAGAGGATTGTCTGTCTACGAGATCGGGCATGAGATAGAAATTTGTCAACTTCGAATGCAAAAAACCTTGCAAAACACTCCACGTTGATTATGTCGACTACTGCTGCCAAACAAGGCTGATCCGGTCGTCAATGAATGGTAATGCGTTGGTGCTGCCATTTTGAAGCTAGTTTCGAGTAGATGCATGTGTAGCGTTGAGTTAAAGGGAAGGTTGGCCGAGGAGGGGGCTCGTGCAGCGATCTGTATGGCGATAATGAGCACACCAGCTGCTACTCAGCACGATAAACACCTCGCTCTCACCATGAACGGCGGACCATGTAAGTCTTGGCCGCCATCATCATTGTAACGCACTGCTAAGTGACAATTGTGTAGATGCCCGTTTCCCGCCACCACCACCGGCGCCGGGGCGGCAACAACAGCAGCAGCAGCAAGCAAACGCGTACGCGTATACCAACTCTCCCTACTCGACCGTCCAGTACACCTCCGGCTTAGACACCTACAACACGCCTCTTCCTCATCTGCAGCAGCAACAGCAACAGCAACAACCGCCTCCGCAGTATTTCCAAGCCCTCCCACAAGGCGCACCGGCCAAGCAACGCCGACAGAGCGCGCGCCCGCAGCAACAGCAGCAGCAACATCCTCCGCAGCAGCAGCCGAACTCGAACTTGCACCACGATGACCCTCCTTCATTGCCCTCGACGCCCGGCAACGGACCTGGTGCCCCTCCTCCGGAGCGCAATTCTCCACCCACCACTTTCGAGGATGATCTCATGAATGCGCTGCAGAACAACAATGGAGGAAATGCTTCACAGCAGCAAGCTCAGGACGATGAAGATGAAGAAGAAGATCGTGACGTTGTCAATACAGATGACCCAGTCTATCAACTCCCTCCGCCCCCGGAGAGCGTATATTCATGTGAAGCCGAACTCGAAAAAGCCATTCATGCGTGGAGCATGGAGCACGGATACGAGCTCGTGCGTCGAGCGAGCAAGAAGAATGCCACAGGCGAGCTCTACAAACGCTACTATCATTGCAGCAAGCATGGTAGGGGCAACAGTGGCAAGACGCCGGACAAGGACAAAGTGCGAGTCAATCGCAAGAGCCAGCGTATTGGCTGCCCCATGTCGCTGGCTGCGGTGAGCGTTGATCCCCACGATCCTAATGGACCATGGCAAATCAGGCTGCGCAAGACACATCACAACCATCCAGCAGTGGATCCGACCGAGTTGGCAGGCCACAGACGGAGAGCACGATTCGGTGCGGTCGAGAAAGCTGTAGATGGCCTCTTTGATCTCAACACATCCACGAGCGATGTTCTCAAGTTTCTGCAGAGAACACATCCCGACGGTCTGTTCAAAAGGACTGACGTGGCAAATATGAAGCTCAAGTACAAGAAGTTCGGGACGTGTGCGCACCACGGGGACAACGTGCAACCGGTACCACCTGGTAAAGAACACAGGCTTAATACAGCAAGAAAGGGAGGAATCGCATCTGCTTGCATGTCTTGTCGGAGCAAGAGGACTAAGTGTGACAGCGTGAGGCCGACATGTGGAACCTGCGCGAAAAGTGGAAACGACTGCGAATATGATCATGCTCCTACTGCGAGGCCGAGTCAGCAGTTGGCTCTTCCGTCAGCACCTGTGCCTGGCAATCAGCAACATATCACGCCAAACAGCTCCGCACGCTCTCTCGGACAAGCTACCGCCGGCTCTTCACAGACCGATGCTATGCAAATCGACAATCCGTTCTCGTTCGATCTTGGTAGCGACAACAACGATACAACGACCACCTCGGCTCAGCCAGCGTCGCAAGCGGCGCATGCACAACAGGTGCTCGCAAATCTCCAAGCCTTCCAGCAAGAACATATCAAGCCAACCCGCCTGGAACTGGGGAGTAGTTCAGTTGAAGTCCTCGCCTGTTCGACCTGTGGCAACGGCGACAGCTACAGATCCGCAATACCACATCCTTTCAGTCTAGGCGATGACTGGAGGAGGTACAAGGATGCATTCGAGGGAGCCGCAGTCCGAGAGAATTGTCTGGACGTTCTACTTGGGCGCAAGAAGGAGCCAGAACGCCCGAAGCCTCTGGACGGAGCCGCTACAGTGGAAGTTGAGGTTCACAACGAGTACATCAAGCAGTTGGCGATCTTTGCAAGGAGAAATGAGATTGTGAAGCTCGGATTCCGCGAGACGCTAGCACCTGCTCTGTGGAACCGCTTCCGATCGCTGCGCAACGCTTTTGAGATCTGGGCACTACTTGAAGACATGTGCTGCCCTCGTGGTTCAGAACATGCGTATGCATGTATCAATGAGATATTCTCGATCACCCTGGCGGGCTGCGGAGGCAATCTGGACAACTACATCCAATCCCTCGACCTCAAGTGGGCCGAGCTGAACGAGCTGTCCACGATGCACGAGAGTCGCCGAGTGAACCAGCAATTTGGCGTCTCTGCCGCAAAGGCAGCGAGGCAAAAAGCTCCGCCGAACAGTGCTTTCACAGAAGATGCTCTGTGTTTCTTGTTTCTGAGGAATCTGGGCCCTCAATATCAGAATATGGCGACGAATATGTGCAAGAAGAACAACATTGGCGGATTTGGAAGTGGAGAACGTTGTGGGATCAAAGATCTGTGGCAGCAAGTGAAGAGGAGTCTGGAGAAGTGAGCCTCTCTGCCGGCGGAGGGTTCCTGTTGTCGTTCAAGCGAGACTTGTAATACTGACGCGGTTTGTAGAATACTTGATGCACTCTAATTGGCGGCTAGGCATGTCGATGAGATGCCTTTTCGTCGTCATTGAGGTGCACGCGAGCACTCTGCTAGGGCAGCTTGGCCGAGCTTGATGATCGCGGTTCCGGCTGGGGAACGGTGGGGAAAAAGACTTGTTCAACTTGGCGCGGCTTGTCTCGTCGCCAATCAAATGGCGAGGTACAGGACGGTCATCATGAAGCGATTGCCGATCCATCGCGAGAGCGGCACAATGCCTAGCGACCACGAGGCACCTCGTGCTTCTATGATGTAGGTAGTGTGCCGTTTCCTTTTGGAATCCTCCGATACCTGATCTTTTTCCTTGCCTGTCTTTCATTCCATGCTCTACTGAGATCGCACAGAGCGATCGTTTACGAGACGCCATGGATAAGCCAGACATTGTCGAGAAAGAGCATAGCGAAGGCGATCGCACGCCTGTGCGAGACGACAGCAGCCTTGAGCGCGGCGCAAAACTGCGCCACGAGGACGCTTTACAGGACATATCGGACCCAGACGCTGGCAAAAGCGATGAAGAACGAGCAGAAATCGTACGCACTTCGGTTCAATGGCACATTGCATACAAACTGACGTGTAGGACACCAGGACAAAAAGCTCCTACGCAAACTCGACCTGAAACTAATCCCTTGGCTCACCCTCCTCTACCTCATCTCCTTCCTTGACAGAACGAACATCGGCAACGCCAAAATCGATGGCCTAATCCCCGATCTCCAAATGTCTCAAGGCCAATATCAAGCTTGTCTCTCCATTTTCTTCGTTTCTTACTCGCTCTTTGAACCACTCACCAATATCCTTCTCAAAAAATTTCGTCCTAGCGTCTTTTTGACCGGATCCATGATCCTCTGGGGAATTTGCATGACGTGTATGGGTCTAGTGCACAATTTCAGCGGTCTTGCGGCTGCGAGATTCTTTCTTGGAATGTTTGAAGCTGGACTGTTTCCTGGCGTGAACTACTACCTGTCGTGTTGGTATAAGAGGAGTGAATTCGGTATTCGAGCGGCGATATTCTTTTCTGCTGCCGCGTTGGCGGGTTCGTTTGGTGGGTTGCTTGCTGCGGGAATTATTCAGATGAGAGGTGTTGGGGGGAAACCTGGGTGGGCTTGGTGAGTGGCATTTGGTAGGAGATGTATGATGGAAGATGCTGACGATGGAAATAGGATCTTTATCCTCGAAGGTCTGGCAACCATTCTTGTTGGGATTGCGAGTTACTGGATGGTCCACGACTTTCCCGATGAAGCCAAATTCCTCTCCGACGACGATCGAAAGCGTGTCATTCGCCGCCTACAAGCCGATAATCAAGGCAGTGCGAAGCATGAGGACTTCAAGATGAAATACTTCTGGCAGTCGATGAAAGATTGGAAGACATATGCTTACTGCGTAGTGTACATGGGCTGCGACATGCCATTGTACGCGTTCAGTCTTTTCTTGCCTACCATCATTCGAGAAGGAGGATTTGCGGGCGATAGTACAACGACTGCCAACTTGCTCAGTGTTCCGCCGTATGCTGCTGCTGCGATACTTACCATCACCTTGGGTTGGTACGCTGATCGTACGAAGAGAAGAGGTTGGGCGAATACATGCATCTCTTTACTGGGAATTGCAGGTTTTGCGATTTTGCTCGGGACGTCAAATCCTTCTGTGCAATATGCTGGGGTGTTTCTGGCCGCTATGGGAATATATCCTTGTAAGTGTCCCCGACGGAGCATCTTCCGTACCTCGTCTCTCCAACCGTGCAACGACTTCTGTGGCTTCGCGTGTGAATCACCCAGCCGCTGCATCACAAGGACTCAATCGGAGACAAATCCACTCGCTAACACACCCCAGGCATCCCCAACACCATCGCATGGGCATCAAACAACCTCGAAGGAAGCTACAAACGCGGCGTCACAATCGGCGTCTTCGTCGGCTGGGGCAATCTCAACGGCATCGTCTCCAGCAACCTCTACCCCGAGAACAATTCTCCCCGATATTTATCTGGTCATGGTGTCGTACTCGGATATTTGGCAGCGTGTCTCTTGGGAGGCAATATCGCGACGCATTTCTTGTTAGAAGCAGAGAATAAGAAGAGGAGAAATGGTAAGATGGATTACTTGGTTGAGGGAAAATCTGAGGAGGAAATTGAAGATATGGGGGATAAAGTTCCGAGTTTTATTTATACGACTTGAGGTCTGATGAGATGGATTCGGGTCGACAGTACAAAGCCGACGATTACGTTCAACATGTTACATTAGTATCGGGAAGAGATCACGAAGAACAGCATCTTCAAATGCGTCAATGAAAGGGCAATGGGTCTGTGGTACAAGCAAGATCCTGAGCCTGCACCTCGCGGTGAGAGTAGGATCTCCAGCACTATGCCGATGCTATCTATACAGATCTATCTCCATTCTTCATACGCCGCCTGGAACGGCATATATATGTACACTGAACAATACCGAGAAAGAAAGAGACAACAGCGCCATCGCTATGCTTCCCAGCCACGTCACTACTTATCCAAACCCAGCTCTCTGACCCACTTGCCATAGACATGCCACACGCTCTTAGGCAAATGCACGAACGCCTCTCGCAACCTCTCCTTGTCATACGGCATTTTTTCTTCTTTGATTGCTGTCATGATATAGCTCGACACCGTGGTCAGGGCCAATGGCGGCTGCCTGCACAATCCTGCGACAGCATCGAGATTGTGGCTTTGATGGTGCCAGAGATGATATGCTCTCAAGCTGGCAGCGCCGACTTTCGAATTCCGTGAGGGGAGAGACTGAATCCACATATCTGCCAATAAAGTCTCCGGCGAGGCCACGAGGACATGTGGCGATGGCTTAGCCGTTTTATTTGCGTCTGGTGCTGCGCTGCCAGTGCTTCCAGCACGCTTTGAATCGCGTTGGCCAGCGCCGGCAGAAGAACTTTTGTCTTCCAGCGTAGTCTTCTCAAACATGTCACGCAGAGCAGATACGGAGTCCGGATCAGCTTCATCGATGTCCAACTCTCCGTCTCTGACAGTCTTGCGTTCACTTGACAAGCCACCTGCAGTAACCACTTTGTCGAGCTCATATGTATCGGGCAGCTCTTCAAGAGTATCAAAGAATTCATCCTCGTTTTCATTCTCAGCAATAGCTGCATTCTTCTTCGAGACTGGCTTAGTCTTGCTCTTTGAGCGCTCAACAGCTGTGCCATCACCCAATACAATCGGCTGCATAGTCTCGAAATATGCTGGGCGTGGCGGCGTTGGTCGCAGATCCTTCCTCAAATTATCAAGCTGATAGAAGAGCCGGAAGCCAGCATACGCATCTGCAGCGGCATACGCGGCCTGCTGCCCATTGAGGCTCTTGGACCAGGCTGAGACTCGGACCTCATCCTTTTTCAATGGCAGCAGTAAAGTATTTTGAACCTGCTCAGCCATATTGACCAACTTGAAGCTGACCTTTTCGGGGGTCTTCACAAGACGATACATGTGGCTGAGCTCGAAGATCCCCTGCATGTTTACACCGAAGCAGTGTTTCATGCGGATGGCGTCGTTGTTAACATTGACACCTGCCTTGGCAACGTTCGGATCTTCCAGAATAGTCTTCAGACTAGGAGGGAGCAACTGCTCAATCTTCTCGCCAGCGAACAGTGCCACGTGAATAAGGCAAATTTTGTCCTCCGCGGCAATCTGGATCAGCGAAACAGATTTCTTCACTGAACTCGTGTAAAGATTGGAGCGAATCTCCCATTCCAGATCGAATCCGAGTACGGGCTCTCCGATAAATTGCTTGCACTGCCGTTCCGCTGTCTCAAGAGTCTTGCAATAGTAAACTACTGGAGATTTTCCGTCAAGTGATTTGTACAGCTGATGTGACCAGTATGCCGCGTTCGAGTTGGGAGAGGCCATAACAGCGTCTCGATAGACCTTTTGCGGAATCTGGTAGTCGAGGATTGTGTGCGGCTCGGGCTTCCATGCCTCCCGTTCTGCTGATTCTGCGTCGCTCGCATCATCGCTGTCGGTTGGCACATAAGACGACAACGAGCTCGGCGGCGACACCTCGACAGTGTCGCCGATAACATTGTCCGCAGAGGAGTGCTCGGGTAGCATATCGTCTTGTTGACCATCGATAGACGAATGTTGGTCAGTTGAAGTAGTCTCGCTGCCTGGCGCGCGTGTCTCGTCGAAGTCGCGTGAGGTCGCGTTCTGGCTTGATGATTGGTCGACGGACGTTCCCATGGGAATACCCGATCGAGCATTCAGTTCACTTGCCTGACCACTCGTTGGGCGAACGGTGCTTGGGGTACGAGCACTGAGCACTGCGTCGAGAGAGCAATCCCTAGGTGCAAAGCTGATGCCAACATCATTCTGAGATCCCAGTGCATCGCTTAATGTCGACCACTGCGCAACACGGGTTTGACGCTGGTTCAAAGCACGTTCAAATGGAGCTCGCATCGCTGACGACGGTCTGAACTTCAGTCCGGACGTTGCGCCGGCTGGCACTGCAGACGCGCTCTGCTCTGCAGACCTATCCGACTGGGGCGAACTCGATGGCGCGTCTTCATTACCGGAGCCTGAGCCGTTCTGTGTGGACTGCTCGATCTCAGCCTGTCGCCTCTTAGCCTCGAGCTTTAAGATCTCTTTGTCAATGGCAGCGTCTCGTTGGAGTTTGTCCTTGATCCTCTTGCTGCCCTTGGTGCCAAGTTTGTTGATCTTCTTCGACTGCTGCAGTCGTTTGATGGTTTTCGAGTAGTACAAAATACGCTTCCCAGGTGCTGCCGGAGAGCGGGTGACAGAGTTCATGGCATGTCGGGCAGAGACATTGCTTGTCGTCGTGGTCCTATGGCGCATGCCAGATTCCAAGGAGGCACGCAGGTGGTCTGCAGAACCACCGGACTTGTTACTAGCGTGCGCAGCCCTGAGTCGCTCGGCCCTGCGTTCACGAAGAGTTCTGGCTGCGCTGATCCGCTCGCCCGCTATAGCAGCAAGCGCCCTATCTTCAAGGATTTTCTGGGCCCCAACATGCCTCTTGATCTCTGCATCTGCTTTGTCGACATCCGCTTGCTTCACTTGTCCTAGTTCCAGCGCTAGAGTGATGCGTTTCCGGGCTAGACTCGCAACCTCCTCCTGGTAGGCTTTAGTCCTCACAAGTGATGTTCTATGCGGGCTAAGTGATCCTCCCGTCGCGAGCGTCCGAGTCTCCAGGCTTCCAAGTACACTGCTCACCTCGTCGAGCCGCTGCATTTCCTTGTACATCGCCCCAAATGTCAGACGTTCCTCGACACTGCTGTTTAGAAGCGCCTGATACGCTTCCCGACGGCGGAATGCTTCAGCATACATCACATAATTCTTGATCGTCCTACGCTCCTTTTGTCGCTCTGCGAGCTCGTCCTCGAGCTCCGCAGGCACGTCTGACGACTGCTTTTGAAGTTCCCCGATCCGCGACTCAAGGTCCGCTACTTGCTTCTCGCACTCATTCAGACGCTGCTGGAAAGGCAGGACCAGGGCCATATACTGCACAGTGGAGACCGCCCCAAACTCTGAGGGTTCTTTTGTGAAGTGCAAGTATCGAGTGACCATTCTTGACGCATGCCCCTGGAGACTCAAGACATTTCGCGTCTCGAGCATCTGGTTGCTCAGACTGCGAAGCTCTGCGGCTGCGGCGTGAGCCTCTCGAGACCTCGACTCTAAGAATTCGTTTATGCCGCGTTTGATCATGTTGTACTTAGGCTGCTGGCGCAAGAACAGGAGCTCGTCAGAACTCTGGAACCTTTTCGCTGATTTCGTCCACAGATTGCCCTCCAAAAGCAGAGCATCCCTGATCTGATTCCCGCTCGCAAGCGCCTCGTATGTTTGGTCGAACACGTTCCGGAATAACTCGCGATAGCCAAAGTAGTTCACACGATCCTTCAGCCCTCGAGCTTTCTTGCCGTCGAGAAGTTGCTGCGTTTCATTCAGTCGTACTATTAAGCGCTTGTTTCGCTCTAGAGCAGCTGCCCTCTCTGCATCTGCTTGTCCGGCATGACGACGAGCATCATTTAGTTCTGATCGAACAGACGACTTCACACTCACTATGTCAGCTCCGTGTTGCTGTCTTTCGTTTCGTAAACGACTTTCGAGGTCTTCCTTTTCAGCCTGCAGAGCCTTGATCTGTGCACCCTGTTCGGCCATGCGCTCCGAATCCTGTGTATGCTGCGCCTTGAATCTGCGAGACTGATCATGGAGCTCTTGGTCAAACCTCTTCTTCGCCAGCTCCTCGCCCTCCCGCCGAGCGGCTTCTAGGATGGGCGCGTTTCGCGCGATGCTTTCTGCAGCGGACTGGCGCAAAGTCTCTAATTCGTCTGCCGCTGTCTTGCGCACGTCCTGCACTTCCTGCTCATGCTTTTGCTCTGTTTGCTGCGACTCCTTCGCGTGTGCATCCTTCACCTTACGTAGAGCCAACGTATGAGCCTCCTTCTCTTGTTTAGCGCTTCGCCGAAGGCTTTCCAGTTCTTTCTGGTGGGTGACCTTCATCTCCTCTCGACTCTGCCGTGAATCTTTGAGATCTTGAGCGAGTTCCGCATTTGTGTCATCCTTTGCTTTCGCATCAGCTCGCAGCTGTCGTATCTCCTCGCCCTTCTTTGCCACATCTTTTTCGAGCTGATTGATTGTACCCTTAAGATCAATCGCCTGTTTGTTGGACATCGAATTGAACCCCGATATTTTGTGAGCATTGTCCAAGTCGATCTCGCGATTGGCCTTCTGGTCAGCCTTCTGCGTAGTGGGCGACCCCACGGGTCTCTGAGCGTATGATCTAGCGATCGCAGGTGTAGTTCCCAGAGATACAGTGCCACCCGGTCTCCAGGCATGGTCCCTACATGTTGCCCGCAGTGCATTGTTGAAAATGATGCCTCGTGATCGATCCCATCGATAGTCAAGCGGTCGGGTTGAAGGAAGTCGTAGAGTGCTCGTTACTGTTGTTGCTTCGATCGCCGCAGTGGCCACGTCGCCGGTATTGACATGGCTGTGTCGCAGTCGTGTCGCCACATCCACGAAGACGGGCGCATTGGGTGGCATACCCGGATAGTCATGTCTGGAAATGAGCCCAATTCAATGCAAGTAATTCCATCATCAAGTCCAACGAAGTCGGAGGCGGCAAGTCGGCGGCGAAACGCGCGAATGCCGCCACAACACGTGATTGACTGTTCCGCATCTCTGCTTCCGCCATTAACACTCCCAGCAAACAATGCGATAGCGACAAGTCCACACCGGCACGACAAAGATGTCCTCTCAACTGCTCCCGCTGGAGCTCATCGATCGATGTGTTGGCTCGCCGATCTGGGTCATCATGAAGGGCGACAAAGGTATGCTCAGAAACCTCAATTGGAGCAGCCATTAGTGACATATCTCGCAGAATTCAGCGGCACGCTGATGGGTTTCGATGACTTCGTCAGTCAGTATAAATCAAGTCCGGCTAACTTCGCTGCGCCACTGACAAGTTCACAGACATGGTGTTGGAGGACGTGACCGAATAGTATGTTTCTGGCGCCTCGAAAACAAGCTGCATGACTGACTTCGGTATAGCGACTACACCGGTGGGCACACGAAGCTGAAGAAGATTCTACTAAACGGCAATAATGTTGCTATGGTATGGATACAGCCTTCGCCTTATACCCAAGCTTGTACTGACCATCAGAAGCTCATTCCCGGAGGCATGCCAGATCAGAACTGAGCTGCCGGTTGCGCCAGTTCCCCACCTTCTGTGGCCATCAATGCTACCGCAATACCAGTACTATTCCACAGGCATGGGATATGCGAAGTCTCGAAGTGGAAGTGCCTCAATGCCGCCAAGGCTGAAGGCGAGCACATGGACTGCTCGTTCTCCTCTCTCCAGATCGACCATGGCGACGAGAGCATAGTCCTCAGATGATTTTAAGCCGAGACAATACACAGGCAGCAGCTCAGGAAAGTGTAGCAGCAGCTCATAGTAGCCAGTTCGTCGGGTCGAAGCGTACAACGAAAAAACATGAGCATTACCGTAAACATTCAAAAGTCTCCTCATGTGTACAATTCTATGCACAATCGCTGTGGAATCTTGTGCACGCAAAGCATTCGGACGAAACGGACCAATCACAGAGAACCGGACGAACTCATGCCCCAGCACATCCATCTGAAATCCTTCCGTCGCAAAGACATCTCGCATTCGCGTCTCTGACTCGAAGCTTCAACTATCAGGACCTCCATTCCTCCAAGTGTTGCTCCGCTGTGCCGTGTGGTATCGAGCTTGTACACGCGCCCACTTTCAGAAAGCGTGTAAACGCTTAAATGCTGCACATAGGGTACCACCAACGTGGAGCAAGCTCACGATGAGCTTGTTTGTTCCTCCGAAAGGATGCCATCTAGGCGCCGCTTCATCGTGAAGGATTCCGGCGTTGTTGGCTGTGCAAGCGATCATGCGCACGAAGGTTGGTGCGGTGTATGTGCGTAGCTTACCAACTGGCCAGACTTCAGTAGTAGGATTGTGATTGTGCGCACATCACAGATATGCCTGAAGGAAGATGGTTGTGTATATCATGTCCTCCTCCCACCCTCAATCTACTTCCAGCTGATGCACTCAACGCACTGCTATTATCGGATACCGCCAGGAGAATTCTCATCAGTTCATCAGCGATCGCAAGCCGGACCTAGCTCACTGATACTCACATCATGGCCACAACGCCCAACAAGACCCTTGCCTTCTTTGGCGCGACAGGCGGCTGCGCAGGTAGCTGCCTAGCACTCGCTCTCAACGCCGGCTACCACTCCACAGCGCTCGTGCGAACACCCCAAAAGCTAAAAGACATCCTCAAGACCAAGAACGTCAGCGAAGAAACAATAATCAAGCACCTCACCATACTAGAAGGCAACGCCACCGACCCAGCCGCCATCCGACGAACCATTGCACCCGAAACCAACGGAGGTAAAGTAGTAGACATAATCATCAACGGCGTCGGAGCAACACCCAAGCTACAATGGAGTCTCCTCAAGCCCGTCACCATCGACCAGCCTACTCTCTGCGGAGACGTCACAGCCGCAATTCTCCAAGTCGCGCGCGAGCTTTCTGCTTCCTCACCAGCTTCGCGAACACCTCTCTTCATCAGCATTTCCACGACAGGAATCCCAAGTGAAGGGAAACCATGGGACGTTCCCGTCAAATTCACCTGGTTGTACCACTACATTCTCCAGCAACCGCACGAGGACAAGAGGCGTGTGCAGAAATTGGTGCAGGAGGATTCAACATCGAACCAGTCTGGGATCGGAGCGTATGTGTTCGTGAAGCCGAGCTTGTTGATGGACGGGCAGGCGTTGGGGCTGGGGAAGGTGAGAGTCGGAACTGAGGATCAGCCTGAGATTGGGAATACGATTCGAAGGGACGATGTTGGGCGATTCATGTTCGAGAGATTGGTGAAGGAGGATCTGAAGACGGAATGGAGGAATACCAGTTTGACAATCACGTACTGAGTGAAGATGTACTGAAGGATGCGTGTGCTCGAATTGCGTTGTGAACTAGTAAATTTGATCAGCATGACAAAATGCACAAATTTCTCATCACTTCTTTCGAACAACTTCTCTCAGCCGCGGTATACCCAAGAAATGGTAACAATCTCCCCTCGCACCTCCCTTCGATTCGTCCATTCCGAGTCGAGGCAACACAGCATGTCGGCAAGCGACAATGATGATGAGAGCAGTTGTGATCTACAGAAGCGAACCAATCCCCGATGATGGCACATCGTCATGACCTTCCTCGATCACAACAATCATCCAGTTCAGCCGCTCAGGTATACCGGCTTTTCCGTGCTTGGCGGACATCCAGTAGCTGCCGTTCATGAGGATACCATCGAGCAGCCTTCGTTTAAACGAAGAAGGGTGGAGTATGAGTGTTGGCATCATTCTCGCTTGCGCAAGAATCGGCTGCGCTACGGCGGGTGGAGATCTGAGAGTGAAGTTACCGGGGGCTTGTCGATAGGGCTACACGATAGGGCTTCATACCGCTTGAACCGGAACACGCAAAAATGTTTTTTTTTCTGCGGCTTTTCATCAGGAGCTCAAGCCCGCGTGCGAATGCCTCGTCACGGAGATGGCACTCCTCTTTGGAGTAATCGCACGAAGTGTAGCCAACCGGAGGTCGTGAATTGTTCAGCCTGTGGTCCACACTGCACAGGCACGGGTAGTAGTGGTCGCACGTGATCCGTCAGATCGGGCTCCTACAGCACAAGTGTCGCCGGCAGACGTCTGCCGTGCCGTGCCTTCGGCATCTCGTGTACGAACTGTGCCGCGCGAAGGTTCGGGCATACAGTAGACGAACTGCAAATATGTCCAGAAAAGCATCAAATGAGCTTTGCCTGCGATGCGCCTCTTCGGTATTCTTTTCTGTCGTGTCGAGCGGGTCATTCTTGGCCATGATACCGTATAGCTTTGGCCCACGGGACAATAATGCTACCATTAGTCATCGCGAAGAACGGGAAGTACAGTATTATTGAGATACGCGGCACGCATGGCTCCTCAAATCATCTCCTCAAAGACTGTTCTTCCGTGGGCCTGTTGATCCGGCCGGTTGACGCGTGAGAGATGCCCGCTGCACAACTGTTGGAAACCCAATGTGACGAACCAAGACCACCAAGTGTTCTTGTTTTGTATACATTATGCCTCGAGATCGTCCAGCTCCCGCTGCCAGTTCTGCCGTATTATCCCCATCTCGTATTGCTCGTGTGTACTTCTTTTTCGCGCGTGAGAGCGCTCATCCTTTCCTTTCACGGCCTCCAGGCAAAACCGGGCGCTGATCTTGAACATCTGTCCTAGCCCTACCACGGCTCGGGTGGTATGCAACTTTCATTTTCTTACGCCGCGGCAGCCGAGCGAAGTTTCCCCTTGGTGCGCTGCCCAAGAGGAGCTATTCGAAGTCAGCGGCTCACCTGCGCCTGATAAACCGGCGCGGCTGCAAGTGCGCGCGCACCAGGACGCGTGGAAAATGTTTAGTGAACGCTTCGAGTGACGACAGCCAGGACGTGTGGTCTCCATCAGTGCAAGGATTGTCTGCTGGCGAGTGGCGCCAGTCGGTCGGAGTGGGCGGTGGTTCCGCCAGGCTGAGACTCGAAGATGTGATTAATGATCGTTTCGACACGTGGTGCAGGAGGGAAGTACGCAAAACACGTATTCAGTAGCGGCGCCGACCATGCCCCGGTCAAAAGCCCGCAATCGATGACGGTGAGGGTGACGAGGAAGAGCAATAGATCGTGTCCTTCTCCATGCGCCAGCCAAACGGCCAGCGTCGTGATGAAAGATTTTCGCAACTTCGAAGTCGTGCGACAATGAAGTCGGGTGGCCATCAAAAATTACGCCAGCTGAGCCCCCGAAGGAGATCAGATCCAGTCAGCCGCCGCGCTGTGCAATGCAGGGCGTTCTGAATGGCTCTGGTATTCGTGTGCACCAGATGCCCCAACAAGGTCTGCAATGTGTTAGTTCAATGTTCTCAAGTGTATGGGCCGGATTGGGGTCAACTCACAAGTATGAAGAAGAAAAGGAAAAGTTGGAAGGGGAGGGCGAATCTTATAGTTCAAATGCGGCTAGCGGGAAGCGGCTGTTAGTCAGCCCGCAACGCGAGTCAGGCTTGCCCCGCCAAACCGCAAAAGTGAGCTCTCACATGAATATCTTGGCATCAACCATTTTCACTGTCGCTCTTTCTTCAATTTGATATCAGCTCTCCGGGTTTCGCTGTCTGCAGCGCTCACAGCAGGAATAACACGGAGCTTTCTCTGTCCCCATGACTGTAGCTCACATGCCATAGCGAGACCCTTCCCGAGGCAACAACACGTCGAAGAATTATTACGGCATCACGGCCGTCTGAAACACAACTTCATTCCTCCTGCCCGCAATGAAATACTTCGAGGATTCCGGTCTGCCCGGATTTCTCTCACTGAGTCCCAACAACCTCAGGGAACAGTTCCGCAGAATGCTGATCAACCAAGATGAAGTCCTTCACGACGGCAGTACCATTCTCCAGCATAGCTATCTGCTCATCTGTGCAGCCCTCATCTGGCGACAAAGTGTAACAGTAGTCCAAAGCCGGCCTCGGGACCTCTCGTCTCATACTGCGAACATTGTCTGGCCCGTTCGTGTGATATTCCTCGCTTACTTGAACCTTGCCTGTAGCAATGTCCAAATTGTTCAGGGCACGATCGAAGATACGGTAAGCAGTCTCGCGTTGATATGCAGCAACCGCCAGTGGAGCATCGTATACGAAGGAGAAGGAGAAATTGCCATGCTGTCGGACTTGTCCAGCAACAGTGCAAGAATCGTTGACGCTAATCGGAGCATAGCCTGCGGACCGGAACTGAGAAGCATGGGCGTGATCAACTCTGAGAGAGAAGTCTTCTCCTGCGAGCCAGTTCTGTGGCAATGATCAGCCGAATCCGCCGATATTAATGTTGGAGGCAAACCTACGCAGCCATAACTACGATCGCAATACATCAAATGGACTTTGATCCCCCGATCGAGTAGATATGCTATCCTTTCAGGATGCCGATGAAAAGCCTGTGGCGTGGATAAGGAAGCGTTCCTGACTGCTTCAGAGTACGACGTCCAGTTCAACGGCACTCCGAGATCATCTTGCACATGCGGTTGATTGAGATAGCCCTCGTAGAATTGATCAAGCACACGGCTATTGTGTGAAGTGAAGTCAAAGAGGTTACGGCCCGAGACGTCCAAAGGTAACTGCCGCATCTGTTGAAGATTGTCAGCGTGCATAGTGCCACCAATGAGGGATATAACAGGATCCCTTACCTTGTTACACAGCTGATTAGCATTCGCGCAGACCTGATTCACCGATGCGTTGGCTCCTGTTCCTTCTCGATCGTACATCTGAGATAGATTTCCGCATTTCCAAAGCTGGTCTAGGCATCCATCTTTTCTATACAGCATTTCTAGCATTTGGGTCTGAATCGAAGCGTTGACGATTTCTATCCCATAGGTGTTGTTCTGCACGATTTCTGGGTATGATTGGTACATCATTGAATCCGTGCACGGGCTTGTCATGAACAGTGTGTCGAGACTCAATACCATCCCTCGGCTTGCGCCCTGGTCATTCGCACTGCGAATGCGTTCGTTCTGTCGTTCGAAGAAGTCGAAGAACGTCAGCCCAGACGAGCCACCATCGGTTGCCAGATTGATCTTTCTGTCTTTCGGCTCGTAGTGAGGAAACTCCTGCACCCAAATTTGGAGAAAGTGCCATGTGCTGGCTGCAGCTGCAGTGAGGGTTGATACCACGTTTGTCTCCCCCGGTTTCGAGAACGTTCCGACAAGAAAGGTCAAGTTCTGCTTGGGGACCTCATCTGCATTGTTCAGCTCGGTAAATTCGTTGCTTACGAGATCCACAGTATAGTTCTGGAGGGAGTTGTAAGAGAACCCGACACTGACGGGCTGGTCCAAATACAGCATGTTCGAGTCGGTGTTCCAAGACCATGGATTCAGCTTTGTAGAGTCGGAATCCGGTTCGACAATGCATGGGCCATTGAGGACAAGTGGACCTGACATGGGAGACACACCAACTGAGTGATATCAGCATTTATGGCACTTCCTGTGAATTTTACACTTACGTCCACCCAATTGAACGATTGTTAGAGGGGCATTCAGCGGATCCTTTCGGCTTTCGAAGAACCAGAAAAATGTGTTAATTGGATCGGTCTGCTTAAAGCCGGAGTCCAGTAAGGTATCCGGAGGCAGATGAACGTAGCCTGCATATGCATTCACGCCCAGAGTGGTTTCGCAGATCGTCGTTTTCTTATAGCTTATGGATGCATTGCCAGAGTGCGCCTTCACAGCTTTGATGCCACGGGGTGGCACTGGAGACTGCCCGAGGCAGGCCAGGGCCAAGGAGGCCACGCTGATCAACTTCAGCATTGGAATGTGTAATTGTCGTAAGATGTCCTATCGCTCAATCGGATGACAGATCTCGACTAGCAAAGTCGCGAATGAGCCCTTCTTAACATTCCTGGTAATGGAATATATGCTTGCCGTGTCTTCTCAGTCCGATGTGCCTCCGCAGCGAAATCGATTGCCGAACAGCAAGACATATGGTTTCGAAGCGCCGCAGCATATTGTAGGAAAGCAGGCCCCCAATGCGGAGAACGCATGTGCTGAAAATGCATTTAGGGCAGAGCAGTGCACGGGCAAAGCGGTGCATGAAACAAAGGCCTGCCATGTGCATTTCTTGGCATAGTCACATCGATTCGCGCCTTGCAAACATTCGACGTAGATCCTCTATTGGCTGATCGTTAACTTCCTGTAGATGTGGTTGTCGCTGCATATTGCGGAATCCGAAGCGACTTTTTGAGTGCATGAGGTCTTCAAGGCCCAGTCAACGTTTTGTCCCTTTCTTTGTGAAGATGTGGAACCGCAGTAGGGAGGCCTTGAATTCAACTAAGGGCTACATCAGGAAGAGAACAGGTAAGTAATTCACCGCATATACGAGGAAGGTGCTTACGCCGAGACTTACTCAAAGAGTCTGTACCTTATGCTGTTTCTCGCCTACAGCTAGAGCTGGGCCATGCCACCATTCGAGTCCACTGGAGCCATGCGAATGTCGTACTTCACCTCCAGCTTAGCTTGAGGATCGCCAGTGCGCTTCGCAAACTTGACCACCAGCGAGCCGTGAACTGCGCAGACGGCGTCAATTTTCCAAGTACTTGCTCTCAGCATCGTAGAGTTGCGTCGGCATAGGTTGATAGCCTTCCTTCAAGACCTTCGCAACATGAGATCAGTCGATGGCTGACGAATGACAGTGTCTTCCATACCACGAAGTGAATATGTGCCGGACGGAACGTAGGCTTGTCCATCAAGTCAAGTAGTTTACCAGCTGGGCTGAGCGGTGGTAAGGGTAATGGTGTTGGTCGGATGGCGTAGAAAGAATACTGGCCGTCTTCGCCAGTGACGAATTTTCCGCAGAGGTTATGTGCAGTCTGATTTTCGTCTTGTTGCTCGTACAGTCCTACTGTCTCGTTAGTGCTTCTACTATATGTGAGGTGGAACCGGAGACTTACCGTTGGTAGATGCCAACCACACATCGATGACTGCATCAGCGATCGGCTTTCCAGTTCGGGCATCCAAAGCCTTCCCATAGATGAAAGCAGTCTCAGCTCCGTCGGTCGCTGTATCTTGAATTGACGTTCCCATCTCGCGGAAAGGATGATCTTTCTGAAAGAAGGGTCCCATGATCGCGCTTTGAGTTACAGCATCCGCAGCTTTCGAGACTTTTTCATGCGCGATTTGATCCATCAAGCTAGAGTCGATGTCAGTAAATTTCAACTATGACTATCCCTCCTACGTACGATTCTATTCCGAGAATACTGCATGCTGCAAAAAGTTCGTATGGTTTGTCGTCGTTCACGTGTACGGCCCACCTCAGAAACTGGACGGCCTTAGCTAGATACACTCTGGGAAATGGGTTGTGGTGGACTCACATCTATACTCTCCATCAATTCATCTGTTGTCAGTTCTGTCTCTCGTATGAATTCGTGAAGATAGAAGATCAGACTAGTCATGATCTCTTTTGTTCTTGGTTGGGTGCCTGGGCCCATGGCCGCAATTGTACGACAAGTGAAGTCTGTATCAATTGCCTGTGTAGGATTGACGGGGAGAGCAGAGCCATTGCAACGTTCCGCCATTCCCCCACATTTGAAAGATACAGTATGATATGTGGGCAATGTAGAGAAGTGACCAGCTGCCGGGTAGATCTAATGTTATGGAACACGTCCCCTCTTGAGTGTGCAGGAGTTACAAATGTTGCGAGAGCGTAACCATGTGGCATCCATCTTGCGCTAAGAGCTGAACACTCTCTCTGACTATCATCTGCCGTGTACGCCCAGAATTACCCACCTTCGTTGTATTCTACCAGCCTCTTAAAGTGTTGGTTCCAAAATGTATCCAGGATTGACTCGTTCCAGAATTGGTACGCTAGGGTCGGTTTGGAAACTCTGAACAGCATTGGGAGTCCCCGCGAACGTACACAGAGCACGAATACAGTTTACCCGTCCATGTCGGTATTGATGCGCTCTTGCGTTGCAAGGGCGCCCTATGCAATGTGGTCCTGGTCTGGCTCATCAGCATTTCGCCTATGTGGTTCTCAGTGCCCATGCTTCACAACGGTCAGTCGGACTGCATACTGTACGGAGACGCAGATCTGGAACTCGCATACTGCAAGTCTGGTCGTCCTCGTGCATGGTAGAAGGTCTGCCGAAGCAGCAATCAACATTGCTGCCTAGGTCGTCTTGCCATGCTCTTCTGTGTGTTAGTTGTAGACAAAACGTATGCGGCTAGCTGATCGTTCCGGCGCCGACGACTGCAGGTAGTGTAATGCATAACATTTGTGTTGTTGCAGTCCGTATATAGCCTTGGATAGTTTCCCGACCAGATGATTGCTCTGCCCTGCACGACAGGTCACTCAGACGATTGCCTCGCGCTGAGCGGTCAAATTCTTCGACTTCGCCATCATGGCAGCTTTTGAAGCCGCGATCAAGAAAGGCAGCACAACCCCAGAGGAGGCTTATGCTATCTTCGATGCCCTCCAGACCGTTGCGGTTGATTTCATGCTCGGCACTTGGAAAGGCTTCGGTTTCCACACTGGCAACGTAATGGACGGCAAATTGGAAACTTCCAGCTGGTACGGCAAGAGGTTCAATGGTGTCGATCAAGTCGACCCTTTGGTATTCAACGCGAACGAGGGAGGCACCTTCGCCTGCGATCCGGCCGCCGCTTTCACGAATGCAGAGGCTAGGATTCCTGACATCCGAGAGGAGGTGGAAACACATCAGCCAGCTGCCCGCTTGCGGACTGTGGTTACTCGTGGTGAGCCAACTGCAGCCATGATATACAATCAACTCCCTATCATCGACTCCTTTCGCAAGGTGGACGACAATACTGTCCTTCGCTTGATGGGGAATCCGACGATTCCGGGCCACAACTTCTTTTTTGTACTTCGGCGCGCTGAGAGTGGTTGATGCTGGAACTGGGAGGGCTGGAAGGCGGAGTAAAACTTAATGTGACGAACTTCGTCAACTTTTCCCGATTTCGAGACTTTGCACATGTAGGCGTATTTATATGTGCGTTTGCTCAAGAGTCGAATGGAACAACAGAGATGAAGGATTCAAGTTGTCGATAGGACATATCACTCTGGATCCGTTCAATGATTAGTCGTTAGCCTCGTGTTCGGGATGAATTTGTTACTGACGACCTTCGACTCTTCGAGTGAGCCTGTCTCCGACAGGAGACTGCAAGAGCCGGACGGCTACGTTGAGTGTCAGGATATGCTTGCTCAGTCTCCAGGCGTTCGTCTTGCCGTTGGTAGCTGTGAAGAGGTTGAGCCTTGGCAGTGTTGGTATTGAGAACTTGATTCGAATTGAGTAAAGGATGTTCCCTGCATCGGAGGATATGCCGGTCGTACCGGACCCGACGAGCAAGTATCATCTTCAAGATTTCTGTGGTACCCTTAGCTTTGCTCCTCGGGAGGCTTCCTCAGAAGTTTTGAGGAGACAATGAACCTTTCCGAGCCGAACATCTTGGAGATCTCCGACGAAGCATAGAGACTTGCTGTTTTCTGCAAATGCACAAAAAAACACTCAGCTATGTTTTGGCCGGCAAGCACGGGTAACTTTAAATGGACAAATCAATGGGCGAGTTCTGAAGTGCTCTCGGATAGTACCCTTCAGCGGTAATCGAAGTCGGTTCTTGCACCCCGTGCTACCAGTCTGGATGAATACGGCTTCTCGGCTGCCTTCCGATGAGGCAACTCTCTGATATATCTATCGCCCAACGCAACCTCAGAATGACAAAACTGCTCGTCTTCGTTACAGCGTTATTGGCTTCTTCGCCGGCCCCTGTGATGAGAATCGCGCTTCCGCTTATACTGTGAAACCATGATGGCAGACACAAAGGCTGGAGTGAGTTCCGTACATCTGCCGCCATGAATGATGTTATATCGCTGACCAGACATCGTAACCAAGGAGCTCCTGAGCCAGGAGCAATGGGTTGATCTCGTCCCAGGCACCGAGTTGATGATAGATGGCGACTCAGATGTGCTAGTCCCACAGCCATCAGACGATCCTCACGATCCCCTGAACTGGAAAGGATCTTGGAAAGGCATGTGTATCGCAACTAGCACAGTGATCTCAATCACTCAAGGCTTTGGTCCTCTGGCTTTAGCTCCAATGTTCGGCGAATATGTCAAAGCGTTCGACTCCAATCTTCATGATGTTGTGAAGTTCACTGGCGTGTGCATTCTGGTCCTTGGTTTTAGTAACTTCATCTGGTACGAACGTCTCTTGCTCAAATTTCACGAAGACCTGGCTGACCGTTCTGTTCTAGGGTTCCGATTAGTACAACTTTCGGGCGACGACCAGTTCTGATATTCTCAACGATCATTTGCCTGATTTCATCCTTATGGCGTGGCCAAGCAACGTCGTACAATTCCTTCATGGGAGCATGTGTTCTGAACGGCATTGGAGCTGGTCCTGCCGAATCTATCCAGCCTGCTGTTATCGCTGACATCTTTTTTCTCCGCGACCGAGGCTTCTGGAACACTTTGTACTGGGTGGCATATATGGGCGGGATGATGATCGGGCCGGTAAGCGTTACCCACTCGGAGTGGCATTCGGTCCAAAAGCAGTTGTGAAGGATCGAACTGGTTGATACGAATCGTGTACAGATCGTCAGTGGACCGATGGCTCTGCACCTAGGCTGGCGCAGCTTCTGGTGGCTCAATTCGGGACTTCTCGGCCTTTCGCTGCTCATGGTTATATGTGGGTGACGGTCCACCTGTGTCCGAGCGCGCAATACTGACTGAGTCCATAGTCATGTTTCCCGAGACCAAGTGGCATCGCCAAAATCCATTGGAGCTTGGCACCTCATCACCTCCGTCCATGCAGGGCGATGTCAAGACCACAAATAGTGCTGATCCGATCGAGGTTCGTGTGCAGAGCCATCTTTGTCGTACATACCAAAGCTGACCACGGTCAGGACTCGGAGAAGGAAGCTAGACAAATCAGCTGTACTGCAACTCGGAATGCCTTAGAGCCAGCAGCGACAGCATACCGGTATCCTTGCCTTGGCCAAGGAGCGCCTTCACCATCTCAATGGGGCATCTATACACCCACCGCCAATCCATGGAAAAGTGTCTTGCTCGATGTCTGGATCCCATGGAAGTTGTTCGCCTTTCCTATCGTGGAGTTCGCGTCGTTTGTCGTTTCTTGGTCTTGCAGCTTCTACCTGACGCTCAATCTTACGCAAGCCCAGAATTTTGCAGCGCCGCCATATAACATGAGCTCGCAGACCATCGGATTCTTCAATTTCGCAATTGTAGTGGGCGCGATGATAGGGCTTGCAACAGCCGGTCCGCTCAGTGACTGGGTCAGCGCTCGATCGACGAAGAGGAATGGCGGAATCCGTGAACCGGAGATGCGGTTGCCGGCGATGAGTATGTCTCTTCTTTCGATTGCGAAACCACTCACTGACTGTAATCAGTACCTTACGTGCTGATCATGATCTTGGGCAACTTCATCGTCGCCTTCGGCTATGATCGGAAATGGTCATGGGAGATTATCGTCCTTGTCGGTTACACCTGTGCTGGCATTCAAGTGGCAGCTCTGCCAGCGATCGTCACGACATATGCCGTCGATTCGTACAAACCCGTGGCTGGCTCCATTATGGTTTCGATTACGGTCAACAAGAATGTTTGGGGATACGGTTTCGCGGAGTTTATCACGCCGTGGGTGATGAAATCTGGGTTTGTGCCTCCGATTATGACGAACATGTCCTTAATCACGCTGTGGTGCTTGTTCGGGTTTGTCTTCTTCTTTCATGGGAACAGGTGTAGGACTTGGAGCAAGAATAGCTCGGTGCATAGGATCTGAATAATCTCGATATCGAAGAGCAATTCAGTACTTTCGCGGAATCGTCTGGATTGACATCAGCCGAAGTCAAATGGGACACAAAGTCCGAGAGGCCGCGCCATTTCTGAAGGCCAGTTGTGAGACCTTCTCTCAACGGGTCATGGCCGGAGTCTGTGGCAAGTTGCTGTGCCGCATTCCTTCGCACGGACACTCGCGTTCTTGGCGACTACTCAAAAGGGTATCCTCAAAGCGGCGCAGACTTGCTCCAGCAAAGCTCTTTCGAATGTCCAGTTGCAATTGCCGCTTATCGATTCTGAATTAGGCTGAGGCACAGTTGCAATGTGCTATATTCGACCTGTGTTGGATGTGCTGAACTCTCCCTATTGGCTCTGTTACTTGACTGAGTGCTGTTTAGCTGAGTGAAATTGACGCTTCTCAATGTTGACAGTGGGCCCGCTCTAGGTAGCACTGGCTCCTAGCAGAACCTCTGCGCGAATTCTTTCGTTGGTCGGCCTGGTGGCGAGCGATACGCTCAGAACAAAGTGGTCCAGCGATGCGGACCTAGCTGGCACTGAGCACCGCTGCCGGGCATCAAGTTTGTTGGAAGCTCTGCGTATAAAGGTCAGATACTCTCTGCGATGATGCATAGGTAAATCACATCAACAAGATACGAAGCAGAAGGAATAACAAATACAGATACAAAGCTTTGAGCTCATCAATGTGGGTACCCTCCATGCCTTGCCAGAATGTTGTGCTGAAAAAATGCAGAAATCATGTCCAGCTACAAGCTTTCTATAGTTGTTTATGGCATGGGCACGGATCCGAAAAATCGATCGCATTGGGGACTGGCCATCCACGCACCAGGGGAGACTCACGGAGTCTTACTACATGTCTTGGTGATCGACAATCAAAATTTGATATATCAGTTTGACCTTCGTTCCGGGGTGTTGGTTCGGAGCAGAAGCTCCGAAGGATCTTTCGAAGTCTGCCATTTGAACCGAGAGCAGTCTCGACGGGCGATAAGAACCATACAAGAAGAGCCTGCTCCTCGCGATGGAGTGGAAAGGTGCCAGGATTGGGTATTGAGGGCCATCATAGCTTTGGAGGCGGAAGAATTGGTGCCTTCTGGAACATCTGACTGGATATCTGGCCTCGTAGGACAACTCGCGGAAGTCGTAGCGCGCGTTGTTGGCTCGCGCTGGACTGAAACCGATGCATGAGGCGTTCAGGTTCCATGTGAAATCATATAAATGTGTGGCGTATCAAGGCGTTGTCCAATGTTTGCATCATTTCGAAATGCGCTCGCTCGCTGGGCTCGAAGATTTCATCGAGCGCTTTTTTCCAAGTGTCGTTTCGAGCACGCATCCTTGCTTCGAAATACTCTCTCCCAGGCACACTGGACCCCGCAGCTTCCCAATCAACGAAGCCTGTTATACACGCCGTGCTCGGGTTCACAAGAATGTTTCTGAGATGCAAGTCTCCGTGTGAAAAGACCTTCCGCTCGTCTGTGTTCTCCAGAATTTTCTCGATCAGGATCTCGTCCTCTGCCGTTAGTACTCCGCATGGCCTAGAGTTTCTCAATGCCATGACAAGACCTTCGTTATACTGCTGTCGAGAGGAATACGGCCCATATGAGACTTTCCCAGGCTTACATGGCAAATGCATGAACCAAATGTCCTTGCTCGCGCCTTGCCAAAGCGAACCGTAGAAATCTCCATGGAGAGAGCCGAGCTCTCGCACGTACATCCGCAATTGGTCGATTACTTTCGTCTTCTGTGCAGAGTCGAATGTCTTCCAGAGAGAGCCAAGCCGTTCGCCGGGCAACCTGCTCATGAGGATGTAGCCATTACCATCTTGAGTATAGGCATCAATGACTTCAGGCACAGGTATGCTGGTGTTGCGAGCGACGAAGCGCATAGCCTCCGCCTCACACATCTCCACGCCGGAGCCGGCCTTCAGGATTTGGTCTGTCTCTCGGACAATGTAGATGCTCGGGCCCATGCTAGCAGGAAACAAGAGTTCTGCGCCATCAGGCACCACGATTTTGCCGGACTTTGACTGGAGTGCATCTTCTATCAAGGCATCAAGGTCGTCCATATCGCCGGTCCAGCTGATCCTTTTGTGGCAGGCCACACCTATGACCGTGACCGCACCCAGAGCCGACGGCGATGAGTTTGTGTGGCGGCACGCGAGATGGCGAACACCCGCAAAAGCAAATTAGTGATCCGCTTTGCAGTGTCCAAAAACGATGTCCTGACCCCGGTGGGCGTTGAGGTGAAGTGAGCGATACGACGGAAGCTGTTCTGATGTGCTCTAGGGTTGCCAAGCTCCATTGCAAACGCCTCTTCCCGGTCAGCTGGACCATTCACAATTTGTCAAGAGACATCTATCATGATGTCTACGTTGATCCAATGAAGGTTATACCATCCTTCAGGTCCTCTTCCGCCCCCGCATGGCTCTGGAATCACGGTGGTGGCTCCGACGCGAAGCTGTCACGGCCGGCCCGCAACAGCGACGTCATGCCACCGTCCACATCAGCTCTCGAACTCTCTCATGCTCATGTTCTCACCTTTGCATCACTACGAAGAACTAGCAAAATGTCGCTACATCGCACGGTAAGTCACTACTCTCTGCTATTCTCTCTCCTTTAAATCCACACCAATCTCTCTGCCAATCTCTCGTACTCCTTCATATCCTATTACAGTACACAACCAGTCACAATGGACAACCTCAATACTATTCCGCTTGCATACGCCTCTTGTTCGATAGGCACAAACCCTCCCAGCCGTGTCCCAGACCGTCTCACCGCAATCTCCTCCGCAGGCTTCCAAGCACTCGAGCTCAGCATGCCCGATCTCGTTTCCTTCGCCAGCGAGCACTTCAACCGCAACGACATAACCGACCACTCCTTCTCCAAACTCGAATCCGCCGCCCACGCACTCAAAAAGATTCTCGATGAGAACAAACTCAAAGTCTTCATGATGCAACCTTTCGCCAACTTTGAGGGCTGGCCGCGCGATTCTCCGGAATACAAAGATGCTTGGGAACGTGTCGAGGGCTGGTCGAAGATCATGAGTGCTGTGGATTGTGATATGCTTCAAGTTGGGTCTTCTGATAGTCCGGAGGAAAAGATTGGCAAGGACCGGGTACGGTTTGTTAAGGATTTGCAGGAGTTGGCAGATCATCTTGCACCTAGAGGACAAAGAATTGCTTACGAGAACTGGTGCTGGAGTACACATGCGCCTGATTGGGAAGATGTCTGGGATATATGCCAGAAAGTCGATCGTGAGAATTTCGGGTTGTGTCTGGATACTTTCCAATCAGCTGGAGGAGAATGGGGAGATCCTACTACGAAATCTGGGATGATTGAGGATGGGGAACGTTCGGAGAAAGAAGTTGAGAAAGATTGGAAGGCTAGTTGTGCGAAGCTAGCGAAGACTATACCAAAAGACAAGATCTATTTGTTGCAGATCAGTGATGCGTATAAGATGGAGCAGCCTTTGGAGAAGAAAGAGATTGATGGGCTGAGGCCGAGAGGAAGGTGGAGTCATGATTTTAGGCCTTTGCCATTTGAAGGATATTTGCCCGTTGTAGACTTTACGAAGGCGGTTCTGGACACTGGGTTTAGAGGTTGGTTTTCGTATGAGATTTTCGATGGGGGCAAGGACGGGAAGTGGGAGAATAAGTACGAATTGGGACCATTTGCGAAGAGGGCGATGGCATGTCAGGAGAAGCTGATTGAGACTGCTGTGAAGGCGGATTGAGCGTTATCATGCTCTCGTGCATACCGAGAGGATGGTGGCGACAACGTAGTATGGTGTACTCGGAGAAATGTGTTCACAACTGTGCAGAATCAGAGAAAGACATATCTTTTGCACACTCACCCCTTCAGACTCTCGATTGCTCAACACGGCTTAGCAAACATGGCAACAGAGCATCCCGCGTTGGAGAGCTCGCAAGCCGGAGACCTTCTCCTCATCATCTCTACAAGACCAAGCAGCAATGCCTCAAGTTCTCCTTTTCCGCCAGGCCCGGCTGCGGCGACTGTCCGTCTCTTGCTGATCGACTCCGGCCGCTACATCGGCTCGATGGATCGACGCACGACCTATGTACGCTCTGCAAATCTCTCGCCGCAAGACTGGATCAACTATCAACAAAATCCGCCAAATTTCTGGCTCGAGACCCGTCGAGAAACTACATCCGTGGCACTCGACGACGTTTTGTCCGATACTGATCGAGTGATCCTGCGACCGAGTTTCGACACCCTTTTGGGATACTTCTTCAACGGAAACTGTCCCTTCGAACAGTGTGAGGATGGCTTGGTCGTCATCGATGGAACGACGAGAGAGGTATTATCGGACTTTGCGGAACCCGCAACAAGGTCGCCAGACAGCGAGAGCAGGCGGAGAGCCAACTCACAGAATCCCCGAACTACCGCGACCACTTTGTGTCCGTTTTGCATGGGTGCAACGATGTATCGAGATCATGAAGTGGCAGTGGCGAGGGGGGCGAATTGGAGAGGTGAGGATTACGAGGCGATTATTATGAGAAACGAGGAGCATTTGGAGAGGATCAATGCGAGGAGAAGGCAGTTGGGGTATAGAGCCTTGGCAGACGATGTGAATCTGGCCTATTTCAGGGATCAAGAACAGCGGAATGAGACAGCCCTCGCTGTTGTGGTGAGAGAAGCAAGTGATGGGCCGCAAGCGGCTGCGGGAGCAGAACTCACGCGGCAAGACACGCTGCTGCTCTTGCCGTGGTACGCGGTCCTCGATGGATCAGCTGAGCGATCTGAGGTCGTGCGAACTCTTAGCGGAGGAGTCGTAATTGTGTCCACTGATGCATCTGCTGGAGTTCAGATCCAAGTTCGAGCTGGACCTTCGAATGCCGGAAGATCTGCAGCCGCGCTTCCAGGCCCTTCTCGAACGCCTGTCTCGCGTCCACTGCAAGCGCCCGGACCTGCCATACCGAGACTAAGAAACAGGGATTGGTATGCCAAAGCGGCTCGGAGAGTGCTAGCAGAGGCTTGCCAGACCCGCCTGGAAAGATTCAAGCCTGGCGAGATTGTGGTCGACTTGCCATGTTGGCATTTCTTTCATGAGGAGCGCTGGAGGAATGTGGAGGGCAGCAAGTGTCCCTTCAGGTGCAACGAAGGGGTGGTGACGACTGAGCAGAATGATGAGAATGAAGAAGAAACTGATGATGAACAAGAGCAGTTTGAGGTAGAGGAAATCACTTGACGTCGGTCTTGGCAATATTTGTAGTATCTCGAGCAGTTCAGCGCATTGGCAGCTGTTATAATCTTTGCTTGTTGTAGACGCGTATATTGTGCAAGAAAAAGGAGTATGTTGATGAGATGAAGTGAACAAACGTCGCCCAGCCCGCGTGGTGCTGAGTGGGGCATGTTTCAGATGGTGGTGCGCCAGGGTCTGCACGCGGGCCAATGCTGCAGTGATAATCGCAAGCTCGCTGAATTTCCTCGTGCCTTCTTCACCGCCGACCAGACATTTTCGCACAATGTCACGACAAGCCATCCACGAGGCGGCGAGCCAGAAGCCTGGCGTTTCGCAGGCCGAGGACGAGTTTGAGTTCATTCACACTCCCAAGGCACCCTCTCCCGAGCCAGAATCGCAGGATTACGGTGTCAGGACCACTTCGGTATATTGAGCTCATGCTATGCTGTGCTCTCCACGAATTGACACAAGAAAATCTAGTACCCAGCGATTAAGAACGCTCCTCTGCCTGCAGACGGTCCTGGCAGCGAGACCTTCAACAATGCCTTCCTCTTCACCCTCCTCGCTGGTATCCCCGCCTATTTCGCCTACAAAGTCGGTGGTGGCCTCTTCACATGGATCTTCTTCGCCATTCTGACCGCCATCCCCATCCTCATGGCGTTCTGGACAATCGCCTCGTCTATGTCGCCGCGTCTCAACGAGAAAGCCAAGTACCCAGGCAGACCTGTCGAACACTACCTGAATTTCAAGAGCGAGGAGGACAAGAGGAAGTACCGCGGCAAGAACAAGATCCCAATGGAGACCTTCCACGAGATGTACTTCGACGAAAAGGTGGACTTCAATGGCGACTGCCTTGAGATTATGGAATACCGACATGACTGGGCCAACTTCCGCTTCACATTGAGCCTCTTCTGGTTCTTCTTGACTGGAATGATGCCTGAAGTCATTATGCACACTCGTTCACAAGACGAGGAGCAGGTCAGAGATCACTACGATCGTGGTGATGACTTCTATGGCTGGTTCTTGGGTCCTCGCATGATTTACACTTCTGGTATCATCTCTGACATCAACAAGGAGGAGAGTCTCGAGCAGCTCCAGGACAACAAGCTTGGAATCGTCTGCGAGAAGATCGGTCTCAAGGAAGGCGAGACTATGCTCGATATTGGCTGTGGATGGGGCACCCTCGCCAAGTTCGCATCTGCAAACTACGGTGCCTCTGTCACTGGTGTTACTCTTGGTCGCAACCAAACTGCTTGGGGTAACAATGGTCTTCGCAAGGTCGGAATTCCAGAAGAGCAAAGTCGCATTCTCTGCATGGACTACCGCGATATTCCTGTCCCAGAAGGTGGCTACAAGAAGATTACCTGTCTCGAAATGGCCGAGCACGTTGGTGTTCGCTACTTTGGCACTTTCCTCTCGCAAGTCAACAACATGCTCGACGATGATGGAGTCTTCTTCCTGCAAATCGCTGGTCTCCGTAAGCCTTGGCAATACGAGGATCTGATCTGGGGTTTGTTCATGAACAAGTACATCTTCCCAGGCGCTGACGCTTCCACTCCTCTCGGTTTCTTCATCGACAAGCTTGAAGGTGCCGGTTTCGAAGTCAAGGGCCTCGATACCGTTGGCGTGCACTACTCTGCAACACTGTGGAGATGGTACAGGAACTGGATCGGCAACAGGGATAAGGTCATTGGCAAGTACGGTGTGCGATGGTACAGGGTAAGCAGCAATTGAGTTTTTGGCGATGCCAAGATCTCGCGACCACAGCTGACGAATTTCACTTCTAGATCTGGGAGTATTTCCTCGCATACAGCACGATCATCTCCCGACAAGGCTCTGCGACCTGCTATCAAATCACTTTGGTCAAGAACATCAACTCGACGCATCGTGTCGAGGGTATTCCAAATGCTTTCGGCCTGCATGGTGCACTGAACGCGAGCAAGGAGAAGGGCAAGGCCCTTTTCCCAGCCAACAAGCAGTAGGCGCCATCGCTATGGCAAACAAAGCTCCAAAAGCCGTTGCAGGACGTCACGAGATCGGACGCAACACTGCGCAGACAATTTTGCGCGAAAATGGAAGTGCACAAAGCGACAGGTAGAGCAAGTGCTGCAGCTGCACTCAGGTGAAGAAATAATGTGCATACCGTGTCATGCTGCAATGAGTTCTAATATCTTTATCATATCCTTTGCTTAGTACTATCATACTTTGAAACGGTATTACTGACACCTTAGACCCCGCTGCTGCCCAAAGAACGAAGTAATGATGTTGCCAATGACCACAATCTTTCAAAGGCTGTGAACAGGCGTACCGCGACCGATCAACCCAGTGCTAAATCACACCCTAACTCTGAGGCGATCACTAGCAACCCACCATACTCAAGACATTGACAACGAATATTCCGATCGTCGCTGCCGAGGCAACGAGACGTGGGCCATGGACCTGAAGGAGCCTTCTGGCCTTGTCGCGTCTGCGCAGAGGCTGTAATACTGGAGTGGGAGCTTTGGATGAGCGGACCAGAGGCACAGGCTGACCGCCTCTACTGGAATCGAATGTCAGCGTGGCAACCTTCGCATTAGCGAGACAATTGAAAAACTCACGCCTTGGACTTCTGGGTCCGTTCATGCCGATGGACTTCTTGATCAAGGGCTAAATTGTTTCCTGGCATCGACGACACCGACGAATTCCCCAAACTGTCATCGCATTGCAACGACATCTCGAAAGCGTGGGGAGTCTCTTGCACGCGCGACTCCATGGGGTTTTCAATATTGCCTTGTCCACGAAAACCTCGCATGCTTTCGACAAAGAATAAGCCTTGCTGTGCCGAATTGCCATCTTTGTCGATGTTCGAGTGTGCGAAATTGCAGCAAGATGTGTTGCGGGAGCAAGTCTTTTCTATATCTCCTCCTGGTTGAGTATTGTTCAACAGCATCTTTAGGCCTGTGTGAGCACTCGTGCGCCCCAATCGATCCTTCTGTGCCCGAGGAGATGGTGCGCTGCTCATTGTAACGTCAGCTCTGGGAGCGCGCCACTGCGAACAGGAAGCCACACCTTTAGGCCGAGAGTCCCGCCCGAAGAGTTCTGGATGAGGAGCGTCGGATGCGCTTGCGAAGACTTGGAGGACCTAATCTCTCATTTATCACCAGTGTCATCGATCTTCCTCGATTGAATGGGAAGCTGTAACCTGTCGCCCACAACCCGCATCTGGTTGGCATCGAGCAACGCGTCGCGTGCATTCCAAGATATATGGCAGCGGATCCCCCGTCGCTCTCATACCCTCTGGAAGACCCTTGGGAAAGACGGATATGCGACCAACTATAAGATCGCTCATGGCCCTTGCTACAGAGATTCGCCTGTTTACAGTACAAGCTACCGCACTTGTTCGTGTGCCACGATTCTGCTGAAACGGCCAATCATTCGACAGTGGCGCAGTGAAGGTGTGGAGCGAGGGCCGCCGAGCTGTGAAGCTCTCGCCTGGGACTCAAACCGCCGGTTCGGATTGACAAGTCGGAGCTGAGAAGCATGGACGTACAAGCGACATCAGGCCCTTTATGGACGCCAATGCCCCAATCTCATTGCTTTAGAGAAGCTGCAATTTGCTCCAGAGAAAGTCATAACGACACATCTTATTACAACCATTGACCTTTGCCCACTGCAAGCTGCAACGTGTATACTCATCGGCTCCAGGAGCAACTGGTGTTCTTTTTCACATGTCATCACCGCATTGAGGCCAAGAGTTGTGGTTGGCTACGATGCTGTTGATTGATCTGGAAGGAGAAGTGCTGGTTCATTCCATCATTTTCGGTTCCTGGTGCATTACATGCCTGATTCTCTCAAAAAGTGCGGGGCATGCCAGTCTCACGATGTCGCTGGAGAGCGTGCCGACTTAAAAGATATCATCATAGGTCAACATGCTGTAGTGCGCAGGGCTTTCTAGGTCGGCGCTCTACATCCAATTGCATTTCAAGCCCGGCATGTTGCCGGTGCGCTGCATGCAAGAAGCATGGAAGCTGAGCTACCCACATTTTCTGCAGAGACACGTCTCCCATGTCTGCTCAAATACAGCACACAGTCGCTTCATTGTCCAAGTCAGGTACGCTGCATATGCGAGCCTTGGGTTACAGGGTACAGGTTGCTGCTCCTCGCTCTCTGCGTAAAATCCGCCGTCGGCTACTTTGTTCTACGGCAGGCGAGAATATATCAATAGCGATTATTGCCACGTCTATCGGATGCAACTCTTGTCAAGAGCTGTGTGGCGTGCTCAGATTCTGCTTCAGGATGGCCTCTCTCTGGATATGCGATCAATGCAAAGCGCCTTACAGCCTTTCCAAACTCCTCGAACGACATGCGATCGTGACAGGTCATGCAGCGTACCGCTGCTCCCAGACTCACTGCCAAAAGGCCTTCCGTGCCAGACCATCTTGGCTTCGACATGAGAAAAGCCATCGAGTGCACAAGGGGCATGCTTGCTCAGCATGTTCCAAGACTTTTCAGCGAAGAGACAATTGCAAAGAGCACGAGTTTAGATGTGTGCGACGAGCGGCCGTCAAGCTGTCCCACAACCTGACGTTCGGCTTGGGCATAAGAGAGCCAGACACTGGCAGCGATGACAGCGGCGACAGCGTCGAGCCGTCTCTAGACACATCAACAGCGGCTGAAGTCATGATGAGTCTGAGAGACTGCTCCGATACCGATACCACTGTGCACCACAACTGCAGGCACGATCCAAGTTTCAAACGTACCGGGATGCTAGCCGTGTCTTTCAAATGTCCATTGTTCGACTGTGACGAGACACATCAGTATCTCGAGGGACTTCAACATCACTCGAGGCAGAGCACACGAGATCAGCATATGCAGTGTTCTGCCAATGGAGAGCCTGTAGCAATGGAGTCCGCACTACCAAGACTCTTCTTCGATGCGGCCTCCGCAAAATATCTCGCGGAGACAAGGCATGGATACTGTACCAATTTGCGAGCATCCGGCACAGAGATATTTGAGACACGACAAACCCTCCGGGAGTCTACTGTGGACCAGACGACTGATGAGGCTGGCAGCCATGACATGCTTGGATGCTGAGAGTGAAGTCCTCGTGGCGGCTTGCTGTTAGCTGGATTCAAACACTTGCGAGATACCAGCCCCTCCAGGAGCCTGCTGTACAGCAGACGACTGATGGGGTCAGCAGTCACAACGCGATTTGGAAGATACGTACACAACTTCATTCATTCGGAACTAGAAAAGAAAACCCAGGCAGATCTGAGTGGAGTGGTAAGCAGTCACAACGTTTCAACAACATACCCAAATCGTCCCAGTCAGTCGAAATCATCTCGTAGGTCGGCCAGACATCTTCAGCCCGTCCACCGAACCAGTCGCTGCGGACAAAGTCAACAACAGAGACCGCAAAGCACGACCTTCTCGTAATACCACACCCGAAGTGCGCCGCAACCACGGATTTCCGAGAAGGCGAGGTCCACCCATACGAAGACTCGCACTGAGAATATTACATCGCTTGGACTATTGGCGCTGCGGATGCTTCGGGCATCCTTTTATCCATACTAGGACAGCGCATCCAGGTTGTCAGCCGGGAGGCACAAAAGGGACGTTCGGAATGTTCTTTTGCTCTTACCATATGCAGAGGGTGAGCGGGGGTGGAGATGTCTGGTTTGCTGGTCGATCGGTCGAGTTTGGCCTTTTGAAGTCATGAAAGAAGAACAGGCTCGTGGTCTGGAGGGGTGGTGAGAAAAAGATGTTGGTGTGTGGAGGGAAGGGGAAGAGAAGGGAAGAGGGAGAGGGGGCCGTTTTGTGCTGCCAGGTGGCGGCTGCTGGAGCTGCCACAGAAGATTCTCAGTTACGAACTGCTCATGCGCGCGCTGCGTGGGGCGGGTTGTTTGTTGACACGCGGCGTAGATACTTAAAGTGAAGCGAAGAAACGGTTAAGCTGGAGACGCGACAGCGAAATGGTGACTCTGGCTTCGCGTCGCATTTCGAGGCAGTATTCGCATACGAGGCTTCTCAAGCGGTCTGTCGTATCAAAGAACTACTTGGTCGAGAGGGATGCAGTGACTGGAGGTGTGTAGACTGTTTTGGTTGGATAACTTTCCATAGAGAAAGTCTTGGCAAAGTCTAAGTGAGGAAGTGAAGTAGGCCCCATAGCCATCCCTTCCAAGCTGAGCTTTCAAGCATCGGTGTCCTCCTCATCTTCATCATCAAACTCTTCTTCATCCGACTCTGCCATTTCGAAAGCTGTCATCTTTTCGCCCTTTGCCTCTGTGCCAGCTTCAACGATAAACCCAGGCGCGACTTCGCAATCCGTGAGCCTGGTCTTCTCATCATCATCGTCTTGTCGTTTTCCCTTCTTCTTTTCGCCGTCTGCACTTTCAGCAGGAGCGGGTTCTTGGCGCTTTGTCCCTTCAATTCGTGCTCGTCGGCCAATGATGCAGCCTACAAGTTGCACACCATCACCTACTGTTACGCCATCCATAAGGACGCAACGCGTGAGCCGTGCGTACGCTCCGATGTCGCAGTTGGCGCCAATGACGGATTCTTTGACAATGCTGCGCATCCCTAATTTGACATTCTCGGCTACGAGGGAATCTTCCTGGGAAACGCGAGCTTGTTGCTCGAGAATTGCGGTTGGGTGGACCTTGTGCTCATGTGACAGCTGGTGCGCTTGTTGTTTGGCGAGATATAGCGAGATATTGAGGAGTGCGTGTGATGTGTCGATACGCCGTATCAGGGCCTGTGGATTTGTTGGGGTCGGCGTTGGTTGGACATATGCTAAGAGTGGCGGAACGTCTAAGTGTGGTCTTGTTATAGCGGTAGCCGCGCTCTTGCCAACTCGTGACGCGAATGTGGGTCTCGGCTTGTGTTCTGAGACTGAGATTTTCGTACTTGAAAGAGCGGCTGCATCGACTGAGTCGTCTTCGATCTGAGAAGCCTCCATATCCTGAGGCGAGGTCGGTCTCTCGCCAAGCACTTCATCCAGACCAAGTTTTTCGCCCAAGCCATACTGCCATTGTGCTTTCGCCCACCAGCCCAGCACATCTTCGCTGATTGACTCAAATGTATTCTGAGCTGCGTAGTCCTTGACCCATTTGGGAAATATGTAGACGTGCGCATCGCGGTGCTTCATCTTCATCTTCACGAGACCGTATTTCGCCGAAAGCGATGATCGAAGCTCGAAGATCTCTTTGGCGTCTTCGATCTTGTCATTCAGCGTGTCAGTGGGCATGGTGAGTACCACCTTCTCAATTTCGGACCGTAACGAGCCTTGTGGAGGAGCAACTACTGGTAAGTCGAGAGGTACAGTGGCAACGAAATCTGTTTCATCCTTCTTATGACTGATCCATTCCAGACCTTGGGTAGGATAGAATAATGCAAGTCCTCCTTTGCGCTTCGCGCCAGAAAGTGGGTTCAGAGTCATCCATTGCTGAATGAGCCTGGTACCTTCCAGTTCGGAGATCAAGTCGCAGGGCAAGATGACAAAGTCGCATGTGATCGCTTGTTGTACTTCAGGTAGACGCAGCAATTCACCAGTAGCACTTTCATGGCTGAGATCTTTCGGCGCCACGATATCGGCCTTGGGCGATGGCAAGCTTGTCAAAGCAGGATTTGTAGCAAGCGCAGATTCGAGCACTGCTTTTGATTCAGGTGGAGTGATGAGAGTGATGTCTCAGATATGTCAGATCATGTTGTAAAACCGTCAATCGACACCACTCACCACTAATCCCCATTCGGTGGCACCAGTCCATAGGATACCATACCATGGGCCGATTCGCGATTGGTATGAGAGCTTTCGAGGACTCTTTGGGATTTGATGTGAAAGTCGTCAATGATGCGCCCGGACCGCATAGAATGAGCGCCTGTAAGCCCGGCGAGGGCACAGTTGCGTGAGGCATTTTGGACATGAAATATCCCCAGATTCACTCCGCGGGCCGTGATATTGTGTTCGCTTCAGTCAGACTCCAGGTGCTGTACAACAGCAGAATTTCCCTTGACGCATACAGTCTGCCGGGTCTCTCTTGTATATGAAACGGTAGTTGTCCGGCCTCGTGTGATGTCGTCGTCGCTCGTCGGATATCTCGTGTCGGAACAGTCACAAGCAAAGTCTCGGCAAGTTTAGAGTTCGATTTGGGGACGATCCCTGGCACTAGCGAGCTTCCCTGCCAACATCTCCAGCCACCAGCGACAAACAAACAGCTGATGAGCGTCCCGCCTGCCACCTCGCCGCCCCTCTTCCACCTTCACTTCGCTGCCCGCGCGACGCCCATGTAGCGGCGGCAGCATGTCGTACGACCGGAACATACGCCGGACGACCACCACACGCAACTCTCGTGGTCGTCCGCTCTATGCTCCACCTCCTCCGCCGCCCGGTAGCCACAATCGCAATCACTCCGTCCTCGGCTATTGGGTGCCTCTCGTCACGATTGGAACGATCGCAGTCGGCGGTCTAGCAGCTTGGATATGGAGCGAGCGCAGCGATAACGATGATGACCACTACCCGCACGACAAGCCGCAACGGCCACCCGGACCTGGAGGACCATATCCGACTCAGGGCGCACAGCCATATCCTGGAGGACCACAAGCGCAGCCTCCAAATGCTGGAGCTCCAGGTTATGTTCCACTGCAAGAGCCGACTCAACCACCTTCACCCGTGAGCGGAGATGTCACAGGAGCCAGCTACGGCGGAGGATCTGCCAGCGCTTACTACGATGCGAGCTCAACCACGTCGCGGAATGTCACAGAACGCAACGATGCCACATTTCTGGGAAGAGTAATGCGTCGGACGCCGAGCCCACAGCAATTCTTCGATAATGCTTCGAGACAGGTCATGGGTGGCATGGCTGCGGCAGGAAAGGCGCTGGGGAGCATCATGGAGGTGGACAGCAGAGACCACAGCGAGGAGAGGCGGAGACTGGATGAGCGTGAGGGCTTCAGCGATCATGAGAGGTGGAGTGAGGAGGCCGAAGACAGACAGAAAATCAACACCGTGGAGAAGGAAGGCAAGGCCGGCGGCACCAGAGACGCCAAAGGCACGGCGAAGCGCACAGTCGCAATCGTTGTCAGCGCAGATGTAGACGATCATGATACTGCGCATGAGGATGCATTCCACACTGAGCACGGCGTAAGTATACGTACAATCATTGTTGGTGTGGCTTCTGCTAATACAAGTCTAGTCGATCCTTTCGCATCTTCCAGAGGTCTTCAAATCCGACAACACTGATCTCTTCGTCTTGATCTACGCACCCAACCTGAAGAACCTGCCTTCTACCGCCGCATCATCCGTCCTCGGATCTTCATACTCGAACATCTCGACCCCAGCACAGACTCCTGGCAGCGAGCTGCAGTCCATCTCACCCCGCATCGACGCCACGCACCCAACTTTCCACAACTTGCAGCAGCAGGCTCAAGCTCTCGTTGATCACCCAACAAAGATAATGCCATTCTCTACTCCAGCCGGCTACGTCAGTATCCTCCGACACCTCGCTCCGCAGATCGTCTACATCAGCGACACCCTCTCCGGCCGTGAAGGCGAGACTGTCGCTCAGCTCAAGAGCTGGGTCGGACATACCGTTCTTGTCGTTGGCGACGAAGGTCATGGAGGGCTTGCTGACACCGAGACGGAGACGGAAACAGAGGATGAGAGAAAGAGGCAGAAGAAGAGCGATAAGAGATGGTGGGAACACTCGAGCATTGTTGGTCTCGGAAAGGAGATCGATGTCGTTGATGCCATGAGAGTTGGTGATGACTGGGCAAGACGAGTTAATGGACGAGAGTGAGCATCGAACCGAGCACAGGATATGAGAACATGCGGGGAAAAATGGAATGGAAAGCGGATATGAGTGTGTATAGTTTTTATTTTCTCGCGTTTTGACGAGGGCTGCTTTCGATATCCCGCTATGATGCTGATGACTTTTCATTTTGGCTACAGATCCTTTCTTCTGAACTCTCTGGATACGCGTTTGGCGGTGTTGGTTTTACGCAGCCTGGTCCTGGAGTTCTCGCAGTGTGCTGTTAACACCATGCTTGAGTGCAGCTGTTCGTGACTTCATCACACCGGCTTCACATCTTGCTCCTGGTGCCTTCCATGTCGACCCTTTGCAATTCCCGTCTTTTGGGACAAAGCTCGGATGTTGCAAGGCTTGTTTGGATGGTCCTTACAGCTGCTTATCCTTTAGCCTCCGATCTCCACTCCTAAGAGATGCAAGACTTCCGCTGGCGTCTCTGCTCTCTCCCACGACTCGTTCCCATCAGGTAAGACGTCGTCGCCGAGTAGGCTTCGGAAGAGGCCTGGTGTGAAGACCCACTCCTCCCCACGAGCACCACATGCACCAATTTTGATGCCGGTATGGTCGTAGTAGTACCAGCGACTCGATCGATCCTCGTGATAAAACTCCTTGTTCCACTTCATGTCGACTTCATACACCGGCGGCTGACATACGAACATCTCCTTCCATGAGGAAGGCTGTTCTTTGTCCCATGCGTCCACGTAATTCATCGTGGACATGATCTGATACATCATCGGATTTGCGACCCAAGTGAGTTTCGTATCCTTTGCCGAGCCTACAACTGGGCGGAAAAACAGACCTTGCTGTAGGCATCGAGAGCTGTCGATCATCTCCTTCCAATGCTTGCAGACTCTAGGGGCGCTGGCTAAGAGATCCTGGATGGGGACGTGCAGAAGCACACGCTCGAACAACTCGGCAACGTTGAAGACTTTGTGGGCGGAGCACGGCGCATTCTGCAAGTTATCAGTGAATTTGTCAACAGAGATTGTGGTGTTAGGAGACTGACTTCGTTGGCTGCTTCGCCGGCGGAAGCCTCGAATTTGGTAGGCGGCATTCTTGATGTGATGGAAAAGAGTTGGTTTGGGTTGGAAGTCTCGAGTGTTTGTCTGTGAGAGCTATATGACACGAAGTAAGTGCAGTCAAAGTCACGTCGTTTGGTCGCACCTGCCTACCTGTTTTCACTTCCAACCTCACTTAGCTTCAACGCCGCGACTGTGATCTGCCGCTGAGGAATGCTGTGAGCAGCGCTTCACCCCGAGACCTCTATTCAGTGTCAGCAGAGTAAGCGGCGCATGTCAATGGCTCGAGACATGCAGTTCTGAAGCCAAGGTCATGTAGAACTTCTTGATCTTGTATACTGTACACTTCTGTCTCTTTCTCTATGCCTCTATACCTCCCTCACTCAATGCTCCCACTCACAGCTTCTTCGGCTTCTCGTCCCTCGCATGTCCCTTCCCCACCATAACATCCTTAACCCTCTGCTCAAACGCCTCAATCATCTTATCCGCAACCTTCGGCGCCGCACCTCCAGCAACAGCCGCATACAACGGATTCGAAAACTGAAACTCAATCGCCAAATTCACCTCCGTCTTCTGCTGACTCGGCACAGGATTCGTCTCTTCCGTATTCCTATGCGCATTCTCCTTATCCACCGCACTCGTCGGCGGAGGCTTATACGGATAAGGCCTCAACGACCACCTCGTCAACAAATGCGCCATAACCGTATCCGTCCGACTCGGATCCTGATCCGCGTTTTCAGGTCGAGGACTGTGATGTGCGATTTCATCTCCTGAGAGCGTGCTCTTCATGTTTCCTGATACTGCTTCGACGATTTTGCCCGGGACGCAGTAGACTCTTGAGGTGAATTCTTCTTTGATTTGGTCGTTGAAGCCGATGACCAGTTTGGCTTCTTCGGGGTACTTCTTGCCATCTTGAGCTGGGCGGGAGTATTTTGTTACGATGCTGCCTTGGCAGAAGGGGAGGAATTGGCTATAGGATGCGACGTCTGAGATGATTTCGTAGATTACGGCGGAAGGATATGGGAGGGTGCGTTGAGCTGTGAGGGTCTGATTCGAGCCGAATGGGTTCGTATTTCCGCCTGAAGCGCCGAAGAAGGCTCGTTTTTGCTGTGTCGCGTGGGTGGGAGTTCGTGGTGTCGCATTGGCTAAGCAGGCAGCTCGGCAGCTGTAAGCAGGTGTTCGTGAGCTGGCATTGAGCAGGGCAGAAGTGATAGGCCGTATCGACTTCATGATCGCGATAGCAAAGGAGTTGATGCGCGTTGAGCTATGTAGCAGACTCTATTTGGCGTCACAAAGGCCTCCTGATGTCAGCATGCACTCCGCGACGCTTCCGCCAGATTGATCTATAGCAGACGTTTGGATGCATCATCGACATCATGATTCGCGAGGAAGCTTTCGTAGCTTCCCACATTTCTCGGCTTCGCTTAGCGCCAGGGCTCCCGGGACCGGCGCTTAGCGCGGCTGCAAATGCTGGAATAAGCGAGCTTTAGCGCGGGTTGAGTGAAGCTCACTTGATGAAGACCATTTTCTACTGCCAAGAACACGTCAACGAATGGTACTTTGAAATGGCAGCCTCTGATGATCAAAGTGTTGAGATGCCGGTGCGGCAGAAGCAGCCCAAAGCGCAACTCACGAAAGGCATGGAGCACATCCGAAAATATGTGACTGTGAAAGAAACAGCGCCCGCCGATCAAGCAGCAGTAGGGGAGGATGCATATGGAGTGCCCGCTACATACGAACCTATTCGGAAGCCAGCCACGGACTCGAAGAACAATCCAGAGAAGCGAAGTGATCCCTTCCAGTTCGGATCTCGATACCTAGAAGAAGGCGACGACATTTTCGCACATAATGCATGGGACCACGTCGCTGTCGATCCGGAGTACAACGACTTCATCGAGCAGCAAACGATATTCCAAAGAGAGAACCAGGTGTCTGAGTTCGACAAGAAGCGCTTCAACGAGAAGCCGGAGAAGTGGTGGGATAAGTTCTACAGCAATAATCAGGCCAATTTCTTCAAGGACCGAAAGTGGCTGGTGCAAGAATTTCCTATTCTTGGCGAAGTCGCGCAGGAAGGCTACGGGTCTGTGACTGTACTGGAAGTTGGCGCAGGCGCCGGGAACACAGCTTTCCCGGTGCTGGCGAACAATCGCAATGCTGAACTGAGACTGCACGCGTGCGACTATAGCAAAAAAGCGATTGAGGTGATTAGGTCTCAGCCAGCATACAAGGACCAGGAGACAGCTGTTCTCCAGGCTGATGTGTGGGACGCTGCGGGGACAGAATTACCACCAGGACTCGGAGCAGAGTCCGTGGACGTGATCGTGATGATTTTCATCTTCAGCGCTTTGGCCCCCGATCAATGGGCGCAGGCCGTCGAAAATGCCTATCGACTGCTCAAACCCGGCGGGGAGATTTTGTTTCGCGACTACGGCCGCGGCGATCTTGCGCAGGTACGCTTCAAAAAGGGACGCTATCTAAACGAGAACTTCTACTGCAGAGGCGATGGAACACGCGTCTACTTTTTCGAGGAGCAGGAATTGAGAGATATCTGGGAGGGTCGCCGGCAAACGCAGGCACCGAGCGGGCGTGACGGCCACGATGGTCAAGCTCAGGGTAATGGTGTCATCGAGGGCTCGACAGAGGATGCAGCCCGGTTTGAAATCGTCAATCTCGCGGTGGATCGACGCATGCTCGTGAATCGACAGCGTAAGTTGAAGATGTATCGTTGTTGGATGCAAGGACGTTTTCGCAAGCCTGTTGACGAGAGCAACATCGGCGCGCGAAGCAGGATCTTCCGCGACGGTGATGGGGCGCGGGAAGGAGGTGCCGTCCCCGTGCCGTAAAGTCCACCAGGAGCGCCAAGAAAATGCACCACGTCGCGATGCACCTCTTGTCATTTTCACGGTGTGCTGCAAGAGTCTCCACCGACGAGACCTTTGAGAGTAGGGCATGCGTCCAACAGATGGGCAAGCCGGAGCTGCAGCTGCCGCGGTGGTTCGAGAAATTAGCCTTCTTGCCGCGCCGTAGGGCTGCATTGTCGGGCACATTAGTGGCTGGGATCTCCACTGTCCCTCTTTGCCTGGCGATTCGTGAGGCGCGGCGGCCCATTATTGGCTGGCAGTGGAGACAGTGTTTTGCCTGCTGTACCGAGAAGAAAGTGCGTGCCAATTAAATTGTTTCCGTCGAAGCAGACTGGGCATAAATTTCAATGGAGCGGGCACCTTGTTGTGAACTGCCTCGCTCTCGTCTTTCTTTTTCTCTTCCTTCGTCTCGCACTCTTTGGCGGTCGATTTGAATCTCCCAATGGTTGCTGGGCTGATCCAGGAGCAGGGTTCGCTCCGAAACATGTTCGTCCTGACGCTGACATCTTTCCACGGTTGACTTCACGTCCGCGGCGCTTACGTCCCACTCTGGCCCTCAGATCGCAGAAAGAGCCATCGCAATGACCTGCATTTGGCAGGTCCGAGGTTCGGTTGCAATGTCCGAGTGAAGGGGACTGCCGCTTGAACGTAGCCGATCCAAGGTCACGGTGAGACATGGCGCATATCATCACGATTTTCGTCCACGAACCGCGAAAGCAAGGGAAAAGGTTACCGAGATATCTATGGTCATACGAAGCTGTTACTCAGGCGAGAGAAGGTAAGAATCGAAATCGTCGTAACTATACCATCCGCCGCGAGCCGGCGCAGCAGAATCGCACCTACTCCAACGATGAATCACCATCCATGTGCTGCGAGGCACCTGCCCTCTATGCGACCAACCGAGAACCACGTGCGCCGATCCAGATACCGAGCAATTGGCACCTAGCTAGCCAGCGGCAGCACGATGCATATGCGCTGGAACAACCCACTGTCGGCTTCAACTGGTCGGGATCGGCGCAATGACAACTGCGAAACGGTCAGTATGCTCTTCGACTCGCGGGGTGGGCTGATAGCAGTGAAGTCCACTCACCTCCCAGAGCTGTCAAGATCCGATGCAACACGGTGATGAACTCTCCGCTGTCGCGTGGCCAGCCTGCGTTTCCGAGCAGATTATACATCCCACGATGGACACCCGCCCAGTCCTCCTGCCGGCTTTGAAACAAACTCGTATAACCAGCCCCGTGTAGTCGGCGCAGAACCTCCAAACACTGCAGCCAGCTGGTCTTAAGGGCCGCGAAGCGAAACAGGAGGTTATACTCGAACTGCGTCGATCCACCGGCGTAGGACGGCGCTCCTTGCGGCCGAGTACCGTCCTTGTACCGCGGGATTGTTTGGAATACCTGTAGAAATATGCCACCGAGTTGCTGCTTTGCGTTTTCAGGCATACCGGGGAATTGGCGCAAAGTGTCCTCCACAGCGTGAAAGAGTCGGCGAATATTCTCGATTGTCGTATCCACATCGTTGCCCCCTGCGCTATCGGGGTTGATGTACCTGAGGTACTCTTCGAGAATCGAGTGCCAGCGCCGCCACATCTTGCCGGCCATTATTTCAGACCACTCGCGCCCTCCCACTGGTGCCACAGCCATGAGAGGTGCCAGGTCAGCGGCCGTTCTGTATTTCCTTGCATGTTGCATATAGAGATTTCGGTATATGGTACTGTGCAGTGTCAGTGATGTTTGTGTCGATGTCGTTGCATGCTTAGTGCCCACCTCTCTAGTGACCTTCTCGTGTCCGGAGATCGAAACTCGGCCCAGCTGTGATGAGATGGTTCGTTCACCAAAGCGAGCTTGAGAACTGCCTGCTCCACACCACCCGACCCCTCGTCTTCGCTTTCGTCGCTACTGGGATCGTCGTCATCGTCACTGTCGTCCGGATCGTCCTGAGCAGCCGCTGACTTTGACGTTCGACCAGACTTTCTCGTAGTTTTGGACGATGAGGCTTTTTCTTGCCCCTTCTTCTTCGATGGCCCGGCTGAACTTCGCGCTTTCTCCCCCTTCGACGCTGCCTCCCTCTTTGCACCAGATCTCGTCGTCACCATCTCGCTATCCCGTGATCCAGGTCTGCCCAGTGCCAGTCGTCCCAATTCGGAGGCACCGACTGAACTCGGAGGGCCGCGAGGGGACATGAGTACACCTTCCGCAACCGATGCGATATTCGCAACAGATAACTCTGAGTCGTGGGCCATGCTGAGGAGGATCCGATGAGGTCTCTTGTACTGTCAGGTGGTGTTGGTATGCGGCGTAGAGTGCTTTGCCGTATGCAGGCTCCAGGCGAAGTCCTGTGGCGATGATGTTGAGGAGCTCCGAGAGCGTATGAATTCGTATGGCACAGCACAAACGCAGCGCACATCTCTCGTGTCGTGTTGGCAATAAAGAAGACTACCGCGAGTCGCCGAAGTGTCGGCAGACATGACGGACGCCAGAACAAGCAACATTTCCCACGGCCCTAAGTGGACGGGACGTACAACATCTGGGCTACTATGCTACCAGCGAAACTCGATCATGGGTGGGGGTCCATAGGAGCAGCCCGCCCGCGCCATGATCCCTTATCGTGGACTCAAGAGCAAACGCCATCGTGTATAGTGTGACGGAGATCTCACCCATCCGGCCCTACAGCAACGAAAAGACTGAACAGCAGTTTCCTAGAAGAGGACGCTATAGCCGGTATTGCGGCGTTGCTGCAGCCCGCGCCGTGTGGGAGGCCATTAAACGTGATTGCCTGTGGCTCAGTGCAAAGTGTAAAGAGGCCTAGCTGAGCGGCGGCTAGGACGAGCAGAGCAGCTTCGGCTGCGAAAAAGCTGGGTCAAATGTACATGGCGAGAAAAGAGAAACTGTCATCCAGTCGCTAGCGGGCAGTACAAATTGAGTTGTCTCCCGTGACATGTGACTGAGATTCAATGCGCTGTGGGTGGGCACCAAGGTTGTAGCCAGCGAAGCAGCGTTTGGCAGCACAGGAAGCTTCTCGGTTGGACAGCCGTTGAAGCGAGAAAACTGCCGGCGGCGCGGTCAAGTGTTCACCGGTGTGTCGTGCGCGAGCGCGTGCCACGTCAGTGTTACCGGGCATCGTGGTGTACTTTGTAAATGGCGCAACGACGAAGCAGCCATATCCTGGTATGTAGGATGGAGTTCGCCTCAGGCCGACGCCAAGCCATAAGCGACCCCAACACCAACAGCCAACATCCATTCCTTCCACGCCTCAATCTACGCCTCTGGACGCCCTGAGAGGCTGAGACCTCACCTCTCGATCCCCACCTCGTCTGGACTGCGTTGGAGTCGACATGTGCGCGCCGCAATGGGCCGTGGCCTGATCTCGCCGAGAGTGGCGGCGCCATCTATCCACATGGCATGGTGCCGCAATCGACAGCACGCCGCAAAGTGGCCATCGACAAGGCAGTAGTTCATTGTAGCGACTCAGATGGCGTCCGCAGCTGTGTCGTGGATTTTCTCGCGCATGATCAAGACGAAAGGAATAGGTCTACGGATCATAAGCACAAGATGCGATTGCTGGTTCAGCCTACTCATCTGCGAGACCGACATTCAAGGTCCATCTCTGTACACATCCCTCGCCTCTGTATACCTCTGTCATGCGAAAGTCCATCTGCTCCACAGCCGGCGTTTTGGATCCACCACAACTTCAGCCTCTAAGCACCCGTACCAGTGTAGCTTGCACCAGGGAAGGCGTTGAACAGGTCATTATTAAATGCCTTGAGCTGTGGACAAGCGAATTTCTGCTGAAGCGGACCAAGTCTCTCCACAGCCCAGCCAAGTACGGAGCCTACAGCACCAAGCACAGGAGCGGCGGCGTCAGGAAGGCCGGACAGAGACGCCTGGAGAAGCAAACAAACAGCGTTATTGCCCTGAGCAAGAGTCTGAGTGTTGTATGCGCCACTGCTCAGACTTTGCAAGTCGACGCCAGTGAAGCTATTTGTGGTTCCAGTATTGCCTCCAAATCGGATAATTCCGGGATAAATGGAATTCATCGCCACGAGGTCAACGCCCACTTCAGCAACGCCGTGAGCATCAGCTGTCGATCGGCGATACCAGTTCAACGGGATGCGGTCGAGACCACGGTTATGTTTGAACTTGCCTGGTGTGCCAGTAACGGAAAAGAATGACATCAGGGTCTCTCGAGTCAATGTACCACCGGGAGCCTCTGCGCTGTGGTTCGACATGAGATTGATCACCAGATTGTGCGCAGCTGGTGCGACAAGGCCAGAGAATGGAGCCGAGAAATAGTATGGATTGTTGGCGATCGACCATCTGGTGTTGTAGTCCGACTGGGCTGCAGCTTCGTCGAAGCCAAAAGTCCTGCCCATCTTGTACATATTCTCAAAGGCGCGCATTTGGAAAACGCCAGGGCTTCCGCCATTGAGATACGCGTCTCCCTATCCTCATGGTTAGGCTACGGCTCTCAATGCACGCCTCGATATTGCCAAGCTTACCCGCATGATAGAGGCATCTCCTTCATACTTGTTGTGCGTGCCGAGGATACTTCTGGCTGGGAACAAACCCAATGATGGGGTAAAAGCATTGCCGATAGACCACGTCTCTGTGAGAGGGTCACCAGAGATAGCAACCGCCAGGGTGGCCAAAAATCCGGCAAGATCAGGAGCCATGTTGTATGCCGCTCCAAGACCCTCGATAGCTGAAATTTTCTCAGTGCTGGACTAGTCTTAAGACCTTGACGCAGAGTTGTCCTACCTTGAGTGATTGTCGTAAGTCCATTGCGACTAAGGCAATCATCAGCAGGCAGTCTCGTCCTCAGGGAAATGGTGTAATTACTTCAGAAACCCATGGTTTGCCGCAGCATTGAGACCTGGACATTGACCACGTCGGTCAGATCCTGCAGGTGGCACAAAACGATGGTTACCACCATCCGTGACATCGACATATTGATCAGCAGGAATAAAACCAGTCGGTGGCAGCCCAGTGTTTGGACGGTTCAGTCTGCCGAGGGGAGCACGCGGTCCGGGCTCTACACGTTTTTGCAAGACTGGTCCTATCTCTGGGATTGCTGGGAAAGCTGTCGCGCATGACAGTACTGATAACAGCACGGCTGCTGTGGATTGGTGCATTGTGGAAGCTTTCTGCGGAGTGGTGGCAATTGATACAAAAGTCTGTAGTGAGAACGGATCTTCCTGGACTTGCAACAGATGAAGCGAACCGGAATATATACGTTCGTTGCAGACTCCTCCTGGTCTGAGCATCCGGAGCACGACCGGCGAGAACCTCCTTTTGCCGACTGTATTCTGGATGTGCCGGGCCAGCTTGTATTTTTCTTGTGGTCTCGCTCGCTAAAGTCAGCGGATTGGTACTAGATCGGGAGAGCAGGACTCAGTCACAACCTCCTTTCTCGACGAATGTGATTTTTCTCCATCGGCATAGTCACATATTCAGCACGCCTCTGGGACTGTTCCCCGCAGAACAAGCACCATGGATAGACACTAGCAAGAGGTCTCGCGGCAAGGCCTTGCATACTGTTTGGAACAGCGCATCGCAATTCTGCTGGTTTGCAGCTGTAACTAGCAAGTGGGTGGGCCGGGTCAGCCCCAAAACGAAGTAACCCGTATGGGTGCAAGCCTTAGGCACCGATTTGCGACTCAAGTTGCAGCGAGTCACGCAATGCAATAGTTCAGATTTCTTCAGGCCATACTAATGGCTGTGATTAGGCCGTCAGGACGATTGAGCGACGACAGGCAGCTTGTATTCTGGAGAAGTTGGATGTTGCCTGCTCAATATTTTGGGCTGGATACGATCGCCCACGAAATCATGCTCGACGCACGAGTGCACTCTGCCAACCGATGTGAACCGGATATCTCTGATGTGACGGCGCCTTTTCTGATCTACTAATGCTATCTCCTTGGAAACCGATCCAGCTCCTGCGCCCAGAGAGGCGAGATATCTGCAAGACCAGTCCGATCGGGACGATCCAGTTCGTGACGCGACTAAAGCTTGGTGTCAATCTATTGCTACTTGTCGGCATTGCTATTTAGTTGTGCCGTCAGCAATTTGGGCACAATGCAAATGGTCCTCCGACCCAGTCTGTTCGGTGAAGTCCAAAAGAGTGTAAGGCTGACCTTGCAAGCCTATGTCGACATAAGCCGCAGCCAATCGACTCTATGCCAACAACACATACCCCACAAGAGGCGTTGCTTGGGCCACATCTGCTAATGCAACCACTTCCTCGTTCTTCCAGACCTGCAGCACAACGAAGAGTTCCAGGCAACGGCATGTTCCGCCCTAGGGCCGCATACGCCTCTGACACTGTGTGAGTGACTCTACCGGCTTTGCCGCCAGCCACTTCTGCCATTTCATTGCGCCTCTGTCCTGCGCAAATGGCCAGAATCTCATCAATCGCGCCAGATTTGTCTTCACCCGCCGCCTCAGAAGAAGCCTTCGATGCAATTGCGCAAGACTTCATCTGAGCTCTATCGGACACTCCCGCGCCAAGGCGTTGGTGCTTCTGCTGTCTTTCACTTAAGCGTGATTTGCCGTTCTTGGCGATGCTTTCGCCGCTCGAAACGAGATGCTTGGTCCTTTCCGGAAGACGGTCTGGACTTTGGCCTCTCGTTCCAGACGTAAGCTGTAAATTTCATGGTGGCTTTGGCAAGGTCTGGAGATCCGGCGCTGGCTGGTGAACAGAGCGATTTTCCTGACACACAGGCCCCATAAAACTCATGGTGAAGACGCAGCTAGGATGTGTATATGCCGCTTTGAGCAGGGAAGATTTCGTGGCATGATGATCACTTGGTAAGGTGTGGTGAGGCCACGCCTCGTTTCGCTGGCTCATTGAAATGCCCTACAAGTTCGAGGCGCTTTCTCCTCTGAGTTTCCAACGGACCAACGCATCTAATCTGCACTAAGTTGCCGCGAACTAGAGTAGGGAATATGGAGACACACATCGTGAGCGCACACACGATCTAGTCCAAGAGCGACTTTGCAAGATCTCACTCTCAGCAAAGCGCTGGCCCAGGCCGGTCTTAGATACCAGTAAGAACTTTGCATCCAGCCTCGACATGTTCGCAGAGCTTATGAATGAGATGGGAGAAGTCACGATCGCTGATAGCATTGACTACCATATTCTCCGCGATGGCGCTTCTTTCGGCGTGTTCGATGGTTCCCATTTTGACCGCAATGATGAGCAGTCCTGGTCGAGTGGATACTTGCGCCTCGGTCGCACTCGTACCGTGGAAAAAGGAAAGTTGGCAGGCAAGCGTGCCACGACTCCTGATCAGTTAAAGCTCCTCGCCGCCGTTCCGTTCAAGCACGCCTTCCGCAACACATTTATGAAGATGAGCATGCAGAAGATTCCCTATATCTCGGATCCGATCAGGTTCAATCCTCTGGGTGGTAACTACCATCGACTGTCCTTCTTGCTCGACTGCGTCGAGCCTACGGTCCCAAGCTTAATTACCAGGCTTTGCATTCCCATCTACAGCTACGACCAAGCTGTCCCTCTCGAGGCCTCGCGCTCTTCGTTCAGCTCTTTGCGGACCCCAAATACTTGTATCGTGGAGAATGTATGCCGCCAGATACATCTACGCCTCGCATGGAAGATAATGACCTAGACTCTCTGAGACTGGATTTGTGCAACGGTGCGCCAATCAAAGCAACAGGACTGTGGCCCTCAAAAGAAGCGGTCGAATAGCAAGCATATCAATGTCAATTGCCCGATGAAGCGATCGGTAAACTACACTGTACATCGTCCCGCTCGCGGGACAAATCGGAAAAGAAGCGAAGTAGCCCACAAGCCATCACCTCATCGCAAGCTGTCTGGCAGCCTGCATGAATCATTTAGTCGTAAGAACATTAATCATCGATCTGGTACATTGGATCCAAGCATCATCTCATCAGGAGGCGGAGGCGGCGCCCTCGACCTGGCCCTCCAAGCAGTCCACGCGGGAGAACCTCGTGCATACTGATCCAACAAGTGTAAGCCGAGTCTAGCGAAGTCATCAGTACATGCTGCAACAAGCAAAATCCCTGCTGTCCCACTCACGGCCGTAGTCTCACCTAGACGAGCCGCCGGCCTTAGAGGCCGCCGCATATACTGAAGTCTCCCTGCTGGTTCTTTCTTTCTCCTTGCCGGCTCTGATGACGTGGCGCATGGAGAACGACCCCCAAGGCAAGCCTGTTTCTTCGGCGTTGTCGACATCTTCCGGTTCTGGCGCGCAGTATGAGGCAGAAGCTCGCTGCTCGTTTTCGTATCGTCGTTCTGCTTCTTCGCGTTGCAGTCGGGTCTTTTCTCCTGCTTCCCGTCAGCGAAGTACAACCCGGACACTCAAGAGAAGAAAAGCTTACTGAATTTGCGTTGTGCGATGCGATTCTGGATCTTGCGGCGCTCGTTGGGGTTTGTCACGTTGCTCCAGTCGTCCTCCGTAGAGTGGGCCGAGCTCGACTCTCTCGTGGACATGGCCGCTGCGTTTAGGCCTGCGAAGGCCTCCTCGTTGCATAGCAGGTAACCAACAATAGAATGTTCTCTTGGCCAGATCGTTCTAGTATATGGATGACTCCAAGTCGATGATAACTGTCAGGCTGCGTTCCAAACAGATGCTTGAACTTTGCTTCGAAGGCTAGGTACGCAGTCACGTCTTGCTAACAAGCCAGTAATGGAATGAGTCAATGACTTCCAACCAGTGGTTGCCACTCAAAGGTATAAGAAAGGACTGTGATGAAGTGCCAAGGACAGATGACTCTCAGCAAGAGCGATCAGTGCAAGTGTTAGTTGTTGGTGGCCAGACCAGAATGGAAGTGTCGATATCCAGTAAGAAGTGCAGACGCCTTGGTGCAGGGCGATGCAGGTACAATATAGCATCTCCAGGCCCGCAAGGTTGGATCACCAGAATATACATGACCTTAGCAGGAGTCATCCTTCGGGTCCTGCACTGGCGGCCAGCCCCAAGGCCATGGTCACGACCATGTGGCTAGGCCACAATCCTCTGGGGGAGGCCTCAAAGGATAATGAAGTTCGGACCTAAACTCTGATAGCATAGGACCAAAGAGGAAATGGGTGGTGAATAGCAACGGACGAATGATCAGAAGCGGATCTGTCCCGGCACGACATGCAGTCAAAATAGTGTATGCAGGGTCGAAAGTCGTCTGAAGTGTGTCATAGTGCCCTAGGCTCCAAGCTTAGAAGATGCGTGTTGGTATTCGCAATGCAGAGATGCGAGTACGAAAGTAGGGTTAATGTCGCGATGTGGATTGACGTGACCAAGCCTTCCCGTCAAAGCCGGGGCAGCTCACGGCCGTTACGTGACACCTCTCGCCGAAGCCGAAACAGGAACCAGGCTAGTTCCTGGGCGAAGGATCGCAAGAAGGCTGAGATTAGATTTCTCTACGATCCCTCTGAGGCTGAAACGCGTGCGAATTATTGGAGGCTGCTGTGGTCCGGGAGGAAATAGAGAGAACGTGGAAGTGGGATCTTGCGTCGTACCTGACGTGATTCAAAGCCACACAACAGACCCTATTTGCGTTTGTGCATCCTTCGCGTTGTCGAGCGATTTGGGGCTCTGTTTTCGTGGCTATGTGTGACATCAAGCACTTTGGATGAACTCTATTGCGAAATGCAGTGTCTGCTGTCTGTACCATGAGGACATCTCTTGCAGACCGTCGTTGATACTTTGGTATACGTTCCGGCGTCGCTCGATATTCGTCGCGTTCGTGATGAAGTAAAGCGTATTCCGGGAGGCCTGAGCACAGCCTCACCGGCATGCAGAATGACGAACCATCGTAGACCGCCGCATCAGAGGGTCACCGTCATACCATCTCCGCCATCTGATGATCGATCGCTGGCGGCGGCTGGTGATAGCGTTTCGCTTTCGCAATGACTGTGTAGATGGCGTGAAGGCCCGTCCACGGTGCCGTGAGGTCGAGATTGGGAGATCCGGCATGGACGATGGAGGATTCGGGCATCGCCTAAGCAGCCAATCAGATGCGCGAAAGCAGACTTCACGTGGAAGACAGAATCCTTCCCGTCTGCAGATCTCACCAAAATCCCCGGCCCTACGTTCGCAGTGGCCGAAGAGGGAGAGATCCACTGTACGGACACGCGAGTGACAGATGCATTTCATCCAATGAGCTGGTATTCAAACAGATCGCCAGGCGGCCTCTTCCTTTCGCTAGGACCGATATCAAACTCCACTGTCATGCAGACGGCCAACGCCAAACGCCCTTGATGTTCACTGGAGGTAGTGGCAACAGTATCAGAAGTCCTCGTCTCCCATATCCTCATCATCATCGCCAGCCTCAATGAAGACCAAGCGTGTCCCCTCGGCGGCAGTTTGCCAGACCTATGGCGTTTCGTTAGCTCTGGTACGCGGTAAATCTGGGGCCACCAAACAAGACTCACATCAATCGTTGCGTACTCATCAATCGCGGACTCGAGCTGCTGCGCCGTGAAGCCCTTGGCAAGTACTCGTTCTCGTACTCGCCTCATGTCGAGCTCTCCACGACCTTCGCCAGTGGCGGCAGCACCACTATCCCTCATGCCGCAAATGAGGTTGTAGATCTTTGTGCTCGGGGAGTGATCACCTCTGCGATCCCTGTTATCGTCGTACAGACTGGCTTTGCTGACTTCAACCAGTCGCAGGGCCTCATCCACGTCCTCCGTGATGACCTCGTCAGCGAATCGCAACCTCGCAAGTGCTTGCGACAGACGGAGGATACCAAGGAGCGTTCTTGGTGAGGTGTGCGTGAAAGTCTTCTTTCCTGCCTCGTCGCGCTTCTGCTGCTGTCGCAGGCGGACATATGCGCCGACAAGGTAGTCAGACACCGCCTTGGGTACAACGGGTCGGAATGACCGCGCACGAGCGACCCACTGCCGCACCTCGTTGGGCGAGAAAATCAAGCCACCTCCTTGTGGCTCCGGATGCGCATTGTGGATATGGACATGTGTGACGTGGCGTGCCAGCTCCTCGTCTGCATCTCGTGAAGGAGTGTCCAGGAGAAGGAACATGACATCGAATCGGGAGAGAAGAGCAGCTGGCAGGTTGATATTCTCGACCGGCGAGATGCGAGGGTTGTACCGCCCGTAGAGCGGGTTGGCAGCCGCCAAGATGGATGTTCGAGCATTCAGTGTTGTTGTGATACCAGCCTTCGAGATCGAGATTGTCTGCTGCTCCATCACTTCGTGGATGGCTGTCCGGTCGGAGTCGTCCATCTTGTCGAACTCATCGATACAGCAAGTGCCGTTATCTGCGAGCACAAGAGCGCCGCCTTCCAATACCATCTCATCAGTGACTGGATCTCTCATAACAGCAGCTGTGAGACCGACACCACTGCTACCTCGGCCAGTAGTGTAGACACCTCGAGGAGCCACTTTTGTGATGTACTTGAGAAGCTGAGACTTGGCCACTCCAGGGTCACCCATGAGACAGACATTGATGTCTCCACGAATACGCATGCCATCTCCCATTTCCTTCGTTACACCTCCAATCAGCTGGAGCAGGAGCGCCTTCTTGACATCTGCATGGCCGAAAATTTCTGGAGCAATGGATCTGCTGAGGTATTCGTAGAGCTGACCCGAACGCTCGAGCTCTGTCATGCGTTGGATGGTCGTTGGTGCGAGAACCATATCGTCGTACGCCTTCTTGTGTTGGTGTACGTATTGGGCTTCCAGATAAGTGTCCGTGAGGAGGCCGGCCTTGATGGCCTTGAATCCAGTATAAGGTGTGGGTAGGAATATACCAGCAATGTCAACGACATCTCCCGGGTTCACAGACCGAACCAGCTCCCCATGGCAGTGCACTGTGAGTTGCCTTGGGATGTGACCAACAGGCACTTGGTCGGCCATCTCCTGGATCTTGACCTCCTGGAACGGCAAGAATTTCGAAGCTCTGGTAGACAAGAATAATGTACCCTTCGCCTTGTTCTGCTGGCAATCCTCCGAAGTGCACTCCACCAAAGGCGTGAATTGCTTTGATGTGACAGGCTGAAAGATCTCATGGCCACAACGGTCGCAGGAGTAGGCATTGACTTGCACTGAGGGCTTGACATCCGAGACGCGGGTTGCGATACCTCGAATTGTGATGAGATGCCCGAGATGCTCACCGCGGACCTGACGAACCGCCAGGGCCTTCGAACTCTTTTGGCTGCTTGATCCAGAGGGGGTCACTGGCTTAAAGTTGAGTGTGTAGCGTCTTGTAAGCTCAGGAGGGAAGATCGACTCTGGAATGCCATTCTCGTCACCGCCCGCCTCCTGCTGCTGCGCGACAGCTTCGTTCCGTTTCGAACGCTGGCTCATGATAATGTCGAGCACATCGTCTTTGAAATTTGGTTCAGTCGCAGGTCGTGGCAGAACGGAGTCCACTGCGCGCGAGAGAATCTCAATGTAGTGGTTCGCGTTCTTTTCTATCGACGAGACCAGCCTGAGCTGTGAAACGCCTTCCTCATCAAGGCTCTTTTCATACTCGCTCAAGTCATCGAGATCAATCAAGACCTGACTCGTCTTTCGGTCTGCGACATCCTGCAGCATATTCATATATTTCGCTTTTGATCGTGTGCTTCGTCGTCGGGCGCTCGCGCCATTTTCTGCGTCGTCCATGAAGTCATACTCATCGCTCGTCGCGTCTCCATCGAGGTGGAGGTCGTCCAGCGCATCCTCTGCTTCGGCGGAGGAGGACTTGAAGTTCTGTAGGAAATCCTTGAAGGCCGCTGCTCCGGGTCAGTCGCAAGCTAATTGACATGCTGTACCATCACGTACCAGTCTGTTCCTCGTAATTCACGAGATTCTTGTACTGTAGAAGAGCCATGTTTGCGCGCGACTAGGGCCTTGCCCTCTCCTGATCTGCTTCGGAGTGGCACCAATGCGCGCCCAATTCGTAGTCGCTGTACGTCCAGTGCTCCGGTCTATCTCCTTTCGTGGTCCTTCGTGCGCAGAGCGGCGGATTGGCGATTGTAGTTTGGATGATTGGATGGCTGGAAGAACGCGCTTGAGAAGGAACGAACGCGACGCGCTCACCGATCAGGTTAGCGGCTTGGCGTCTCCGGCGGTAAGAAATCTTCCTTCTGGCTTTGCGCCACTTCTCTTCCACAAATTATTGAACAACGCAAAAAACCAACACTGCCGAAAAGCATTTTGTTCGAGAGCCCGCTACGTTCGCGTAGTGGAGGCCCCATGACAGCGAAATCGTTGAGCTAGTGGAGAGGGATTTCAGAGGATCTTGGGTGCCGTTGGCTTCTTTACACCGTGGAGTTGAGGGCAATGATCAGCTGTACATGCCACCTTTTTGGCCAAGGCATTCTTGAGTGCGCTTCTACTGGGAATTTGTCGATGGATGCGATTTCCACCCAACTGATGCGAGACCTCGGCGCTGGAACCGGTACTTCGTGACTGCCACCTTGGCCCACTTCACAATGTAACAAGGCGTTCGAGCACAACTAAGGCACAGACATTGGTTCCACTGGCTCGAGTCGTCCGCCTAGTGAAGAAGTAGGCTCAGACAGTGGAGACTCTTGCTATAAACTGAACGACTTCATCTGCTCGTTCGATTAACCTTGCCTTGTGCCAATCGCTGTTGGCCGATCTTTGCGCCGGTGCCAAACTTCTAAGTCTCGATTGTTCAGCGTTCTCATCGCTACAAAAGAATAGGCGTCGCTGCGCTGAACACATTCTCCCTGAGGGGGATTTGCATTGCGTGATCATGGGCTCAACCTCTGAATCTTCCACTCCCCATTGTCACTCTTCACGTACTGAAATCGATCATGCAACCTTGAGGGTCGCCCCTGCCAGAATTCCATCGTCTCCGGCTTTACTCTCAATCCACCCCAGAAGTCTGGAACGGGAAACTTCTCCTGATCCTGAAATCTCGCCTCAACGTCTTTCACCTGCTGCTCGAGCTCCTCTCGATTCTTCAACACAGAGCTCTGCTGACTCGCCCATGCACCGAGCCGGCTCCCACGTATCCTCGTGTCATAGTAGACCTGTGATTCCTCCGAGGTGAGCCGTTCGACAGTGCCTTCCACTCGCACTTGGCGCTCTAACTCATGCCACCAGAAAGTCAGAGCTGCGTGAGGATTTGATGCGATGTCTGCTGCTTTGCGAGAGGTGCCCCAGTTGCTGTAAATGACGAAACCTCGATCGTCCATTTCTTTGAGATAGACCATGCGGGCCGAGACCTTTCCTGATGGCAAGGAAGCTGTCGCCAAAGTGACAGTCTCAGGCTGGTAGACGTTTGACTCATTTGCGTGCTTGAACCACATGTCGAATTGCGTAAAAGGATTTGGATGCAATTGGGATTCTTCTAATGACCCTTTGGTATATTGGTCGGCTTGCAGTGAGCCATTGGTACCGCCTGGAGCGAAAATATGCTTCTGAGAGGACATTGTTCTTGTTTTAGTGATCGAAGCGAGGACTTGCTGATTCGGAACTCGTAGTCGGCGTAGCATCGAGTGTGGTTCGTACTTTTATGTCGATGACTCCGATGCTTGCCGACAGACTCGAGAGCTGGCGAGATGATCTCACCATCGCTGTCCAGACTTTGCCAAGACGCCGGGATCATGGCCTTCGCGACCCCGACGCGTTCCTTCTCGTCAACGACAACAACAATGTGCATCGCAATGCTGCACCATGAAGAGAAAGCGACTGAGTAGAACAGCTCAGCGCGCAAACAAGAGACAAAAACTTCTCGCACAATCAATTGAGCGACCTTCGCATGCACTTCTCGAACAATATTATCCTCAAGTTGTAACTCTGCGTCAGTATCTCGCGTCGCGACTGCCGAAGAAGCGACGAAGGATACTGCAACAGTACGGACGAGATTCCACAGCAGAGAAAGATGGTCCACTAGTTGAGGTGCTCGACACCACTCTTGTCGGGGCCTTCGAGCATGTTCAGGTGGACGACAGCAGCTTCGTTGATGATGACATTTCACTTTTCACACAACAGATTTCAGAGAATGGCACTGCTCCATCTTTGACTCCAGGCAAGTTAAAGCAGCCTGAGGTAAGCAGGACTGGCATTTCATACACTCAATCATCCAGTGCAAAGTCATTCTCTTGATGGTACTGATCCGCGACAGATTGTGGACTACACGATATGGAGGCTGTTTCGGAAGCAAGCAAATAACCTGCGGCCGCAGCATCTTCTTTGCCAGAACTATCAGCGATACCTCAGCGTGAATGACAGTGGTCCAGGCCCTGAGATAGTCCCCGGAATTCCTGGAGTATATTCGAATGGACCTCACGAAAACGTCCAAGTTTTGAAAAGCCACCCTTGGACCGCAGTCCCAGATGTGCTGGGTCGCGGTGCTGAACGTATCGTGGCGGATATGCTGATGGACTGCGGCCTTTTCGCACCGATTGGAGATGCAATTAACTTTGTGCAGATCTCTGGCGTGCCAATGAGCGACCTCGCAGTATTGACGAAGAGTTTGAAAGGCAACGCGTCCGAAACTGAGGCCCAGCACGGATTACTTCCGCTCGAGCCACGGCAGCAGCAGCTTAGCAAGCGCAAACTGACTGAGATACGCTTCCTGCGCCACCGCATGCTATATGCGCAGCCGATGCTCAATGCCAAAGGACATGCGCGGTTCGGGCTGCATCAGACACACGCCTTCAATCGCTTGTCTGATATCCAGGACGGAAGCCAGACGCACCATTTGATGAAGTATATGTTCCCACTGCAGTTCGGACTGCACAATGTCCTCACGTCAGATGTGGATCACCAGGAGACCGCTTATGCGTTCAAGGACTACACCATGCGCGAGAAGGAAATAGCTAGGTTGGATCGCGCCCGACAGCACAAACGGCCAGCTGGAGACGAAATTGGGAAGACTCGACGTCCAGCATTACCAAAGCGATTGCGAGAAACGGTAGAGATATTGGTTGCACGAATACGGAAACGACATACGAAGTGCTCCTATTCGGCTCTGTTGGAACACTACTGCCCAAGACACAACACCTCAGCTCAGGGCCAGCAAAACTCACTGGACCGTGCCTGTAGCCTCGCCGAAGTGTCCTCATTCTGCCGTGCAACGGTTATGAGAGTATTTCCAAAGAATCTATGGGGCACGGGCGAGGCTGGTTCAAGCAATGTGAAAGTTCTCCTTTCGAACGTCGACACCTTTGTACGACTACGCAGGTATGAGACCTTGAGCCTACATGATGTAGTGCAGAAGATGTCTCTGAGTGTCGACTGGCTCCAACCACAGAACCACGACCAGGGAGCGCGCCTCAGCGCTACCGATTTTGCCAAAAGGAAAGAGTTGATGTCCGAGATATTGTACTACCTCTTCGACTCGTTTCTCATTCCACTGATCCGGGGCCATTTCCACGTCACCGAGTCCAACGGACAGCGTAACCAGCTCTTCTATTTCAGACAGGATGTGTGGAAAGCACTGTGTGAGCCTGCCATGGAGTCTTTGAGAGTCAACATGCTCGAGCAGTGCAAGAATGGATACGACAGCACTTCGACTAGACAACTTGGTGTCAGTCATGTGCGTCTCGTGCCCAAAGAGAGCGGCATGCGTCCGATTATCAACCTGCGACGACGGGTACAGAAGATGCAACATGGCCGCATGGTGCTGGGCAGAAGCGTCAACAGTCTGCTGACACCAACCTTTAGCATATTAAACTATGAGAAAGCTCGAGGCCGGCACAATCTTGGCTCTGCGCTTTTCTCTGTCGACGACATCTTCCCGCGACTACAGAAATATCGTCAGTCATTGCAAAATAAAGGCTTGCTCGGCGAGACACTGTTCTTTGCAAAGTTCGATGTGCAAGGCTGCTTTGACAGTATCCCTCAAGATCGCTTGATGGAACTAGCCAGGCAGATCATCAGTGACAATGAATACCAGATCTCCAGGTATTCCAGGGTGAAGCTTCTTGGAGCGCACAATAAGGAGACGCCTGGCTTTGGGGCGAAACCATCATGGAAGTTCCTGACTAAGGCAGGACCAGCAAATAAGCCGTTTGGCTTTCGAGACGAGGTCAAAGGAGACATAACAGAAGGCCGACGACGAGCTGTGTACATCAACGGACTCGCACCGAAGCATGAAAGCCGGCGAGCCATCCTTGCATTACTCCAGGAACATGTCCAATCCAACTTGATACAGATCGGAAAACGGTTGTACCGGCAAAAGAACGGCATACCGCAGGGCTCGATCATCTCGAGTCTGCTGTGCAGCTACTTCTATGCTGATATGGAGCGTGAAGTTCTTGGTTTCATTGACGATGGCAAGAGCATCTTGCTTCGCTTGATCGATGACTTCCTCGTCATCAGCACAGATCGGAAGGTAGCAGAGCGCTTCATGCACACAATGCATGCTGGTGTCGCAGAGTATGGCGTGCACGTAAGACTGGACAAGAGTCGGGCGAATTTCGATCTCGAAATCAATGGCAGCGCCATTCCGAAGACGACTGCAATCGCGTTCCCGTACTGTGGAAATGCAATCGATACGCGGACCCTCGACCTCACCAAGGACCGCGAGAGGCGGAAGAAGACGAGTAGGCTCACTTACTCTCATACAGATCCTTTGCTAACATTGTACAAAGATATCGCTGATTCCGTTGCCGTTGAGTACACCAAGCGCCCAGGACAGACGTTCTATCGCAAGCTCTTGAAGTACGCCTTCTCGTTCTGTTCAGATGACACAACTGACGACCTCCTAGTGCATTGAAGCTACAGATGCGAGCAATGCTGCTCTCGACCTCATACAACTCGCCGTTCACTGTGCAGTCGAACCTCTATCACATCTTTGCCGAAGTGGCGCAGAAAAGCTACTATTACATCAGATCCCTTCCACAAAACAAGCAACCGCCCGGGACGCTCACGATCAGTATGTGCGCTAGATCTCTGCCGTCGAATAATATGCTGATTCGAGTACAGGAGCCATTGACGACATGGTCAAGCTCGCTTGTGTTCTAATGAAACATCGGAGGCGCACGAGCAAAGACGTCATACCATATGAGTGCTGCATTACAGGTGCACAGGCGCGATGGTAAGTGCAACACCTCAGACACGCCGCAGCCACCAACGACGACATGCGTTTGGAGACTCTGCCACGTGGTGAGGGTGTACATTCGACTAACGCTGCTGTGTACAGGCTCGCCTGCACGTCATTCGTCAGGGTGTTCAGTCGCCGCCAGACCAAGCATCGAATGCTGCTTGCTTGGTTAAAGGTTCAGTTGGGATCGCCTGCTCTACAACCCCAGGCACATTTGTTGCAGCCTGTTGTCGTTAAGCATGGTTCTGTTTAGCGATTGGTATGCCCAAGAAATGAGCTTCTGTACCGGCGGCTTCTACCACAGAGGAGTGGAACAGGATGTGAGGAGCTGTAAAGGAGTTCAGCGGAGCATTTTTACCGCCAAGGCAGATCTTGGTAGCCGCCTGCCTTGGTTCATGCGGGTGTGGTGACACTTGATGAATGGCAGGCAGGCATCATCGCACAGGCGGCTCCAGAGTGCCGTGGTGCAAGCTCGCACAACATGTTCCTCGCGGCACGCCCTGATTTGTGTCTGCGTTTCCAGAGCGGAGATTGGCTGCAGTGAAGATGAAACCGGTGGCTGACCGGCTGAATCAGAGGAGCGCATTGACAAGCACGCCCGCGGCCAAGCGCAGGAGCTCTGTCTGCATGTACTGCTGCAGGTCGACGATAGCTTTGCAGGAAGCTGTACTTCGTATGCCCACTTATCAGAGGCATTGTACTTGATGATGGTAGGCGCCATCGTCGATGGCTTGCCGCGCTGAACGGCTTGTCCCAGCGGGCGAGGCAGAGCAGGATTGAGGAGACGATTGCATTTGTTAGACGCCTTTCTATTCCACTCTTGCGCAACTCCTTCATCACCGACTTCCCATTCGGCGCAAAATCGGCACGGGAGTGGTGCGGGCACTCGATCGCATCTGTCGCTTCTGCAGCCTTCACTCGCCTGTGCCTCAACAATTGGTGAATTGGTGGGAGAAGCTTCATCATTATTGCCGCAAGCGGACGGCGGAGGCTTTCCCGGGGTGTTCGGTCGATACGGATACGGCCAACGAGGCTGGTCAATGACGCCGCCGCCGTGCACCGCAACAATCGCATTGTGCGCGCAGGACCTCCGCCGACAGCAGCACCACCGCCTATCTGCACCGACAATTCTCCACGCGGCGGGCAAGTCATCCCAGCATCGAACGGAATCTCGACTCGCGTCAAAGTCGCCGGGTGAGAGATCGTCGGCTCCGCGCCTGGTTTTGCGCGTCGTCATTGGTCCGAAGCGCAATTGCGAGTCCCACTCGACCAGGATCGCTTCTCCTGCTGGTCAGGAACAACCATGGCCGCTGCTGCCACTGTTGCTGAGCCTCCCTGGCCCGTCCCTACAGCAGCAATCATAAACAATATTCGCCAACGAAATCACCACCGCCACCCTTCCGCGCCGCACCACGACACTCCGCTGTCCGCTGCCGGCTTCGACGTCGACGATAATTATTATTCCTCCCACCACCACGACTGGGCCTACGACCAGGACCACGATGCTTTCCGCGCCGTAATCGCATCCGAGACAAAAGTGCAACGCCGAATTCTTCGAAATAACAGTCACCGCAATTCTGCACGCACACCTCCACGCCGGTCGTCGCATGGGAGTGGAGTGGAAATAGCGCTGCCCAGGAGCGTCGCGGTGCCGAGAGGCAGGGGTCATCGGAGTGTCAGCCTGCCAGGTGTGGGCGATAAGACCATGGCCAGCACTGCAGTGGAAAGCATCGCCGAGGAGAGCGTGCCAAGTTCTCCGCCCGAACTGAGTTATTCGAAATCGTCGAAGAGTAGTTCTTCCCTCACTTCTGATGACGAACTATGCGTTAGTGGTCAAGAGCGCGGTCTGTCGAAGCACGGGCACTTCGAAGAAGTGGTGCTGGAAGAAGAAGGTGGCAGTGATGACAGGGAGGACAGCAATCTCCCGCCGGATTCCAGACCAACACTGCGCCGCCCACCTCCCAAATCCCTGACCACGGGCGCGGTTGCACGCAGACGCAGTGGAACAGGAACAAGCCCTCCTCCGCGGCCATTGACGAATGGCGCCCGGCAAGCCAGATACCCATCTCTGCAAGGCGCTGTGAGTGGTGCATTGCGAGATCAGAGCCTCAACCTACCTCACGGGCGGAGCATGCAACGCGCTGTGTCTAGTCCAACTTTGACGCACATGCACCACCAAGCTCAGCGCTTCCCTTCGCGCTCGCCCAGTCCGAACAAACCGTACGCGCAGAATGGTCAATGCAGCTCACCGCAAACCATAGCCGGCTCGACACCAAAGGCATCCTACGAGTCTCAAGGTTCGGCCTCGCGGCGACCATCGTGGCAGCCGAGCAGAAAGAGCACGAAGGAGCTCGAGGCAGAATATAACGACGAGGACGAAGACGTGCCCGAAGACGCCATCCTGGAGAACGTGCCTATATCACCGCTGCCAGGTCATTACGCGGTACCTCTCTCGCCGAACCCATTACCGAGCGGCCACCGATCTACGACACCTAGTCCGAATCGAAGACCAGGGCCACACGCGAATATGCACTCTGCCAACATACCGAAGGGCGCAAAACGTCCCAATGGGATGCCTCGATCGCCGAAGTACCCGCACCGCCCCAAGATACCCCACGCGAACACGATGGCAGCCATTCCGATGGACCCGAGAAGCCGACAGTTTAGGAGCAAGTCGTGGACGGAGGACCTCAATTACGAGGCTCGTGAGCTGTCGCAGAAGCTGGAAGAATATGCTGAGCGTCTGTCGCATGAAAAGAGGAGCGCACCGAACTCGGGGACAAATAGCGCCGCGAGCAGTCCACCGCGATCGAGCTGGTCGAAGCCAGCGGGAACGAGATCGAGCCTTCCCAGCGTTCCAAGTGGATTGCCTCCTTTGCAGAAAGGAAACATCATGATTGACCCATTGCCAATTAGCAAGGAGAAGGAGGCTGTTCTCAGCAGAACACGGCCGTCATGGTTGCCTCCCAAGGATCCGCAAGAGGAGAAGAAACATCTGAAAGAATTTCAACAGATGATGGCCAGAGCTGCAGAGGCTGAGAAAAAGCGCGCATTGAAAGAGCAAAGTAACCGCGAAGGCAAAGAAGAAATGCAAGGCAGTATTGCACGAATATGGGAGCAACACGTCCTGCCTAATTGGGTCGCGGTGGTAAAAGAACCACGAACACGAGAACTCTGGTGGAGAGGAGTGACTCCAAGCGCGAGAGGCGAGGTCTGGTCCAAGGCCATTGGAAACGAGCTCGAGCTCTCGACTGCCAGCTTCGAAGCTGCTCTTGCGAGAGCACACGCGCTGGAAGCGAAGATTGCGGACATGAATGAAGAAGAAAAGGCCGATTCGAAAGAGGCCGCCTGGATGGACGCTATCGCTCGAGACGTACCGAACACCTTCCCGGAACTCAAGGTGTACCAAGATTCACGCGGGACCCTGCATCAGAGTCTCTCGGATGTCTTGAAAGCGTACACGATGTACCGCAGCGATGTTGGCTATGTGTACGGGACGCACCTCGTGGCTGGCATCGTGTGTCTACAACTCCCGGCCGCGGAAGCATTCGTGCTACTGGCCAATATGCTCAACCGACCTCTCCCACTGGCTTTCCTTGTCCACGATCAGCCGGCCATGGGAAGAGCCTACGAGCTCACACTGCAGACGCTCAAATACAAATACGCTCGCCTCCACGACCACCTCACTTCACCGCAACTGGATATCAGGCCGGAAGAATATCTCGACCCCATGTATCGCTGTCTCTTCGCCTACAATCTCTCGGCCGAGCACGTGTCCCGCATCTGGGACATCTTTGTCTTCGAAGGTGATCGGGCGCTGGTGCGTGCCGCGGTCGCGGTTCTGGCGCAGTTGGAGAGCAAGCTTTATGGATCGAGAGAGGAAGTATTGCAGCAGATTGGATGGATGAATCTGGAAAGATGGCCTGTCGCGGCTGAAGATGGCTTTATCGAAGCCATGCGCGAGGCTGGAAAAGTCGATCGGAGGGGAAGCGCTTAGAGAGCTGCTAGTACTGATGCAAGAGACGGAAAGCGAGTTCGAAGTGGAAAGAATCGGTATGGGAGTTTTGTATGGAGACGGAGGCATCGCAACCTGATGAGAGCGAACCTCCGGCCTCCGGGCGCTTTCTCTGACGAGGACGAAACTGCCCGTTGCGATCCTGGAGCATCTTCACTGGTGGAAAGGAATACGCAATTTCGGCCCTTCGAAACCTCGCGCCCTCCCGTGGTCAGCGCTTCTGCGAGTAGAAAGAGCTTCGAGCTCGCGGAGCCTGGTCCCGATGACGGGAGGAGTGCGGGACGAAGTTCTTCTTCTGTTTCTTCCCTATGGGAAGGATTCTGGAACATGTGGTAACTTCGCAATTGCCCACATTGACATAATCGACGACTTACGTCTGCTTGTGTGCTTTGTTGGAGAGAGAATGGAGTTGGATTCCCTTGCGAGGTTTTCTTCCTTCCGCGCTAAGACAGAGAGCGTAGAGAGGCTAATACACATATGCACTGCATGCGAAGCAAGAATGGAGAGCAGTGAGCAGCCACTCTCATCTCGCTTTCCGGGTCCGAATCATCGCATCGAGCGAGCGCATGCATGGCTTTGAGGTCGGTTGTCTGCTTGGATCCCATTCGACTTGGCTAATTCTGGTCTTTCTTTGGTTTGGGATGTCTCTTTGGAGACCTGGTACATTCACATTTATTTCATCATTCGCACTACTCATCACGGACACGGAATTTATGGGATTCACGGCCTATGCGAAAGCTTTTCGGAGAGGATTGCCAAGGGCCGCCGGGGGAAACACGAGTATTGTTTAGTTTGTAAGAACATTGAAGGTGGTGAGGCGGGAGGAGTGGAGATTAGGAAGGAGCACGAGAGCATTGCTACCTAAGATGAGAGGCCGAGGGCTGAGGAGAGGAAGTACATACGTATTGTATAGAAAGGAACATTCGAAGAAGAACGTCACCAATTTTCATTTCTAGCCATTCAGGCAAGCTGACGGAAGTATTGACAGCAGCTGCGTTCATCACACCTCTTCTCAGCGGCTAAACCCCGGGTTCCCTCCAACTTATTGCGGCACAATGCAGGCTCATAGCTCACCACGAAATGCAGTCGAAACACATTGTGACTACAGCTACTGGATTCAGAAGAATTTGCCAACAATCTGGATGAAAGCGAGCGGTAACTCCAAACAATCCGACTCACCAACACGAAGAAAAACAAAAAGCAATGGACCCGAACAACCACATTGCCGCAGATTCACAACATATGTCAGGTCCGAGTCAATCCCAACTTCACACCCTCTTCCTCCTCCTCGAAGGGCCTGGCGAAAGTCCTCAGCATCGAACTCATTGGTCTCTTACGATCTATCCTGTTACTTCGTCCCCTCTGAATCATTCAACACTCGGTACGATCTTGCAAGTCCTGCCCGTCTCTCTAAATCCGCTTATCTATATCCACGATATACGATACGATGTACCGATTTTGCCGAAAGGATGTGAGGGGTTGGTTCCTTTGAGCAGGAATTTGACTTCGGAGGAAGTGAAGAAGGTTATTGAGGTTGTGGAACAGGAAGCTGCGCCGAGGGATGGGATCGAGAGGTGTCAGGATTGGATTTTGAGGGTTGTGATTGATTTGGAGGTTGAGGAGTTGCTGGATGGAGGGATGGCGGAGAGGGTTGGTGGATGGGTTGGAAAGCCGGCGAGAGTGGTGAGGGAGATGGTTGGGGAGTGGATTAATGGGGAGGGATGAGTTTGGTTTGACTTTTTTGCTGTGAGAGCAATAAAGATGTACTCATTTTCGGATTTCGATGAGTCTCGCGTCGAGAGCTTGCGGGGCCGGCGTGTTTAGGACTTCAGGGCGAGTTTCTCTCTATAAGCTCTTCTATGTATGGTCGGTCAATCCACTGTTAGGACGTTGTCGTTTCGCGTGTGAAGATGATTTGTGGTTGGTGGAGTCAGATAGATATTTTGGGGAAGTGTTGAGGTCGTTGTGTATACTTTACAACACTTGGCGATGAAGCCGTCCACGTCCACGTCTTGGAGGCTATTCATTGTTCATCGAGGTCGACATAGACTCCGAGAAGGAGCTTAGCATAGATGTGAAGATGGCAGCACGAAGGGGGAATCTCGGAAGGTGGGCCGCGGAGGCTCACGGCGGCGCGGCATCGTCGGCATGAGCATGATCTGTGGTGACGGGCGCGCGTCTCCTGTATAACTGCTCCATCACTCCAACGAGCAATTCGTTAAGCTGGCCATATGCCTCATCAGTCACACATGGGCCGCCAAGTCGCGGCCGTGGCCAAGGGCGCGGGCGCGTGGCGGTCGAATCACAGCGTGCCAGCTCCACGTCAGGCTGGCGAGGCGTCGCGCTTACAGGACGACCCAGTGCGCGACCAGCGCTCGTGGGCGACGAGCGCAAGCTTGAGCATATCGTAGGCTAGAAGAGGACGACAGGACGCTGCTGTCGAAATCGCCCATTTCCTCCTTCTCCTCTCCTTCACCCTCACCGTCCCCTCCCTCCCGCAGACTCTCTCACCGCGGCAGAACGAACAAGCACGAGTGACGTCGACAGCTTCCACGGCCGGCCGCAGCTCGCATGAATCCTAAACCACGCACGTGGGACAGCGTCGAAGAGTAGCGGATAATTGACCGAGCAGGTCGTCGAAAGTGTTCCCAGCGAGCGACGGCGAAACGAGGCGGAGCAGCCCAGCGCAGCCCATCGATCGGGCAGCAGCGGCAGGAGCACAGCACACGGCATACTGCACCGCAGGCAGGCAACCAGGCAGCATGGCCGCCAACAGCCACGAGGAGCTGTTCTTGAAACCTGGGTCGTCTGCCAATCCCTCCGAGACGCCCCAGCCCCTGCGCATTCAGAAACAACCTTCGCCCTCGAGCGCTGAGCCGCAGCAGCAATGGGCCCAGTATCGAGTCCCGCATAGTGCTGCCACCTTTGGCGCCCCGACTTCACCACCGCCCTCGGGACCCCTACCCCTACCATATCCCGACGACCGAAACCGCAGACAGGCCACGCCGGGCGCAGCGTCGCAACAGAGGATTCCCAGTCGCACTGGTACCCCGCAAGAGCTGGCGGAAGAGGGCAGGGCGGGCAGTGGAACGAGACCACGCAAAGACAGCATGTCTTCTCAAGGCAGTGGTGCGACCGCAGGGAGGGCGAGATTCGCTGCGAACGATCCGAACAAGCCCACATTGGGTGGTTACGGTGGAGGAGCGTCGCCCGTATCAGCATCAAAGCTCTCCGATAGGAGGGGCACCCCAGCGAAGAATATATTTCCACCAGATTCGCCCGGAGGACCAGAGCCTCCCCTGAAAAGCGACGACGACGATCGACTCTTCGCAGTCAAACCTCAGCGCAAACCGAGCGAGCCGACGAATGACTATCAGCAATTCTATCCTCCTCCGCTTGGTGCTGCCCCACCAGCGAGCTCGGCACCAGCACAGGCTCGATTGCACATTCCGGATCCTGCTGGTGTAAACAGACTGAGCAGCACTGCTTCGACGTCTACGACGAGGGCTTCTCGTGGGTCGCCTCCACCTCCGGAAACGCCAATCGGAGGCGACACTCTGCCATCAGGACTGGGCGGCATAGAAGCACGCTATGCAGCATCAGGCATTCCGGGCACCAGCACGTTGAATGAGATGCAGGCACAAAGCGCTGCTGCAGCTGCGCGGCGCGCACATTATGCACAACCCCAGCCTAGGCGAGGCGAGCTAAATGCGCCGCAACAGAACACCAGCGGAAGGTGGAGTCCAACCGAACAACCTGGCTCTGCGCCACATGGACCACCGATCGCCTTTCAAGGCACAGAAGAAGTGTCATCCAGAGGCGAGGGGGTCCCATCCTCCCAGCAACGACCACGTCAGCAGAGTTACCCAAGACCGGGACAGCCATCAGCGTCACCTAATAACCTAGAAGGCGCAATGAACAACATGAATATTCACGATGAGCCACCTCCGGCATATTCACCTCCGACAGCTGGCACTGTCAATTCACAGTACCCCAACGAGAAGGGCAGATATGCACAGTCTGCAAGTCCCAGCGTCGCGGGCTCAGATCGAGGACGACGTCCGTCAGATCTCAGCCGACCTCATCCCGCCTTTGCCAACGATCCACCGCAGAGTATGAGTACGCCATCGCCGCAGCCTGGATCCTCACAGCAGAATGGAAACGCGCACGGGATGGCGCCAATCAACATTGCCCAGGCGAATCAGTCCGCTTCACCACAGCCTGGCCCGGCCGGTCCTGCGAGTCCGCCACCACTCCCTGAGGGGTGGATCGCGCATCTCGATAATAACTCGGGGCATTACTATTATATCCATCTGCCAACTCAATCAACACAATGGGAGTTTCCGAAAGGGCCAACACCACTCAATCTACAAGAGCCAATGTCTCCTGTTGGCGGCGTTGCAAGTCCTGTGTCCTCAGTCTTCAAGCAGCCACTGCAATCTCCAGGCTTCCCTGTGCAACAAATGGCCAACTACGATCGGAACAGTATGTTTTCCATGAACTCGGTGGCGAGTCCCACAGCTGCGGGTTTCACAGGTCCTCCTCCGAGCGCTGGCATCGACATGTACAAGATCTCGCCATCGAATGCCGTCTACTTCGGGCCGTATTTGCGCTACACTAACATGGATATCGAGCGAGGGCTCTGGCTAGGCAGCATCATGCTGATCACAGATGCTGGTAATCAGCCTCCCACGATTCACTTGCACCAGTCGCAAGATCTCAGCCCGAATCCGAGACAGCTCAAGGCGCATCCAATACATTCACATCAACGATGGATTTTCTACCGATACGATGTTGATGTGAAGATGGACGAACAGAATGCCGCGAAGTGGACGTACGCCATCACGTCGCATCTGGGCTGTACAAGATATGAGTTCCTTGTTGCTGGCAGATACGAGACCAGTTGGCGATTCGTGGCCCACTCTGGAAATGATTTTGCGCTCAACGTATCTGCCAATGAACGATCTCGGCTCGGAGGCGCACCTTTGATGTGGAAAGATGTACTCGTGAAGCATCAGGAGTGCGGCGGCTTCCACACTCAGGTTGGGCTCGGAGGCCAGATTTTTGCCGATCGACTCTGGAAGGACATACCTTCGCTGAAGCAATGGACACAGGTCAGTGGCAAGGAGAATCGCAAGACTGCGCAGTGGACTGCCAAGATGGAGGAGGACGCAACGCACGCTTACTTTCATTACTACTCTTCGCACTTCGATCAGCCCGCTGTGAAGGAAGCGTTCGCGCAAATTCCGCAAGTGTGCTGTCTGGACGATCATGACATATTCGATGGGTACGGCTCGTATCCGGAGTACATGCAGGAGAGCCACGTTTTCAAGAACCTTGGTCGCATCGGTATTGAAATGTATCTGCTCTTCCAGCATCACACGACACACGAGATCCTACGCAACGTGTCCAACGACATTGATCTATTCACGATTACTGGAAAAGGATGGCACTTCCTCAAGTATTTTGGCCCCAGCGTGGTGATCGTGGGCCCGGACACGAGAAGTGAGAGGACCGAGAAGCAAGTGATGGCTGGGCCTACTTATCAAGGCATTTTTCCCAAGGTTGCTACGTTACCTCCGAGCGTGCAGCACTGCATATGGCTCATGCCGGTGCCAGTCATCTATCCTCGACTAGAAGGCATAGAGCACATGGCACACACGGTGCAGACTGGTAAGAAGGTCGTCACAGGTGGGTTTAACATGCTGGGCAAGGTGACTGGTGGTGTTGCTGGCATTGTTGGCGCGAAGGGCGTGGTGAACTCTGGCTTCGATGCTGCCAAGAAGGCCGTTGGCAAATCCGGACTCATGCAAGGTGTGCTCAGTCCATTCGGAGAGATCAATACGCTTGACGAGCTCCGCGATCTGTGGACGCATGAATCCAAGGTAAGCAGACTTCCAGAAAGCAACGCGTATGTGATACTAATCCGATGCAGGATCTTGAACGAACGTATATCATTCGTACTCTCCAAGGAATCGCCCACAACAAGTCCCTACGCATGACGTTCCTCTCCGGATCCGTCAACGTATGCGGCGCTGGTCTCGTCCACGATCCATCTCACCCCTCGGACCACAAGACGATGTACCAACTCATTACCTCATCGATCGTCAACGCGCCCGCTCCTACAATATCAATCAAGCTCCTTCACAACAATAAACAGCTCTACGTGCCGCAAAACGGGCATCGCAGCGTGGTAGGCCAAGTCTCGGACACGAAAGAAGATATGATGGAGATCTTCGCAGCAGATGTGGACGGGCGACCTCGAGAAATGAGAAGACTGATGGGCCGAAGAAATTATTTGGCCTGTGTGGCGTACGATCCTGAGTTCGTGCAAGGCGCTTTCAGTGGGCAGCAAACGCCGGGCATTGGAGTCGAAGGGCAGCAACCGCAGAAGGGAATGGGGCGATTGAGTCTTGCGGCCGACTTCATGGTGCAAAATGAAGGGGCTTTTGGACAGCCGATGAAGTATGGACCTGTGATTATCCCGAGCTTGGAGTATGGACGATAGGCATGACGAGGAGCGGATGATGAAATGGCATGTAGCGCAAGCGTTGGTTTATGATGATTTAGTCCATTGCTGCTTCAGCGTTACAGAGCGTAGCATGTAGATGATCTTGTGTAGTGTGGTACATTGAGAGAAGAGATTCCACGCATGTCTTGTCTTGTCGTAGGATTGAGCGACTACTGTATGCCACGTCTACACCTCTCGGCATGATCAACAGCGTTCGTGTCTTCGACCAGCATACTCTTTACCGCCATTATGGTCTCAGGCAACAATTCACGTTCCCCGGCCTTTAGACAACCAGAACAGCGGCGAAGAGGCACTTTATCTCCAGCCAAGTTCGCCTACTTTCCGCCGCAGAGCCGCAAGCCGCAACGGTGATCTGACAATCCCGGTCACAAATCACGCGTCTTACAGCGGGACAAGACCAAAACGCGTGCTTGCAAAGCCACGCCAACACCTCATCGTTAAAGAATGGTCCACGTACAACCGAGACTTGTCTTCCCGCAGCCAAGCAACTGTCTCAAGCACACAGCCTCTTCCTTCTTCTCTACGTCGCAATGTCACTGCATGCACGGCGGTGATGACCAAGATTCCGGTGCATCCGGGTTGCTGGAATGGAGTTTATGAAAATGACGTAGCGGCGCGTGTGCGACCGAATCAAATGTCATCACGTCGACACGATCGCGCCGTTGCGATGAAATTGCGCTTCGAGGGAGTGTCTCAACTCGTCACATCTTTCATTCTTCGCCTTGCTGGCTCGTCGCTTTTGGATCTTGTACAGCTTCCAGCGAGGGCGATTGGAGTGAGGGCTGGATTGCATTGGGCCAGCGCATACAGAACCGCCGTTGCTAGGCTATCGGCTTGCGCCTATATCCCAGTTTCAGGCCCGGATCCAGCGTGACGACGACGATCGAATACAACCACGACCGCCTGCACCGAGCGCGCGGAGTTCGCTTGGAATTGAAAGAGCTGACATTGGATATCGGACAAGATGTTTGGACTATCATATTGGTTCCTCCCGCTCTTCTCGGGTTGCGTATGGCTAGGTATGCGAGCACGCGAGGCACAACAATACCCAATGTATCTACTCGCAGAACGCTGACAATGTCTTCCACCAGGCACCCTCCTCGCCATGCTGGGCCGCTGGCTCGCGATCGGAAGTCCCCAGTACACATCCTTCAACACCAACCAAACATATCCCTACATCTCCGACATAGGCGCAACATCCTGGGGCAAACCACTCTTCATCGCCGGCAGCGCAACCTCCGTCGTGATCTTCGACCTCGCCTTCATCAGCGAACGCTGGCTCCGCCACAAAGGCCGTCTGACGCAAAACTACAGCATCTCAGAGAAAATCCTCAGCGGTTTCGCCATCGCTTTCGCCCTCATCGGAGCCGCAGGCCTCATCCTCCTCACCATCTTCGACACAGTCCGCTACCCACGCGTCCACGTCTCCATGCTGGTCGTCTTCATCGCAGCATACATCATCTCAGCGATTTTCATCTGCGCCGAATACCAACGTCTCGGAGTCCGCTACCGTGACCAACGCATCCTCGCAGCTTCCTTCTGGATCAAACTCGCTTTCATCTTCATCGAACTCGCCTTAGCGATAAGTTTTGGTGTCATGAGCAACCAAGGGAACTATAACCGCGCTGCGGTCCTCGAATGGGTTATCAGCTTGATTTATATTTTCTATCAGTGGAGTTTTATTATCGATTTCTTACCGGCTACGAGGACGAGGAATAAGAGTGATCGGTACCCGGCGCCGGTGAAGAGGAGTGATGATGAGATGGCGATGGATACGGAGGCGGGTGGGAATATGTTGGGTGGACCGGTTTATACGGCTGGTGGAACGAATGGTGCTGGGCATGCGCAGAGTGCGGCGCCGGCGTATGCGAATGCTAGGTATGCGCCGCCGCCTTCGACGACGGCGGGGTCGAGTACGAATTTTTGAGGAGAGAGAAGCAAAGGGCATGTGTGGTAATGTGAGAGTTTTCGTACACAGAGAGTGCGAAAGGAAAGGAAATGAAGTGATTCCTTTTTATGAGTATGCACTGTACAGCACGCATTTTTGGATCGGGAAGGTCCACAGTACGATATCCAATGACACGCTAAGGAATAAGAATGAAAGAATGGCCAGATTTTCAAGCATATTGGTAGAGACAGAGATACGAGGGATAATGATTCCTGCCTTGCCTGAGTGCCGCCGCAATTGGGAGGCTTCAGGTCGGCGAAGTTGATGACCTGCCTGAATAATCGACACAACCACTCCACACCTCCGGCGGATCTCAGCAGGTGTATTTCACATTGCTCTTTACTGCTCGCTTCTGCTCAGGCAAACCCACGATAACCCGTTCGAAGATCGAGCTCTATGGTCTCAGATCGGGCAAACAATCAAGACGTCCGCATACGGTATGTCATCACGCGACACCGGACTGCGGAAAAAATATCGCATTCGCGTAACTAGCGAATGTACAAGAGAGGTTCTCAGCCCAGCTGCAAGCCCGCAGTCAAGAATCCGAGTTGGATGGGGCGGCGACTGCCGGACTTCACCATTGACCAACTGATCCACAAACGAAGCACGCTATGGTACGGAGCTAATGTCGGCTTGCATGGGTAGCGAAGCCTCTGACTTCACTGATAGGAGCAACCACAGCTTCACTATACCATACTCGTACATTTCCATCGACCGAACTCGCTTCTATGCAGGATTCGAGATTCCCCGAACCTGTCCTATCAGCTTTAGCGGAGGTATCATTGGGGGAAGAACCAATTCCTTCAAATACAGCGTCGTTCCCGGGCCTTTCCCTCTCGTTGAAGCTCTCCATTGCCTCCATTGCCGAGAGCATAGTGTAGCAAACATGAAGGCATCACTACAGCTGCTCGCAGCGTCCGCTGCTGTCACGACAGCGCGGACCATGAACCCCAACATCACGACAAGTCCGATTGACATCCCGTTGAAGCATTGGCCCGAGCCACAAGCCAGCCAGCTTCGCAGAATGATTGCAGGCAATGCCAACAGCAGCAACTACGCCTGTTTCGACATGGACAACACCTCATACCGATTTGACCTCGAAGAATCTCTCCTCCCATTCCTCGAGAACCGTGGTATCTTGACCCGCGATACAATGGACCAGACTCTCAAGCTCGTCCCCTTCGAAGACAACGCCGCATCGAACTACACGGAATCGCTCTACAGCTACTACCTCCGCTTGTGCGAAATCGACGACATGATCTGCTATCCATGGGCAGCTCAAATCTTCTCCGGCTTCACTCTCCGCCAACTGAAAGGCTGGGTCGACGAACTCCTAGCCCTCAACACCACAATCCCAGTCCAATACCTTTCCACCGCCGACAACGGCACCACAACCCTCGAATCTGACGAAGTCAACCCTCCAAAGCTTTTCCGCGCCCAAGTCGAACTTTACAATACCCTCCAAACCAACGGCATTGAAGTCTACGTCCTGACCGCCGCCCACGAAGAACTCGTCCGCATGGTAGCCTCCGACCCCAAATACGGCTACAACGTCCCACCCCAAAACGTCATCGGCGTCACAACTCTCCTCCGCAACACCACCTCCGGTGAAGTCACAACAGCCCGCAAACAAATCGAAGCTGGTACATACGACCCGGAAGCGAATCTCGACCTCGTCATGACTCCTTACCTCTGGACACCGGCGACCTGGTTCGCAGGCAAATGGGCCGCGATTCTGACTTATATCGATCAATGGAAGCGACCTGTTCTCGTGGGTGGTGATACGCCGGGTAGTGATGGGTATATGCAATTCCATGGCGTGGATGTTGCGAAGGGGGGAGTGCATTTGTGGGTTAATAAGAGTGCGAGTAATTTTGAGGATTTGCAGGAGATGATTAGGGAGAATACGGAGAGTCAGATTGAGAATGGGAGGGTTGTAGAGGCGGATAAGAATTGGGTTTATGTTTTGCCTGAGGAGATTTTGTGAGTGGACGTTGCATGAGTGATGTGCATGAGGGGTGGGATGTGGAGTGATGAGGGATGATGGTCGGATACAGCGGCCTTATAGAGACGTTCAAAATTTCAATTGACGAGTCGCAACACGCTCTACATCGAACACTTGTTACTCTACCATTGTGGTGCTTATCAACAGTGTGTGCTGAACACTAAATGCGACAGACCTGATCTTGTCAGCGTGGCGAGGATAGGTGTGGGAATCATTGGTACCAGAGCATGGCAGGCTTCTATCGCTCGTCAAGGCTTTCAATCGATCGTATCTTTATTGATCAAGTACTTGAAAGATTCAGTCGCTGGATATCATCACGCTGTTCCGCACCCGACCGACGCCAAACAACACCGCCTCCGAATTCTGCGTCACATCTCGATGTCATTCCCTCGTCCTCTTAAGCCCCAATACTGTTCTGCATATCTTCCCAGGACAGCTTCCTTGGGGGCACGCCTTTAACCACAACTATTGCACTGACTTCTGGATCCATCGTTCCTTACTACAATTTCATGCACGGCAACAACTTCGATGGCCTATTCGAGCACAAGATGTACGTAGGGCACAAGGTCGGCCGTTGTATTCAACATAGTGAATGAATTATTGGCAGACACTTCGATAGCAAGGCCCACCACGAGCTCTGTGTGCCTCCATGGCGCCCAGTCGTATCTGCGACTACCGAACCGCTCAGGCACGCACTTGCGCCTTCACCTTCATCCGCTTTCCCCGGCAGTGGCACCTCAATTTGTTATTGTCGCAGGTCTGTCGGTGCCGTAGGCTGGGCATTCATCACATCCGCAAATCGAGCAGGAGACAGGTACTCCTGCCACAACAAGAGCTTCCAGACGGGCATCTACGTCGATCTGACCTGAGAGGCACATGAGTGGTATGACATAATGGGTTCGCCTGAAACTGCCAGTATTGAAATGTATGGTCTGCTTTGTGTGGCTGGACTCATCTCGCAAGCTTTTGTCGCCTTGTAGCTGCAGTGTTCACTGTGTATGACGAAGTTGCCACAGTTCAGGTACGTGTGATCACAAAACCTTCCACAGCTACAGACATGACCAGATCTGAGGCAGCACAATCGTTCTGTGCGAAACGAAATATGGCACTCAGAGCGTGTCATAGGAGCATCCAATCTCCACGTCCTTCCCTCATAGCATAAATGGTGGAGATGAGCAGTCGCAGGCAAGGTCACGATGGTTGTGAAGTGTATAAATTGAGGCCTGATATCCTCACAGATTCTATCCTCAGTCAGCAACAATCTCACACAGCAATCATACAAAGTCAAAGCAAGATGTTCGGATCCATCATCATCTTCTCAGCACCCTTTGTGCACCCTTGCCGCAGCCGGCTGGGCCAGGGCCATTCACTGTACAACAGAGGGCCGCACCGGGTCCGGAGGTGTCCAAGTTGGTCAGCTTGCCGGCCTCAACGCCCATTTCGAATACAACGGAGACGAATGTCCACAGTCATCTGTTCGATTCTTCGATGCATACACTGGCAGCCTTCCCCCAGTGCTCATGTTCAAGGGATTCTGTGGAGGCACAGGAGGGGACGGCACGCATCACGATGAACGCTTCTGCGGCAATGTCGATATATTTCCGCATATGGGCCTGCACATTACTCTGGACGGACACGACATCAATCTTGGAAAAGCCGACGAGATCAAGCCACTAGATTTGAAGGCGGACAGCACAAGAGCAACTTGCGAGTCGATCGCCTTTCGTGTTCCGGACCCGTACAAAGAGGCAAAAATAAGCACCTACCACGATGTACCGATGCCATGTGTTTGATGAGATATTCTTCGGGCTCATTTTCTGAACGGCCGCAGGGCATGAAGGTGATGGAGATTGGGGAAGTTTGTTGATTGGACAGTTCGGCAACGAGCTCATTTGGATCACTGTCGTGAAAGGGCTTGAGTCTCGGATCCTTATGTATCGGAACGCAACTTTCGTGCTAGATTCGTCTGAAACGGGGTCGGTCGCGGGAGGAAAGCTTTGTTCTGGAGAATATCAAATGCCCAAAATGCCGAGCTTTCCTGCCGGATTGAGATAAAGAACCACCGGGCCCAATATCATGTCGTAGCACTTGAGAGGAAAAAAGTATGGCCTGCCGAAATTATCTGTAGGTCGCCGCTCACTGCAATGTATAGCAAATCTGGGCGTTACTGCAAAACGATGGAGCACCACTCACGCGCGTTCGAACTCGAAGCGTAGTTTTGCTACCCGGGACATGGATATCGGGCCAAGTTCGACCGCAACTTCTTGAGGACGTATTTGGCTCGGGAAATGTGGATGGAACACTTCAAACGTGGAGGCTTGTTGACGAAATGAGACTCGTCCGAGCTCCTGATGGGGCTTTCTATGGAGGAATGCTGTACCATATTCAGTGCGGGAGCGACGGCGTGGAATGCTTTGCGGTATGGAGCTTTCGCTTTGAAACCTGGTATGACGGTTTTGACGCAGGGGACTGGGGGTGTAAGCTGTTATGTAATTCAGGTAAGTCGGAATCGGAAGGTATGGAAGTATTGCTCACCTGCTGACGGGATAGATTGCGACTGCTATAGGCGCTACAGTCGTGGCGACTTCATCGTCGGATGAAAAGCTCGAAGTGGTCGAGAAACTCGGCGCGAAACATCTGATAAATTATCGCAAGACGCCGGATTTCGCGACGGAAGTCCTCAAGAAGACAGACGGCAAGGGCGTCGATATGGTAGTCGACGTGGTGGGTGCCAGTAGCATGGAGCAGACTGTTCGGGCAACAAGATTCGGAGGCTTGATCAGGCTAGCAGGCGCTCTTTCCAACGACCGCAAACATGCCAGTCGACATATTACCGGCGCTGCTCTTGGGAGCTAAGACTGGTGGGTCGACCTGTGAAATTTGAGCTTTGGAATTCTGCTGACATGCCGATAGTTCAAGGCGTTCTTGGGGCCAGCAGGGAAATGTTGGAAGAGATTTCGGCTTTCATGGAGAAGCACCGGATTCATCCTCCCATTGCGCAAAGCTTCGCCTTTGAAGAAGCAGTGCAGGCATTCGAAGCATTGAAGAATCTTTCCACGCCGGGAGAGATCGTCATTAGAGTATGAGGTGGTGACTTGACTGAGGGATTCGTGCACCGAGAAGGAACGCGACGTGTGGTTTCCATCACCCAGTGATAATGTGAACTGCTTCTGGGGCATTTGAGCTGGCGTAGCGCTGGCTGGTCCTAACATCGACGGTTTCGAGGCACATAGTAGGCACTCGCAACAGAGGTTGATTCTCGGGATTCACGCCGGCAGCTTGAGGAAGCACGACTGCGGGCGACACTGCCTGGCGGCTTTGAGTAGATTTCAATTTTCATTAACCAAGTATTGCGGGGCTCAGTCACTGGGTATCATTACACTGTTCTGCGCTCGACCAACGTCCAAGCAACAACGCCACTACAACCTGCGCCACACCCTAATTTCATTCTCTCATCCTGTCAAGTCACTGTTCTGTCCTCATTCCTCATATGCTCGATGGCTATAAGTGGCCTGCACTTAGACTATAATTCATGTTAGCTTTGATCTGGCAAGTCGCGGCCCGCGGCAATATTTACCTTTGCTGACGCGGTGAGATCGACTGCGGCGACGAATGAGAACCTGCACAAGCATCGCAACGACGAACGCGAACACGGCAATGATGGCTACTGCGAAAGTCGCAACGAACAGTCGACATCCGTTGTATCCGCTAGATCGTCCGAAGCGGCGGTAGACGACACGTGGGTATGGTGGACCATCGTCACAGCCGTTTGTTGCGGATCGGTTGATGATTGCTACGGCCATCATCATTCCTACGCAGAGCAGGTCGAAGAAGATGGAGCATGCTGTCAAGACGGAGACGCCGGCGGTGAAGCAGCTGGTCAAGGCGGAGATCATGGCCCAGAGTGTTGTGGTTGCGCCGAGGACTAGTGAGGCGATGTTTCGGGCGCCGAGTTGGGTTGCGGTGAACTGTGTAGGTTAGGATGTGAAGGTTTGGAGTCGTTGAATGTGCTGTTACTGACCCAAGCGAAAGCTCCCATAATGATGGCGGCGCAGATGAATGCGATTGCATAGCAGGTGATGAGCACCAGGCGGAGAAGCCCGCCCGCGATGGCCATGTTGTCTGTCGGTCGCTGGAGTTTCTTCAAATGTGTCTTGGTGAAGCGTGAGATGTGATGCTCTCCGGCTAGGTCGGGCAAGTGTCACGCTTCAACAGTAGCAGAGGATAGAGAGATGAACAGCGAACACACCTACCACAATTGCGAAACGACCAACCTTTATCTGCCCTCTCCCCCATACCGCTATTGCGGGCACACGCATCGTTTATCATGCAATGACGAATGCCGCGAGGCGCACAACGATGCAATCTGTTGCCAAATGAGCCCACTCAAATCAGGCTTGGAGGAACGGTATGGTCAAGCAGGGTTCCGCGGCCATGGCATCAATGAGGTCGCACATACGCGTGAGCAGCTGGGCGTATGCGCCCCGCCACGTCCACGTCCTCTGCTGAAACATGACTAGACGTCCAAATTTTGCAGCAGAAACGTGAAAAAGCTTGTTGATGATGTAGCGTCGTCGATGAACAGCCACGATCCGCGGGGAGGGAAGAAAAGGCTTTGCCAATCCAAGGCTCTGGCGTCGTGTGCCAATGCATGTCTCGCGGCGAAGAACTGAGTGGTCTGGGTCTTGTTTGTGCTGGTTGAATGCATGATTGGACGGATGCCGACTTGCCTGAGCGCAAACAAGGCGTAAGGCGGTGTTTTTGGTGGTGTGTTTGTTGATTTGAGGCTGGAGTGGAAGGGTGACGCACCGACGCTCGTTTGGAAACCTTGTCGGCGATCCGTGCGCGGCAGGCCTTGCCGAGTGCCGTGTCTTCACTTCCTGCTGCTATTTCGTACGGGTGAAGCGTCAATACCCATATTTGCGCACTTTTCCGACCAGACCGAGTGGTCGTTGCGCAGCGCCGAGTGCGCGTTCGGACAGAGCAGATGCTGCTGACCGTGGGCCCTTCGATCGATCCCCAGCGCCCTGGGACGGTTTGGCGACACGTCACGCCACGTTTGGATCAAGGACTTCCCTACCGCAGCAGTGGTCAGCCGCAGTGGCTGATCGGGACACCATCAAGATTAAGTCACCAGACGTACAGGATGAGTTCTTCGTGCAGAGCGGCGTCATTCTTGGCGCAACGAGACGAACAGGACGAAAAACCAGTATTTTGCTCCCTTGGAGCGGCTGAAACGGACAGTGCGGAGGTCTAAACAATGGCAGACTGCGGCCTATAACGACGTTCTTGATATTGGCAATTGCTGCTGGATATCTGTCATGCGGAAGTTCTCGTCAAGTTCGTTTCGGAGTCCTACCCATTAGCAACTGACTTCATCACGATTCAAGTTGCCTCTCAGCCAGTCCTTGCCGCCAGGCAGAGAATAGCTGGCTTGAGGTCAGTTTGTTTCGACAGCCAAGTCCAAACCTGTCAACGTCCTCGAGCTCTTGCATCAGATTCTCCTGCAATGCTGGCAGCTACATCCTACTGTACTGCTGCCTTGGATGCTTGGCTAAAGCGCATGGAAATCTAGAGCGTGTCGCCTCACAGGGGTCACGTTGTCTTCACCACGAAGCCCTACAAGGGTCTATTTTTGACCGCGTCCTACTCGGCGGCTCGCACTTCTCCCCGCATCAATGCTGAGTGTGAATAGCAGCTGATTCCGAAGGCTCACCCGGGGGTGTCGTCAGACATTTCTCCCCTCGAGCTACTGCGAGGGATGGCGTGCGGGTTACAGAACCCCGGATAGTGCTGCGGCAGCCAGAGAGGACGGGTAAGTGGCCAAAGCCAGACGGCTCTGCCATCTGCCATCATGGCAACGCTAGCGTTTCCACAGTGCTTGAAATCGTCTCCTCACAAACTCCAGTACTTTGCGCAGTGACAAGCAGATATCGCCCACATGAGCTCGTTTGACATTCTGCAGGGCTGTCTCGCGGTTCAACTTGCAAAAATGCATATGGTTCGACCTTGCAGATGCGCCAGTCAAGATGGATACTTGTGACCTCAGGTTTTGGTGCATCTTGCTCGAGAAGCGTAACATATTCCGCGATCATTTTGTCCATATCACGGACGCGGCTGTGGCTCTCATTTCGGCTAGTCAATTTCAGCTATTGCAATCAGCTTGCAACATCCAGTACGACACGAAGTGGAAGAAAAGCTGCACGGCTGCCATCGATTGATATAAGACGACTGTACGATGGTCTAGCTAACTGATACTGTAGTTGCGACGCAATTACGTCCCCGTCTCCGAAAAGAGAGAAAATCCGATCCTCCACCACGAAAACAGCTTCCAGCCAAGAAGCACACACCAGCTGAAGTGTTCAAGCCAGTGCATACCATTACCATGGTGGCAAGCAGTTGTAGGTGACCCAGTCTTCAGGGTACCAGGACTGTCTCTCGCAAGCACGCGCCATACCGTGTGGCTCAATGCCACGGTTGTTGAGATCAATGCATCCTCGGCCGACCTGCCAGATGAGATTTGGGTATTGGCTGTTGAGATCCCAGCAGGCGCGCTCTCCCAAGACATCGTCCTGCACCAGTTGCCAAGTGTTCCAGTCGAAACGATTGCAGGTGCACTGATCTTTGTAGCAGCCTTCTTGGTTGCCATCGCAGTCCCAGCGTTGCTCGCCCCAGAAGCCTGGACCTTGGTAGACCGACTGGCGGATGCTAGTCACGTCCCACTGCTGGCGATTGCCCCCTTGACGGTTGCCCCAGCCCTGGGCCATGACACTGTACAGACAAAAATCAGATCGACTGCTTCCAGCGCACGCTGGGACCATTGCTTACCTGACTGCGAAGAGAGAAGCGATTGCGATGACCTTCATCTTGACGAGCGAGTGATGATACTTGTGGTGCGAAGAAGCTGGCTTGAGTGTGCTGTTGTTCTCGTGAGGCTGTCGTTGCTGTTGGTGCTGGAATGATGGTTGACGAGGAGGTCGACTGCTTTATACGACTGCGGCGTGATTCGACTTCAGCCCTCGACAACGTCCAAGTCCTGGCTCCAAGCAACTTCATTCGGCGCTGCAGGTTTCCCTGGTTGCATACAAGCATCTGACACTTCTGCTCATTCGCCAATGCGTGCCTACCGGTGCCCATCTTGGGAAGCTCAGGCCAACCAGTAGGACCAACGCACTGCATGAGTGTCACTTCAATAACCACGCATACTGGGATGAGGGATCCATCTGGTTCCGGACATGCTGTCAAGCACTCTTACTTGAGCATAGCCCACTAGGAACGAAGGCCGTTCCACGTCGGCAATCCCCAGCGGAGTGGTACCTCGTTCATCACAGCACATCGCGGCAGTATCCGGCATACGCTGGGAGCTATTTTCGCATCACCTCTTGCTAGCGAGGCGCATTTCCTGACCACACCAAGGCACACCGCAACACATGTATCATCTCCTCCTGTCAGCATTGCGGCCAGATCTACACTGGCACATCAAGGACTAGCATTCACTTCCATGCAAGTGATGACTGCACGTCTCTCGTTTTGCGACGCGAATGTCGGCTTTCGGAGCTTCCGTCTCCACGGCACGAGAAACAATTCCAATGAGTTATCATTGCCACATCACAAAAGTCAATTATTCCCCTAAACAGCATTACACGACTCACGTGTCCGGAGACGAGCGTTGGGCAGAGCACTCTTGCTTATTGAACTCTGATCGACCGCTAGTGCTCGTTTAGCGCTAGTCACCGTGAGTCTGGCCACAGAGGTCAGTAATTCACGAGCACACACTGCAAGAGTACAGCTGCCTGCAAGGAATATCGCTATAAGCATGCACGCTTGTGAAACTGTCGCAACTACCGGGCAGGTTCCTGAGCAAATGCAAGCGAAACCTAAAGCTGGAAATTATGCGGTTCAGCAAATTCAATTTCTTTGCCATGTGAAGTCAAAACAAGGATCTCACGAGCAGGAACTTCCCGTCAGACTTCCTAAAGCACAAGAGTTCGAGGAGATGGAGGCTGAGTCTCATGACATGCCCTAGGTCTTGTCGGTCCACCACAAGTACGGTCGAATCGGTTCTCCTTGAGACTTCCTGAACTTCCGAGTTCTATACAGCGTCTGGAATAACATCAGGAGACAAGGCGCGTGCGACATACCAACCAGGAAGGCGGAAATGCCTCAGTATTGACTTCCAGCGATTAACCTACGACTTCTTGGCATCAGACGTGAATGTGACCTCCTAGCCGAAATAGGTAAAAGGACGGACCTCACTCGCGGGACCCAAAAATAACACTTCTGAAGTGTACAGAAGAGCTGCGAGATAGCATAGCTATGTTTCCAGATCTTCGATGCAACCTGCTGATCAGAGTAAGAGGTTGTTGTGAAGATTCTAGATCTACCCCAGGCATCGTATTTCAAGCGAGGCACAGCCTTGCGGCACAAGGCGGAAGGCGACACCGCGATTTTTGCAACCCTTGAACTTCGTCTCCTGGGATTTGTCGTATTGTCAGGATACTCGCACTTCTCATTTCTCCAACATCTCGTTGATGGGGATGTTGAGACCGAGGAATTAGCGACGAAAGCGATGAAAGAGACGATCAGTGCAGCCAACGACAGGATGAGAATTGCAGCTTGTGCTTGCGCTATGCTCACTTCTCACTCGTCTGGGACACACAAGTTGCAGAAAAAGCTTGCCGATTCTTCCAACAGAATGCCCTACAATGCCGTTCTTGCCCGAGCTCCAACTGTTTGAGCTGGGTGAGGATTGAATGCCTGATGACAATTGCCCTCGTTTCGATCGGTAATCAAGCAGACACCCTTGCACATTGCACGTGTATTGCACGTTCCGGGGGGACATTGAGGTGATTGCACGTTGGGAAGACCTTGTGTCTTCGTATTGAGAAGTACATCACTCCAATGCCTTGTCTGTGGATGGCAACCGCACTCGAGGGCACATTGAGCCCCACGTCACCAGCCGTTGGTCACAAATTCGCCACTGGGTCGGATAGCCGAATTATCATGACCATCACGAGCGCTGCTGAGCACTTCGTTTGGGGATCGAGCAAGTACAGCAAGGACGTCTGGGAAGTAAGAACGAGCTCGTGAAGCCAGCATCATAGCTCAATGCAATAATCTGAGGCGTTTAGATCTTGTCAATCGTGGTTTTACCTGTCCAGAAGCATCGCAGAAAGTTCTAGATCTTTTGAGGCCTTGATTGACATCAGCCGTAAGCCAGGACACCAGGATGATTCATTTGTTCTAACAATCTGCGAAGGACGACAGCTGACGCTAGAGATCAGGCACAAGCTCCACCTGGACGCACATTGCCAGTTGATCAGAGGCAAGCCATTGATCATGGCAACAACATCGAATGGAGCCGATGTTTGTCTCGCTCGCACGACTTCTGATCTTTTCATGCCTGCCTCTGTCTCAATAGGCGACTCCAACTCGCGAAAGTCATCGGTCTCCACAACTCATTTTGAACCCTTCATCGGGCCCGAATGGTTACAAAGGGCTTTACTTAACGGCAAACTCTGGCCGACATCCTACAATCACCCCTTCGCAGACCTTTTCAGCCCTCCACGCCGACATCTGGGACTCGCACTGTGCGCGTGCGCATTGCTACGTTCGATTATGTGGCTGGAATTATAGATCGAATCATTTGTTGGCGCAGTACAGAAATGCTGTCTAGAGCTACCAGCACCAGTCCCTGCGCACATCGTACAATGTGAGACAGCACAGTCGGGGACGTAACGGCTGGCTGACCGTGCTAGGCAGTGAAAGCCATGGAGGCCATGGAAGCCAGGGCAGACAGTGCAAGATATCACCTTCGTACACGAACTCAAAGAACCAAGCTCAAGGCCTTTCGGGGCTCTCCTGCGAATAAGCTGCCCTAACTCGGCTGCCAAAAAGTTTGGAAAAGCCCACAAAGCGGAACATACCCTGCTGAGGCTGCTACCTGATCCCCTCATGCAGGTGACAGATCATGCATCTACCAAACATCGTGAATGCTTAGGCCTTCCCTCTCCCCTCCTACTCAGTCTCCAGAGTACCATGTCTTGAGCCACAGTTCTCTGGCTTCTACTTCCTCATCGTCCAGCTCCAACTCTACCACCTCGTCCTCCTCTGCAGCTTTCTCCTTCCCCATACCATCAAGCGCACTCACAATACGTCCAACAGAAGCCCTCTCTGCTGACCTATGCCGCGGGCCTGGCTCCTCAACTTGCTTGTGATGGATGGCTTGGGCTTCCTCCATCTCTTTCACCACTTCATCACGAGTCTTCTTACTCTCGAGTGCCTGTTGGTCGTACGCTCCGCCTTTGCAAGTCATCCGCAGGATGAGTGCTTTTGAGGTCATTTCGATATCCGGATGGGCTTTGTTGATGTGGTCGGCGAGAACTTTCCAGGAGTAACGCTTGGCGAGATCGTAGAGGAGTAGGCCCTCCAGCTTGTCGGGATTGCCGTTGAAGAGAGCTTGATCCGCTTTGGTGATGATGGTGTAGCTCTGGTTTGATGTGGCATCGTGAATCTCTGATAGCTCAGGTCCTTTTGGTTGTTCTTGCTCCTTCGACGTTTCTGGCCGCGTGGAATTTCCTGGTCGCTTGAGAACTTCTGGCCCCTTGAGAAACTCGAGCTGCTTGAGAATTTCTGGCTGCTCGAGATTGCCCCGCCGCTTGAGAATTCCTCGCCGCTTGAGACCTCCTGGCCCCGTGGGATTCTCCGGCTGCTTGGAATGTTCTGGCTTATTGACCGACTCGGTCGAATTTGCATACTCGGTCTCGGTGAGGAAGCCACTGGCAGCCGCTTCTACGATCTCTGTTGTATCGGGGCGATCCCGTGGTGTGCCGGATCCACGCTTGCGCTTCGGCTTAGGCGGTGGTAGTGCTGTCATATCGACAGGCTGAGCGAGCAAGGCGCCCGTTCGTGAAATACCAGCCTTTGGCCTCGATTCACGTGGCGGTGTTTTCAAATCGGCAGACTGCTGAACCAAATTGGAGCTCGAATACGTGCCACCTGGTCGCGAGAACCAGGAGCGAGGTCTGGAGTTTGTGTCGGCACTGCCAGCTTGCTTCATCTGATATCCAATTCCCTCAACTCCATCGTAGATGATACCCTCCAGGTCCTGGGGCGGGAGTTGAAAGGTGAGACCATGTTGACGACGAGTATCATTCAGCTCAAGTTCGAACTCGTACTGATCGTACTTCTTCTGGTTGATAATCTTCCTGCGGTAGTCGTTGAGACGGTCGCGAAGGGCGTTGCTCGTGATTGGATCGGATCTACCATTTTCGTTGACCTTCTCGACGATCTCAGAGAGCTCGTACTCTTTGGCCAGGTGGTAGAGGAGAGAGTCTTTGATATTTGCCTGATCTCCGCCGAAGATCTCATCGATCGGAACACCTTCGAGAACATCAGACTTCTTTCTTGTGACTACAGGAACCTCGATCGACTTATTGGCCCTGATTGCCCTCGAACCGGAATCATCATTCGAGTCGCCTTGGACCAGAGTGCTTTCGGAAGCCCCGGACTTCTTCCTCCTCGTGGCTGAGCGAAGCTCTCTAGTTGTCCCTTCTGAGCCACTGGGACGGATATCGGCAGTCGAGGCGCCTTTGGTTTGAATGCCTTCGAGAGCACCGGACTTTCTCCCTCTCGTCGTTGTGAGACGCTCTATAGTCTTTCCTTTTGAGCTACTAGAACGAAGATTGGCAGTCGAGGCGGCTTCGGTTAGGTCTTCATCTCGGTCTAATTCCTCATCGCCGGAGTCTGACAGAATTTCCTCCAGATCCGTGCGAGTCGTGATACTCAGGGCTGGAGAAGGAGCTGGTTTGCGGCAAGACTCGCGGGGATTCGTGATATTCTCGTAACTATCAGCGATCCCGAGAGTGTCGCTGCTGTGGGCTGAACGATTCAGGGGCTTGGGGCTCGTGTGCGCTTCGGGGCCTAGCGAGCTCGGGACTGCCGAATGCGAATCTCCACGAGACTTATACCGAGTTTCAGAAGGCTCACCGGGGTCCTTGTTGGAGCGAGCAACTCGAGCTCGCTTTCTAGCTTTTCTGCGAGCCATTCTCGATCCAGCTGTATGGATGTATGTTCAGGATTGAGTATCCTTCGACGGCTATTGGCCAGAGTCTTTGGTATCAGGGGAAAGGAGAGTTCGGGTAAATTGCAGGTGCTGAGCGAGAAGCTCGCCGAATGTTTATGTGTGTGCTAGATCCCACTAGCTTGGATTGTACAACTAGTGCATATTTGAGGGGTCCATCTCATTCACCCTTCCTTCACGTTGCATCTCACGACCGATCGCCAAACCGCGAAAGCTCTTTGTGGCCGATGATATTGGAGGGGGCCAGTCTGCTTCTCAGTGCCTCCATTGTCATTTGCATACATAACTGGGTGAGTGAGCATTGCGAGATAAATTGTTGTCATGAGAACTGGGATAGGGTTGCCACTCGAAAGTAACGAGTTCTGGTACGGTGTTGCGAAGAAAAGAGTTTTTCTATTGTTATTCGAGCTGCCTCGAGAATCGGCGTCCAGCGCCAACATGATCAGTGCGAACACGGCTACCCTACAACACCTGTCTACTGCCTTCGCGACGACCGTCGAGGAGTCTCTACAACCTCCTTCGCTCTGCCACGAATTTTCAAGCCAAGGGAAACACGTGCATCGTTAACCTCTCGTTTCAAACGCTCACCATCGTCGCCGGCAGCTGTATATGCAGCTATCAATCGCTGAGCGATGTTGGTGGCGCTGATGTTTTCCTCACTTGGATGCGCGGCATTCACGAGGTCGGCGAGGGCTTCGTTGCTGTGGCTTTTGGCGAGGCGCACGAGGTTCGCTCCTCGGATTCGCTCGACGGGCCCGTTTACGATCTCGTCGTTTGTCGCTATCGCTGGGTAGACTGGCACATTGTTAGCTGTGAAGGTCTGTGTGGTAGAGGCGAGGTCTGACACTGGAGGAGGCGTAGGCTCTCGAGGCTCGTCTTCTCGATCTTCCACGTTGTACAGCATGAGACGTGCTCCCGCAGACATGTCTAGGTCGCCGAAGTCTGGATCGTTCTGAAAGGCCTCCTTCAGGATCGGCGCAGCAATATCGAGATCGTTTTCGTTGTACATCTTGAATGTTTTGGTCTGGATTCGAATTGTTTCGACCTTGAATGTGTAGATCTCGGTAGCGAGAGGAGTCAAGACGTGCTTTTGTGATTTGTATAAGTTGTCGAGAGACGAAGAAGGTCGGCATATTTGTATGGTGCTTGCTGTTAATTGAATATACAAAGCTATTGTCAGTATACAGTGAACGGTTGTGATTTTTGCTGCGAAAAGACAGCTATTGTCGACTTCGTCGAAGCTATTGAGCGAACATAAACCTCAAGTAACATTGTCGTTGTGATCGTCGACAATAAGAACTTCAGGCCGGTGAAGAGGCGTTGAAACAACTTCAGCCATGATGTATCGGATAGACAGAATAGATGCAGTCACTTGTCTGACCAAGTTCTTTGTTCGTTCGGCTTCCAACAAGGACATGGTGCACTTCGCGGAAGACAGTGCAAGGTCTTGCAAGGCGAGCTTGGCGGCAGTGCGCCACGTGACGTGCAGCGCCGGTCCTTTGACACTACTCCTGTGTTTTGCTGTACGGGGTTTGATCTGGATGTTCGTTGTAAAATGGCGAGTGCTTACGAAAGAAGACGGAGAAGGGACTTGAAGACTGGGGCGGAATTTCTTGCCAAGAGCAGAGACGCCACAATGTGGCTCTGAGGCAACAATCAGACATTATCCCTTGTTTGAGCAGCTACTTTGAGTGCTTACATATGGACCAGATCAAATAGAATGTGATCAATCTCTCCCTCCGTGTCATCCACCAGATGTGCCGGCAGTTAGTTTAGCTTCCATTGCTCTGGTCACGCCCTCAGGCGACATGACCTCTGAGACCTTTTTAGTGCCTAACCGCTTTCCTTTAAAGTCTCGTCCACATCTCAGTCATAGAGACTCTGCAAATCCTTCCTCGTAGCTATCTGTGTTAGACTGTCGTTTTTGCCATCTCGCTTGAAGAAATCGGTGATGCGAATATCATTGGTCTCTTTTGACTGCCCGGCTTCCCCCACTTGCTTCACAGTCAACTTGTTTGAGCTCTTTGGCTGAAGAGGCCGACGCAGCTGAGCGACCAGACGGCGTCGATTTCCGAGCGGAGCGTTGCCCTGGACTTCAAACGCCTCGCTGTCGTCGTCGTCGTCGTCGCTGTCCTCGATGACAATTGGCGCTTGTGGTGAGATAGGTTTCGCGGGCATCGAATCTTCGGAGTCTGAGATCAAGATAGGTGACCTAGACTTCGCCAGCTTGGCTTTCTTTCGGGGCGGCTGGACCAATTGCGCTTTGCTGAAAGTCAAGCTTGCTTGCGGACCGGAAGACAACTCCTTGAACGACGACTTTCGCTTCGTGGACATCGACTTCGAGGCCTTCTTGAGTCCTTTCAAGTCGCTTGGAACGGGATCCGTCAGCCAAGGAAGCTTCCGACCCTTCTTCTCTGCAGAGGAGTCGAGCCCTTGCTTTGGTGTCTTGGGAGTCATCGTCGTTGATGGAATCTTATGTGTCGTTTTGTTTGAGGTGGGTGTGAGACGAGCTGGAGGGTTTCTCATTTCTGGGTCATGCTCGCCGTCGTCTCTCGTGTTTTGAGCGCGTTTTGGGCCAGTCCAGTACTCAGACACCTTCTCAGGCTCCTCCCAATCCTCTGCCTGTATGCACAGCGTACATTCCCCGCAACGAAGACTTGGAGCGGGCATATGCACGCCTGAATGCCCATGAAATTTGCGAGCCTTGTTCAGCTCGTACTCAAACGCATAAACGCATTTCAAGCCCTCTCGAAGCACCTGACTCTTGTATTTGGCCAGCTCTTTGTGCAACTTCCGGATGTTGACACGTTCTCCCTGTCTGCCCATGTTCACCTTTGATTCGATCGTGGAGAACTTGTAGCGCTTACTCAGTTCGAACAAAGTGCTGCCTGAGATGAGGTCTAGCTTGCTAGTAAAGATTTCGTCGAGAGTCCGGCCGTCGATAAATCCAGGAGCATGGTACACCCTTGTGTCTGCCGAATCATCGTCGAAGACGCGTGGTTCAGCGGTACCCGCGCAGAGTTGTTCTGTCTCCTCCAGCTCCAGATGGGTCAGGTCGGCTCTGGGCACAGGCACCAGGTGCTCTCTCGAAAATGCTGTCCACGACGTCGCCACCGTGCCTTCCATGATTTGATCACACGCCGATTGTCGAGTCGCGGTTTTGTGGCTTCGTATTCGTGCTTTTGAGCACGACGAAACTGTCGAGTCGAGTCTGAGTGTTAACCATGCAGAAAGGCGGTCGAGCGATTATCGGCTTGAAATAGTCGGAAGTTGTCGCCGTTGGTATTTCTGCGTGATAATGTGGACGTAAAGGACAGCTGATTTGTGGCACGCTATCGGCGTGGAGGATGGCTGTCGGTATGAGTAAGGAAACCAAAAGGTCAGGTGAAAGAGCAGGGCAGCCTTCGTTGACCTTGAAGCGCTTTTGTACTTTCCGCACGTGTATGTCGTTGTCATTCACTTGCTTGAAAATCTTGGCTAGGGCGGCCGCTGCTTCGAATTAGCAGTCAGCAGACCTAAGGAGCCCACCAGAATCTTCGGTCCGTCGCCTTAGTCTCATGTTCACCGCACTAGTTGCCTAAAGCACGGGGTTCAGTCACGCCGCTCCCACCTAGATGCCCGATTCAATTCTCACACGTTGGTCCAATTCACTCTTGCCGCAACAGGCTTCATCTCGGCTTGAGTGTATGACAGACCTACACGAGAAGGCTAAGAAGACAGAGCAGTTGTATTCGTTTCCTCAAAGAAGTAACCCACCCACCAGTCGTAGCAGGCTGGCCTCCTGGCGGGTTATACCAGGACAGCTCCTCTGAATAATAGGAACTCCGATGGCAGACGAGCTCAGCAGAGATTCCGGTTCGGCCAGAGAAATATCTCAGCGATGTGGTGGTAGAGACCTTGTTAATACTACGAGATAAAGAATGCATGTCATTGGCTGCGACATGGCGTTGTCCGCGCCATTTTCTGGTCTGTCTTTGTGTTGGTAGCCAAGCCTCCGTGCCTGTGCAGATTAGCAGTGAGCGTCGCAATAAACCATAGCATATGTTCGCAACGCGAATGTAACATGTCTTCTCGCGTCTTGGACAGCGGCCTTTCGTAAGTGATGTTCACAGTCAGAAGAGCTGGGCAGAAGTGCCGTGAATCTGCATAAGTCGCGATCAGAGTATAGAGCCTGATCTTTCCGCGTCATAGAGCCATTTGGCTGTCGTATGCAATCTCAACATTGAGATTATCGCGTCGCCAATGAGCAGTGTTGCACTTGGTGCAATGCTAATGTGAAGAGCGAGGTGGAGGAGGCACACGAGGGAGTGAGGTCAGGGGCGCTAGTCCACGATAGGAAGGTTTGGCGGGCAATTCTGAGATTCTGGAAAGCTTTCGCGCGTGGAAACGCGAGCTCTGAGCAACAGGCAATACTCCTACACTGCACCGCACAAGATGGTGAGACATGATGTTTCGTCCTAGCTGAGTCGCCAACACTGACACTTTGCAGTCTCAGCAAATCTTCGAAGATGGCGGCGAGCAAGAAAGAGGGGAGCAGGCCCGCCTTAGGCACGTGAAACAATTTGAGAAAGAGCAGAGATGACATGTACTGACAGGAGGCAGCGCTTTCGTGGGCGCTATTGCGATTGGCGACCTCGTAAAGTCCACTCTGGGACCAAAAGGTCAAGACAAGGTGCGCGGGAATGATAGCAATTGCGATTTGAGGCACATCTGACTCCACTAGATCCTGCAAAGTGCCTCGACGGGGGAGATCATGGTCACCAACGACGGCGCCACCATTCTGAAGAGCGTTGCTCTTGATAATGCCGCCGCGAAGGTGCTAGTCAACATCTCGAAAGTTCAGGATGACGAGGTCGGAGACGGAACCACAAGTGTCGCAGTTCTCGCAGCAGAACTTCTTCGAGAAGCAGAGCAGCTCGTGAACCAGAAAATCCACCCTCAGACTATCATCGAAGGCTACCGAATAGCCAGCGCCGCCGCACTGCAGGCACTCAGCGAGACGGCAGTCGACCACAGCAGCAAGCCTGAGGAATTCCGCAAAGACCTGATCGCAATCGCCCGTACGACTCTATCCTCCAAAGTGCTCTCACAAGATAGAGACTACTTCGCTACCCTCGCCACCGACGCCGTATTGCGAATGAAGGGCTCGACAGACCTCACACATATTCAGATTATCAAGAAAGCAGGTGGGAAACTGTCAGACTCCTATCTCGACCCGGGCTTCATTCTCGACAAGAAGTTCGGAACAGGGCAACCTAAGCGAGTAGAGAACGCAAAGATTCTCGTGGCGAACACATCAATGGACACAGACAAAGTCAAGATCTTTGGAGCCAGAGTAAAAGTGGACGGGACAGGGAAATTGGCAGAGCTCGAAAAGGCGGAGAAAGAGAAGATGAAGGCGAAGGTCGAAAAGATCAAGGCACATGGCATAAATTGCTTCGTCAACAGACAGCTGATCTACAATTGGCCGGAGCAATTGTTCACAGACGCGGGGATTGCATCAATAGAGCACGCGGATTTCGATGGCGTGGAGCGACTGGCACTGGTCACGGGAGCCGAGATCACGAGTACATTCGATCACCCGGAGCATGTCAAATTGGGACAGTGCGATTTAATCGAGGAGGTTGTGATTGGAGAGGACAATCTGATCAGGTTCTCTGGTGTGGCTGCCGGTCGGGCTTGCACAATTGTGCTGAGAGGCTCATCAGAACAGTTGTTGGACGAGGCGGAGCGAAGTCTGCACGATGCTCTTGCTGTGCTCTCGCAGACTGTCAAGTTCCCAAAGACAACACTCGGAGGTGGTTGCGCAGAGATGGTCATGTCGAAGGCAGTGGATCAAGCTGCACAGAATGTTGCGGGAAAGAAGGCCTTGGCTGTGGATTCATTCTCGAAGGCTCTCCGACAACTTCCTACAATCCTGGCCGATAATGCTGGTTTGGATTCCGCCGATCTCGTGGCCCGGTTGCGAAAGGCCGTGTACTCTGGCATGTCCTCATCCGGACTGGACTTGATGAAGCCAGGTGGTGGCATTGCAGACATGCGCGAGTTGGGTGTGATAGAGGCCCACAAGCTGAAGCATGCCGTAGTCAGCTCAGCGAGCGAGGCCGCAGAGCTGTTACTCCGGGTGGACAACATCATCCGTGCTGCCCCTAGGAAGAGGGAGAGGATGTAGGGGAAAAGACGAAAGTTACGAGGCAATGTGCATAGCGCAGGAGTCTGGCGCCACAAAAGAAGCAGGACTAGATGTCGGCACTGTACTGTGCTGTAGATACCACGCATGTGAATGCTATTGCAATGACGATCTTCGGACGTGACACTGTCTTGTGCCTGATCCTTCTCGGACTGTGGTCGAGGGAGAACAGTAGAGCGTAGTGGAGGACAACATGAATTATCAAATGTGCTGCGGGCGTCACCTGCGCCCATGTGGAGCTTTGTATATATGCATTAAAAGGATGCACTCGTCGCCCCAGCCTTCGGAATTGTCGACCAGTATTGTACAAAAAGATGTACTGTCCAGATCGTGCCAAGACATGGACAAGTGGTCAGCAGCTGCCGGCCGGCCGGCATGCAACCTTGTCGGCGATTGAGTTCTTGTGCCGGAACGTCACGCAGAGCGGTCACAAGAGAACCGAAGAAGAGAAAGTGAGGGTGTGCGTTGGACATCGCCTGACTACTTTTGGTACTTTCTGCTGCCACGGAACACGAGCTCGAAACTCAGCAGACCCAGCCACTTGGATCTCTTTCTTATCTGGCTGCAGCTCTTGTGAAACAAAGCCGCGATAACGAAACAATAATACACCGCGTTCCACGCAGTCCTCGAGGACAACATACATTTCCTCTCTCATACAGTACCGCGGACTTGGGGAGAAGAAGCTGTAGTGGACCATGTCGGATTCCTCCAAGGCCAGGCCCATTCCCTCCGGCAGCTTTCGAGATGCAGATGCTCAGAGTTTCGCCAGCGCGTCTCCCTCTCGAGCCTCGAGGACGGCCAGGCTGGCAGCGACACCGGTAGTGGGATCCGTACGCAGTGGGCACTCCAGATCAACGAGCCGTAGTCATCAGCAAGATGTGCAGACCAGCGGCGAACCTCTCGCCGGAGCATCTGGTACATCGGTGCCCGGTCCGGGACCAAGTTCGCTCTCTCAGGCACTGCGTGGGACAAGAGGGCAGTCACCGGGCGGAGCACAGCGGCAACAAGTGAGAGAATCTCGAGGCACAATGAGATATGAGACTCCGAGAGGAGACGATGATAGTGGAACGTACACTCCTGCCAGCGCGGCAGCACAGCTCGGGAGAAGCCCCACACCGAAGGAAGATATCGAGGTACTGAAGAGGCACTTGGTCGGACCACAGTCCTCTTCGCCTGCGGGTTCATACCGGCAGGGAAGCGGTTTCCCCGGAGAGCCAAGTACTGCCGCACAAGAGGAGGAATTCTCGAGTCTGCAATTACAAGGTGGAGACACAACACGGCACATCTACCGATATGCCGAGAAGAGAGAGCGGGAGGAGCAAGAAGCTGGAAAGCTGCGAAGGAGTATGAGCTACAGTGCACCAAAGACGAATAATAAGAAGGATGATGATGACGATGACATCTCATTCATCCAAAAGCCAGGTGGTTTCAGAAGAGACCATATTCGTCGTCGGGATGAATCTGCTGCTCCGAGTGCCAGCGGTGGGCGGACACAATATGGTACTCTTCCTCGTGGCCGAAATGCAGTGGATCCTGAGCCTCCGAGACGGCAATTTGTGACATCCAACTTCATCGAATTTTTGACGTTGTATGGACACTTTGCTGGAGAGGAGCTCGAGGAAGATGACGAAGTGCTGGATGCTGATGAGTACTTCTCCTCCGACTACTTCGAAGACGCCACGACAGAAGGCGACCGCGACGAAGACCGCGATGACTGGGGCGAGGATTCTGCTCTCTTACCCGAGACTCCTGGCAAACGGCGTAGAAAGCGAAAGGTCCGCGAGAAGGGCAAAGGAACACCTTTTGGTGCTGCTATGCTGCTGCTGAAGTCATTTGTAGGCACCGGAGTGTTGTTCCTGCCTCGAGCATACTTGAACGGAGGCATGACTTTCTCCAACGTTGTTCTTCTGGTCCTGGCAGCTCTATCCTACTACTGCTTCATCCTCCTCGTCTCTATTCGGCTCAAAATCCACGCGTCGTTCGGAGACATGGGCGGCAAGATCTTTGGCGCCTACTTTCGCAACATGATCAATTTCTCCCTCGTCATCAGCCAGATTGGATTCTCGTCAGCATACATTGTGTTCGTTGCGGAAAACCTCCGAGCATTTGTTCTGGCTATCACACGCTGCAAGAAGGATATCGATGTCGGTTTCATGATCCTCATGCAAATGATCATTTTCCTACCGATGTCTCTTTACCGCAACATCAACCACATCCAAAAGATGGCCCTCCTCGCTGACGCCTTCATCCTCCTTGGCTTATGCTATGTCTACTACTACGACGTCCGCACCATCGTCCACCAAGGCGGCGTCGGACCCGGTATCAAACAATTCAATCCCGAATACTGGACCCTCCTCATCGGTACCGCAATTTTCACATTCGAAGGCGTCGGCCTCGTGATCCCCATTCAAAGCGGCATGGCCGAACCCAAGAAATTTCCCAAAGTCATGGGAACTGTTATGCTCATCGTCACCGTCGTCTTCGTTTCTGCTGGCGCTCTCTCTTACACTGCCTATGGAGAAAACACCAAAACTGTCATTCTCCTCAATATGCCGCAAGACAACAAAATGGTCAATGCTGTGCAGTTTGTGTACAGTCTTGCCATTTTACTCAGCACGCCTTTGCAAATCTATCCTGCGATCGAAATCACGAGTCAACAACTTTTCTCTCGGACTGGAAAGTATAATCCGTGGATCAAGTGGAAGAAAAACATTTTCCGCTTCTTCATGGTTGCGCTCTGCGCTCTTATTGCTTGGGCCGGTGCGGGCGATTTGGATAAATTCGTCTCGCTTGTTGGGTCGTTTGCTTGTATTCCGCTTGTGTATATTTATCCGGTAAGTTCCTTTTCTTCTTCCCGCCTGCCTCATCTGATGATAGGGAAACGTATTTACTGACCTTTTTGTAGCCCCTCATGCACTACCGCGTCGTCGCGACCAAGAACTGGCAACGCGTCGTGGACATTTTGCTCGTGATCTTCGGTTTTGCTATGATGTCTTATACGACTGCTTTGACGATTGTAGCGTGGGCGAGTGGGCAGAAGGACTCTTCGCCGGGGTATTGTGATCCCGTGAATAAGGGAGATGCGTTCATGTTGCCGAGATTCTGATGATGGACGATACTGCAAGGATGTTTCCGTCATTAAGTTGGATCTGGCGAAGTGGAGAGTGTGGTGGATGGAGATTGGAGAATGGGACTCATTCTGATGAAGAGGAGCAGCGAATGTTCAACACGAAAGAGACGAGCAGTTGGACGAAGATTGAATGATTGAAAAGTTGGATACTTGTATTGTACGATCTTATCGCTTTTTGTATACTGTGTATAGCGGCGGCGCTAGAGGTTGAGGACTGGAAGCATTTGCAGGCATATATGAGATAAAGCATAGAACTCAGAAAGTGGGGAAATTTCTGTGCCTGTCTGTCGTGGCGAGATTTCCTGCCCATCGTTGCTTGTATGGATGTTTCACTTGCTAATATCTTAGAGATACTCCACCTTCACCACCGTGTCCACCTGCATCAAGATATGTCCATGCCTCTAATCCTGCACACTCTTACCCGCAGCAGCGCCCTCTTTGGCACTCTGTTCCTGTGTCCTCGACTCCTGAACACCCCTCTTTACAAATTGCTCTTTGACGTTCTTGTACACTTCCTCTGGCTCTGGGGTGGCGTCCACTTTGACCACTTTCCCTTCCTTCTCGAAATGCTCCACCACAGGCATACTCGTCTCCACGAATGTCCTGAAACGCTTCTTGATACTCTCCTCATTGTCATCTGCCCGCCCACTAGTTTCTCCTCGGTGCAGCAGTCGTTTCCTCATGGTTTCCTCGGGGCAATCAAAGAAGAGCGTGAAAGCCATAGGACACACGATCTCCTGAAACTTGATCGCTTGGTCCATCTTGCGAGGGAAACCATCAATCAAGAACTTGCGATTCCCGGTCTCGGAAATGGTAGCTTTCATGGCATTCTCAAGCAATTGAATTGTGACCTCTTGAGGGACGATTTGACCTTCCTTGATGTATGTCTTGATCATCTCGCCGAATTCGGAGCCAGCGCGGTCTTGTTCGGCACGGAGAAGATCGCCGGCCGAGAGATGTTTGAAGTTGTAGTCTCGAACGAGGTTGGAGCATTGCGTGCCTTTTCCAGCGCCTGGACCGCCCAGGACGAAGACTACGAGGGCTTCATCGTCGGAGGTGGGATTTATGGCGGATTTGAAGAGTGGTGAAGTGCGTTTGAAGGACTCGAGCTGGTCAATTGCAGGCATGATTGCTGTTTACTGGTCTTTGGGAGAGCGATTGGTGGGGTGTGGCCACTGGTCTTTGGAGGATGGTGCTCGATCGGGGAGTTCGTAGGTGTGGGCGGGTGTTTGGCCGGCGCGCTGTTGGATGAGGATGTTGAAGGCGATTGTGCCTAGGGCGAAAATGGCTACTAGAGAATAGACGGGAAGTTGGTTGCCGCGATTCTTTTTGGGTGGGGAGGCGCGGGGCGCGATGGGAGCTGGGGGCGGAGTGGTGCGCGAGTCGCGAAGGCGGTGGCGGAGACTGAAGGGGCGGACGTGTCGTGGGAGGCGGGCTATCAGGAGGGCTGGACGTGCTACGGACATGGTGGGCGAGAGCGATGGGAAAGTGGTGCAGCTTGATCACCTTCGGGCGGTGAGCTCATGCTCGGCCGCTCTCTTTCGCCGATGTTGAACCTTGGCCGGACTCCTTTCATCAAACAACCACCTCACGCCAACGATCACCATCATCGTCTATACAGCCCGGCTTTGGAAGCGATCGTACAGTGTTCAATGCGATGGATGTAGCTTGAGATACTCCGCCCCTCAGCGGGAACACCGGCGTCAGGCCCGGCACTCGTTCTTCCAGTCGAGCCAGCACAGTCCACATGCTCACAGTATTGCCAATATGCTATATCTCGCTGTCCGCTGTCGACCGGCGGTCACTCGCGGGATCTATGGCAACACTGTCCCTGCGCTGTCGCGTCCTGCACTCACAGTGGCCGACGTGGCAGCGCCGGATGATCCCAGGACTCTGCTCGACACTTCCGAACAGCCCGAGCAATCGAGAAGCACGCGTTTACACGTGAGAAGGAAGAGGGTAGGATTCATCGCATCAAAAACCCGACCTCGCATGACAGAGTCCGACGAGCAAGCAAAGCTTGAACTCGAAAAGCATCCAATGCGGGCCGGCACGATTCTCCAACGACACCTAAATAATGGCAGCTTGACCTTAAACGTGCTCTGCCTTTGCTTAGAATACCCATGGTATCTCTGGATCAGGGACCGATGGAGACTTGAGAGAGGACCGACTCTTCAGAGGCTGCGTGATGATCAACTTGGGCGAATTGCGCTCGTCGCTTTGTTGCAAAATCCCCAACTCTTGCTGGCATTGGCTAGAAATCAGAGAAGCTGTTGTGATTTTCTTGCTTACTATGTTGTCAACGAAAACCTCGAGCAACAATTCTACAAGTGCTTGCAGCTGCCGCTTAACGAAGGCCAGTACGGTCTCCACTGGCGCGGCCGACTTCTGGCCTCCCTGTGCAGCGCGACCTTCATGCATGGCACTTCTGGATCTGCTGATCGTCCTCTGAAAACTTTCTTTGAGGGATACGAAGCGGCCACTTCTGATCAGGACAGCTTCGTCCAACGCAACTCCCAGACCGAGAGTAGTCCGACGTTGGACGACCTACAAGTAGGCATCTCCCATTCATTATTCGCTATGCGAGCGATACTTGGAGATCGACACAGATTGCTAGGCTACCCTGACACAGATCCAAAGCTCTATGACCAATTCCTTGCTCTTCTCAAATCCTCGAGGTCATCTGCTTTCGATCAAGCATGGGACGTTGCGCGGCTTCAAATGTACCACCCACGGAAACTTGATGAAAACCCGGCAGTGCAACTACTTCGAGGCGTCGCGAGACTTGGTTTCCCAGCTGACAGCCGTATTATACGGAAAAGGAAGCAAATGGCTCAACCGGTGTGTGACTTCATCAAGCGTGCTCACATCGTGGCCGAAGGCAACGAGAATCATGAAGATTCCGAGTGGATTCTGAACACCTTTGGAACACAATTATTGCGAGCATATAAGATGTCCAGGAAAGCTGCCAAGGCCGAGATACGGGCTCGCGAACAAACCCCCTTGCTCGAGGGGCTCTTTTATGCAGCTACCGCACCCAGGAAATACCACCAAGCACCGCCTTCAGCTAGAAAGTCGTTAGACTCATATTTCTGGGAAGATGCAGAGAGCTGAAGTATGGCGTTGCCTGCTATCGCTATTGAGATTGCTCTGGAAAGGCTGTAAAACATGCAGACGACTCTGCGTATGCGCGGACATTAACATCCTGTTGGCCCTAGAGTCTGCACAATGATTCGTAAAGGAAGCTTCTTTGAGCACAGCCATGCAAGAGACGTCCGGTGCGAAGCAGGCGCCTTCAGGAACTCATGAAAGAGCTGTCATGTTCCACTGTTGCTACCTGTCAGCAACCACATCCAATGACAACTCTAATCTGATTGTTCGTTCACAGCTCGTTCATGTGAACGGCACAAGGAAGGCAAACGATGCAATGGCCCTGAGTCTTCTGCAAAGGAAACTCCTAACTTGGCGGCCCACGACAGACTGCATCGCATTCCGCCCACTCCATTGCGCTTCATTGGCGCGAACAAAGTGGTGCATTCAACGGCAATCCAGACATGAGGTGATTTCACATGACTGTAAAGAAGGAACGATATGATGAACACATGAAGCGAAGTATGCGAGAGACTTAGCGAGGCCGCCAGCACTCATCTGAAACTACGCTTGTACCAAATATGACTCCTCGCGACAGGGAGTCTCACGATCACGCAGACAGCCGGCTTGAAAAACAGGCAGGCCGCTGATTTCCTCTAAACCCGGGCACTGCTCTGAATTGTATCATATTCATATAAACCAATACATATCCCTTCGTCAGAACAAAGCAGGTTTCATGCTTCTGAATAATTTTACGCGCCTACAGTACACTATTCAGATCACGCCGCGGTCCTCAACCACTCCATGTTTTGGCACCCCTCAAACCTTCACATCCTCCCTCCTCGTCTTCTACCTCCTCGTCTTCTACCTCCTCATATCCTCTTCTTCCCTTTCCTGACCCAACTTCGTATTCAAAGTGATCACCGCATCACACTCCGTGACAGTCGTCGTCAAAGTCGGATTTACTGTTGGCGAAGCTGTGCATGGCGCAAAGCAATTTAGCGGGATTGTCTCGGTTGTCAAAGCGCAACCTTTGCAGTCGCTGAGGATGTATCTTGTTTGTGCTGGGATGTCGGGACAGCAGGCGTCTTCAGTGAAGGTCGTGGTGAGGGTGCAGCTGGAAACGGTACTGCTGCTTCTACTGATGGCGCTGATACTTTTGCTGCAGGATTGGGCCAGAGCGTGGACGAGCGATGAAGTTGTGAGGAGGGTGAGGAGGGTGCCGGGTTTCGTAAGCAACATTTTTTTGGTGTTGTGTTCTCGCGATGGGAAATCTTAGATGTTCGTTCTTTTGCGGTTGTGTTTTGGCATAGAATTCATGCTTTGTTGCTATGAGGTATAACTCTTATATTTTCTCACAAGTGTGTCCATTCGATTGATAGCTGTAACGGCTGAACTGCGCTTCAGCTTTCAGCTCTTCCTTCGACGTTATACTGCCCGTCACGAATTTGTCGGATGTCCCGATCGTATATCGCAGCGTGATCAACTCTGTGGCAAAATGGTCGTGGGTCGCCCAATACATTCCATCAATGCTTAACCACAACAAAAGTCAGCCAGCCGCCCACGGAGACCTCGCGCGAATATTTCATGAGTGTATCAAACAAACACTATGCTTTGTAGGAAAGCTATCGCATGAAGAGAATGACAATCAGTAAATACCAAAATTAGATACTTCTTTGTTCCGTGCGATTGTGAGATGTGTCACGCGACAACCGCCATCACTCAAGCTTGAGCATCTTTTTTTTTTTCGAAAATGAGAATCCAGGAAGCAAGAATCGAAAATCAAAAGCTTCTTTTCAAGAATAAGGAGTAGGAGCCGCTCGCTTGCAAGCAGTAACAGTCGTCACACTCTCAGTAGGGCAAGCACAAATTCCAAACGCGCCCTCATCCTCCACCGTCTGCGTCGCCAACGCGCAACCCCCGCAGTCCGTCAACGAAGTCTTAGTCGTCGCATAGACGTGCCCGCAGTCTCCGCACGCCGGCTTCGTTTTGGTGATGTTCTTTGTGCACTTGGCGTTGTATTTGGTCGTGATAGAGCTGGTTGTTGTTGGAGCGCAAGCTGTGATTGTGCTGGTGAGAGAGGCGATGATCGGTGGTGGAGAGACGCAGCGACACATGGGGAAACTGGATTCGTCGGTCTCCAGAGCACAGCCTCCGCAGTTTGTGTAAGAAGTCGCGGTGGCGGCTGCAATTGGGCCGCAGCAGGTGTAGGATGTTGGGGTTTGGGTTATGGTGCAGCTGGGTTGTTGGCCATAGCCGCCTTCGAACATGTTTTGTGCTGTCGCGAAGGCAGCAAAGGTGGAGATGATTGCTATTGCGAGCATTGTGGCGTTGTCGGTATGTTTCGTGCTGAAAGACTTGGACTGGATTTGATGCAGAATCGAATTGGCGCCTTGCTTGGTTGGCTCTTATGGGCCTTTTTCTTATTTGGATGTGGTGTTGCCCGTTCTTATACTTCGCCACGTGCAGTTCTTGGCCGTACGCAGGAGTCGCGAGATCCGAAATCTTTAAACGCTCCTTCTTCCAGGGATGGTTTTTCGTCGTCTCGTCTCGTTCATGCACCTGCATCTTGAATCGACAAACAGGAAAGCAGGTCAATACATACGGTCAGCTGCCAAGCATGCGTTGTGACTACGCTGTGCTCCTGGAATAGCGTACCGTTGACCCCACAGCACGTGTGTAGATCACTCTATTGGCTGTCGGAATGTGAAGATGCGGCAGGAACTTGTTCTGTCGTGAGACTGCTCAGAACACCCGAGTCATGCCACCGCCCCCATCTCGCCTACTCCGTCCGTGAGCAGCCTCAGGAATGTTTCACTCCCCGTGATCAACACCGCAGCTCGTGTTTGTTGGTTACACGTACATATACGGCCGACCGCGACTTGGCGAGAATGGAGGGGAGCGCAACAACGCCATCGTACTTCCGCTTCTGAGTCGTCATGTCTCAGGCCGTTGGACCGATTCATCCTACAATATCACAGGAGAAGTCAGTCGTATCGTCTTGGCAGCAACTCTGCCTTGCCTCAGCCTCGATGCGCCTTGGCCTCATCTCGGAGTGCGCGGGGATGGAGCGAGCAAAGCCGGCAGGACGGCGATGGAGTTTCATCACAGCCTCTGCAGCTGAAAGGTCTGCTGCGCCCGCGATCCTGGCCTGCCGACATGGATATCAGCACAAATCCGGAGCCGGACACAGCTGGTGGCCAGTTCTCTCGTCGCGACGGCAGATCGATAGTGCCGTCTCAAGAGGATGTAGAGGTGAAGGCAGTGTGATTGCATTTCTAATCGCCCATTTCACATTGTTCTGCCTGAGGCTGCCCGTGTATCACGTGCGCTCGTATAAACCCATAGCCGCAAGTAACGAAAGTCGTAACGTCTCGCTTCCCAAAAGTACAATCTCTCCGAACTCCTTTCGCCAAGTATCAACCATCAAGTTATCACTGCACAATGCACTTTCCTGGCTGGCAAGCACTCTCGTCGTTGTCTCTGTCGTCTCTTGGACCCGAGAAAGTCTTGCCGCAGACCGTGGTCCAGTAATACTCAAGTGCCAACCACCGGTAGCTGTCGGCATTGATCAGCTTATCGGCGTCGCTCAAGCCCTTAACATCGAGAGGTCCATATTTCTTGTCTCCAATGTGAGTCCCTGTTGCGGCCTTGCCGATGCGGTCGAAGTGAGTGTATTCGTCTACCTTCAGGTCAGCTCGAGCTCCCGCAGGTGCATGGGAAGTTTCGAAGAATGATTGTACGTACGAAGAATGATCGCACCGAGAACGTCCATCAGCGTGCTGACTGTAGATCCCAGGCTGTCGCAGCTAACATCTGAACGTTTTGGGACGTCATAGCCTTGATCACACATATGCGCGATGGCGATTTGCTGGTTGTTGCGTACGAGATTGCCAATGTAGGCCAAGGTGATGCTGTCGCCCTGCTTCTCGGTTCCCGGGGTCGTACAAATGCCCTTGATATCTTTGTTGGTCCAGAAGATGTAACCGAGATCAATGGAGCCTTCTTGGTCATCGGTTCCCCAGATGTCTATGAGGATCAAAGGTCAGCAAAGCAGGCATTGAAGCGAGCAGCTGGATCACATACTTTTGTACACCTTCTGCACGGCGTCCTTGTCCGCATCACCAAAGTAATGGCCATAAATTCCGTTGTCGACGGCGTTGGACCAGGACTGCTCCAAGTAAGAGGCTAGCTGGACAGCATCCGTCTGGCCGTCTTTGAGCTGCTGCACGTGGCCTGAATCGGTCGCGTCGTTCATATCAAAATCCGGCAAGTATTGGCTTGCGAGTCTCTTGACAATGGTTCCGCGCTTCGACTTGGTGTGGATGTCTCCAAGGATATCATCGATCTCTTCCAACATGTCCTCCGGAGCGGCATCCTGAATGTTGTCGATGTCTCGTTCGGCAATGCGGACACTTCCGTCAGATTGGTAGCTGCGGACTGCCATCGACCTGGAAGATGCCGGCGCTGCATTGATCCCTGTGAGGCAGAGGGAGGCAGCCAGTGCACCGCGTGCTGCGAGTGTGCTGAAGTGCATGGTGAACGAAAAGCTGACTTGCAGGTGTTCTGGTGATTGATGTGAAGAGTGAGGTACAATTGGGGGGCTCTGGTGCTTGATGCAGTTTCGATTGGAGAAAGTACTCGACTTTATTTATGTGTCTGACTGACGAAGGCGGCTTAGATTTTCCCTCGAAGGATATGTTCCAACACATCCATCCGTCGTCAAAATTGCCATTGCAAGCTATAGCGACCAACACGGGCTCGGCTACACCAACGCATCATAGGTACAGCCATCAAGAGGGCTATACAGTCAAGGATCCGCGTGGACAGAGTATCGGGTCGAACCAACAACGCCTGCGCAATGCTCGTATCGAATATCTATTCGCGCTACATACCATGGCCCAGAGCAACAATTGTGGAGCGAACGCTTCGGAAGGACCAATTGAACTGTGTCTGTTCTATACGTATTGCATGAAACTCGACGCTCTCTCATTCCTCTTCAATAAACACCTTCACAAGCGCAAGAAATGGTCGATTGAGCAGTTTTCTCGGATCACAGCGTGTTCTCGGGGCCTGCGTTAAGATGTGTGGTGTAGCACCTGCACTTTTCATCACGATCAGTCAATGCTTCGTTCTGAGCCATTCACTGCATCGTCACCCAGAACTGATGTTTCTGAGGATCGATAAAGACATGCTCACCGGCATCGAAGCGTGCCCAAGCTCTCCACCTCGGCCAGCCCAGTCAACGCTTATAGCCAACGGCAGCAGCGTTGATCTCGGCAAGACACCAACAAGCTCGAATATCCGCACCATTCCTGCGTAGTTATGCAATGCCTATGCCCAATAAGCTACATCAGTTATGAGGTACAGCGGGCAGGATGTTCATAATCCCGGTCGAAGGATCGGAAGGATCAATAGAACGGCATGGATGGTATTTTTCCGAGCGCTTCGATTCACTGCGCAGTGTCCTTATTTGCCGTCACTTTGCCCTTGTGGAGTTCAACTGCTTTGAGCTCGGGTTCACGAATTGGCAGGATTTCACTGCGCCTCGTCTTGTGGCATCTGCAAGCTATGTTAAGTAATTCTTGGCAGTGTCACATGTTAGCCCGATTCAACATCAGAGTGAAGTCATTCTTGTGCTACGTCGACTGTGTTGGTCACATGGGGCTACCTCGAGGAATTAGTTGGTATGAGGAGAAGTAGAAAGAGTTGTTGCCTAAATTGGGACGATAGGTAAGCCGACTCGACTCGGAGCCAACTGCATTCACGAAGTAAACCACTTTAACAGTGCCCAGCAAACGAACACATTCGACGAAAGCTATACACACATGAGCACCAAAGGATCGCCACAACCATCGCGAACCGTCAATGCTGCAGTCCCTCAAGAAACTCTTGTCCCCAAAAGAGCACAACATGTCCACCTCGCAGCCCAAGATACCGGTCTCGATATCCACGAGCAGTCCAACGCTCTCAAAATCTGGCTGTCAACCCTTCACCATCACTCTCTCAGCGAACGTCACCAACACTCCACAACCGATCACAATCGACACCTTCCATACTGTCCTCTATCACCGCGGGCTCGCACTCGACTATCAAGGTCTCACTTTCAAGGACACCTCGAGTGGCGAACTTGCCAAACGCAGAGTCATAGATGTGCAGTATAGGGTACCGGAGAGTTTGACAGAAACCTCGGATAGCGTAGCAGAGATTCCTCCGCTCAACGATGGATCCGACGCGTACATTGTGCAACATACGTTCCAGATACCAGCTTCTTCTGATGTCCCCGGACATGGAAGGGAAGAGCAGCCATCTTCAGCGGACTCGGAGATGGACGCCATCGCGAAGCATCTCATGAGGGAGGTGGCGGATCAGACCGCCGGCTTGGAAGTGGGAAGGACGTATGAGATTGGTCTCGGGAATGACATGAATCGAGTGTCGTGGTGGAAACCTGGAACGAAAGCTGAAGTCTTCGCCCAGGGCGCAGTGAGAAGGAGAACGGGCGGCCCATCGATCGAGCTGGAGTTATTGAAGACTGCCACCTTTACAGTCGTGGAGTAAAGACTGCACTCAATCATTCTTACA
>JAASFF010000742.1:583068-600610 GCA_013365195.1 Cercospora citrullina | reverse complement strand
CCCCCCCCAATTCCCCACCTCCTCCATCCTCCCCATCACGATCACCATCTTTCCTAAACTCCGCAATAACTACACTCCTCCTCACCAACCCCACTTCCTCGTCCCTCAAAGCCTGCTGCGCCCAAACAGTCGCAGACCACTCTTGCTTTCCTCCACGTCTCTTCTTCCCATCCCCGATCCAGACATCGATTTCCAAATTCGTCACTTCGACAAACAAATTCGGGTTCCCGACAAATAGGACTTTCCCCGTCTCGAGGTACTCGTCAATGCTAACGTGGGAGCGGCTCCCATAAGCGACTTCAATTTGGAGGCTGGGAGAGCAGGTCATAGCGGAATACCATGGTTCTTGATCGCGATCGAATTGTCGGGCATTGTGGGCTTCTGTGATTGCTGCGTGGAGGGTTCGGACTTGGAGCTTTGCTGTTTCTGTTGGTGAGAGGCCTTCAATGCCGGTTGCATCGATTGTTGATTTCATTTTGATTTGTTATCATGATTGTGAGACTGGAAGTGAGATCGCTAGATTTGGGGCGGGCATGTTTGGAAGATGCACAATTACTTGCTGTGTCATGGTTTTGTTGCTCATCGTTTTCTCAGCCGCAATGAATGAGGATGGAGATCTTTCCCGAGTGGGCAAAACGAATGTTGTTGGCTTATCGCTGCTTTGTCATTGTCGAGTTTTTTCAATTCTTCGACAGGAAGGCTGAAGAACACAATGGTGTTTGCTGGTCAATGCGGCAAGGTCATCATGCGATGTTTTCTCTTTTCGCAGTCGAGGATCGTGTGTCTACGCCCCACGTTTATATGCAAAACCATTCCCTCCAAAATCATCGGGCCCGAAAATCTTCATCCTTCATTCCTCCTCCGTCGCGCGGTGCAAGTCTTTGGTAACGTGAAACAGCAAATCGAGTCAAATCATCATAGCGCGAGTCTGAACAGCGCGCTTCTCATCTCTATCTGTATCCACCGATTGGGCAAACTCAAACATCACGATACACCATGCTAATGAATCCCAATGCCATCCCACAACGTCGCCAAAACAAGCATACTCGGCACATCCGCAATACCATTCGGTACATCGTCCGCGAAAAATCTCATCCCAAACGTCTCTTCCGCAGCGTAGATCCTCGTCGTAATGGCCGTCCGACCATTCACAAAAACTTCTAATACAGAATTATCTCTCCAAACGCGAATATGCAAATTCTCTTGTTCGAGTTTGCCAGTGATGGGATCTCGGATTGTGAATAACGTATGTGGTGCGTGTTCCGGGGCGCTGTTGATCAATTCGGAGGAGTTGAGGACTGAGAAGGCAGGTCGGTTGATTGTGAAAGCTTCGGAGAATTGGTCGAAAAAGAGAGTTGTGCAGCGGGAGTAGTCGCCTTTGTGATCGATGCTGAGGCCGATGGTTTGTGTGCCTTTGGAGACTTTGAGGATGCAGTCTAATTCCCACCGTGTAGATTCAATGTCGTTGGAGCTGAATTTGAGGTTATGGATTCCGTTGCTGAGTTCTCTGTTTTGGAGCTGTGCTAGTCGCACGCCTGGGGCAGATCGTAGGTGCTTGACGAGTGCAGGGTATGGCTGACTGGCGAGCGTGCGGATAGTGTAAGAGCCGAAGCGATCTGGTTCGCGTTCGATGGACGTGATGCTTGACAGCTCTGACGTGGAAGCGCCAACAACATGACGAAGCGTTTGCATGCTCAGTTCGCGAGGCATTGACAGCAAGCCACTCCAGCCCTGAGCATGGCGCAGATCATCACAGAGATCTTCTTCTGTGACCCAGCCCCAGACAATTTGCCTTTGCGACTTTGGATCGTAGAACGAATTTGCAGCATACAGGCATCCATGGTCTAGATGGCCGCCGTAGTTGTATGTCATCTCCACGGGCCCTGCGAATGATGTTTTCTGAGGTTGGTGTAGGCTTCCTGCCATCCAGAGCTGTCCACGCGCGGGTCTCGAAGGGCCAAATGATCCTGCTATTGATGGTGATCGACTAGGCATGCAACCTTCTGTGCCCATGACAAGCAGATCTCGTTCGCACTTCGGATCGTGCTCGTCTCGCAAAGTGGTGAAGTTTGTCACTTCCCAATTCTTCCCCATGTCGCCCGACCACCGTGAGGGACGCATGTTCAGACCAAATTTTGTTAGAGGTCCAATGTAATGCCACTTCCTCAGATCATTTGCATCAACAGCGTAGAGGAACGTTGTTGGTGTGACGTCTCTAATGCCTCCAGAGATGATGCCGAGCAGAGTATCTGCTTCATTCATGCCCAGGAATCGAGCCATTCGAGGCCATGCTGCAACGAACGGATCTCGCCACCCAGTCACCTCGAGATCAGCTGGCTCAGAAGGCAGCACAGGATTCGCGTCTATCTTCGACCATGTTTGCCCACCATCGTATGACTTTGCTAGTGCTAACGACTCTGAGCCTCGGACATGCGGAAGAGTGTGATGGATTGGCAAGCAGTTGACAGATGTGTATGCGTAGGTCAAAGAGCTGTCTCGTGCGTTGATGAGGCATCCCGTGAAGACGCCTTTATTGTCATAAGGTGAGTCTGGAGAGAGTGAAGGTGTCTCTCTGTGATCCCAGTGTATCAAGTCTCGACTCGTTGCTGAGCCCCAGGCAATGTCTCCCCAGTCTACTCCATTCGGATTTTGTTGATATGAGATGTGATAGAGGCCTGTTTTCGGATCATAGCCCGGACCGCAAGGATCATTCATCCAACCAGATGCCGATTGGACATGGTATGATGGACGCCATCTGTTGAAACGTTCTTGTCTGCTCAAGTTTTCTTGCTTCTCTGAAACTGATTTGTGGCATACCGGTGGCGTAGATGGAGTTGTGCTTGGATCTGCGGACGATGTTGGCGTAAGATCAGCTGATGAGCTGCTGGAAGAGCTGATGTCTGCCATTGCGAAGCACCAATATTGGTCAACGTGAACCTCTTTCGATGAAGGCAGAAGCGGAGACGCAACGCCTCAAAAACATTCTTCCTCTCATTGCAAGCGAGACCGCGGTCCCACCGTATGTCCGAAGCAGCACCTCTAGAGCGTCGACGGGCCAGCGCCGAGAAAGTCCCCGCATGGAGATTGTCACGTTTCTAGAGGATGGGGAAGTGGAGCTCCCGATGGATGTCGGAGATACTTGTGCTTCAATGTACGCAATGCGTCTCGGCGATACTATCCATTTTGAGAATTGTTGCGAGTCGTCTCCGTCCCCAGGACGCCACCCATGGGGTAGACTGGCTTTGAACTGTGTCCAGCGTGGGAATCGCGTGGTCGGAGATTCTCGATGGTGATGTTTGAGAGCTTGTTACTTAAGTTATGGTTCGCCATGCCTCTTGGTACTCTCTATCCAGCATCAACCTTTTCAACAATATCACATTTCGGGCACAGCGTCTTTGCGACAACACTCCGCAAGCCGGCCAAGCATTGAGGCGTCAAGCCACAAACCCTCGGCTACCATGAAAGACGTCCAGGTCGAGAAGACCGATGCAGTCCACGTCGAGACAGAATCCATTTCAGCCACCTCCTCCACCGTGGAGCCGACAACGAGAAAGAATTTGACAGCCAAGGAGCAGTATGCCCAGCTGTGGACAGCCATCAAGGCGGACTCCCGATACTGTTGGTGGGCGCTGTATTGTATGATCCTCGTCTTTGGATGGGGCTACGATGCAGGCCTTTCCGGTGTCGCCATTGCCTTTCCTGAATTCCGAAAAGTCTACGGCGAGTGGTACCATCCAGCTGACCAAGAAGGACAATGGGTCATCCCAGCGCTGTGGCAGTCCCTCTGGAACGCAGCATCCACTATCGGCCAGGTCTTCGGTGGTTTCCTTGTCGGCTGCATTGCAGACAAAGTTGGACGCAAGGCCCTCTTGATCGGCGCTGTCGCGCTCTCCTTGGCATCCTCCTTCGCGCTTGTCTTTGCGCCAAATCTTCCAGTACTGTTCGTGTCGAAGCTCCTCCTCGGTCTCTCGGTTGGCCTTTCGACTGCCACGCCTCCTCTTTACGTGACTGAAAATGCGCCAGCTCACCTTCGAAGCACTTTCTCCTCGTTGACCAACGTGGTCATCGTCCTCGGATTCTTCCTGTCGTCCCTCACGGGTTACGGATCATCAAAGATTCAAGGAGAATGGAGCTTCCGTCTCGCTTTCTGCATGACGTTCCTGGTGCCAGCTATTTACGCCATTGGACTACCATTCCTGCCAGAGTCTCCAGTCTACCTCATCAAGAAGGGTCGTGAAGAGAAGGCTCGCAGAGCTGTGATCAAGCTTTACGGCGAGAATGCCAAGGTCGACGAAATCATCGACACAATCAAGAAGGAATTGCACGAGGACGATGCGGAAGCTAACGGTGTCAGCCAGACGAGCTGGAGGGCTATCTTCAGCAAAGAGAACCGGACCCGCACCTTTGTTGCTGTTCTTGGTCTCCAGTCGCAAAACTTTTCTGGTGGCTACTTCGCCAACACCTACCAGACGTACTATTTCGAGCTTATTGGCCAGGCCGATCCATTCATGTTGACGGCCATCTCCTCTACGCTGCAGTTCCTTTCCAACTTCGTTGCTGTCGGACTTGCGGATGTCATCCCACGTCGGAAAGGTCTCATCGGTGGTGGTACCATCTTGATGATCTGGTCCATCATCATCGCAGGCTGTTCTATGGCGCCAGAGAACAACAGCGCGGCTGTTACAGTCATTCTGTAAGTGGATTCTACAAGCTTGGTCCAACCGAGCGTGCGCTAATTTGCGTTAGTTGCTTCATGATCACATGGTCTATGCTGTACACAGCTACCGTAGGTTGCTACGGGTGGGCAGTTGCACAAGAGACTGCCAGCCAGTCGTGCAGGCCCAAGACAATCTCTTTCGTCTTGGTCTGCCAGCAACTTACGGCGCTCCTGCTGAGCTCAATCTTCCCATACTTCATCAACCCAGATCAACTCAACTGGGGAGGCAAGATCATGTTCTTGTTCGTGGGCGCCGAGCTTTTCATCATGGCTGGGCTTTACTTCTTCCAGCCTGAGACCAAGAACAGGAGTAATGTGGAGATTGAGGCGCTCTACAGCGCAAAGGTCCCACCGCGCAGATTCAAGGATTTCGATGTCGTTGATGGACAAGTCGTGGAGAGGAAGCAGAAGAGTGGGTTCCTCAGCCGCTTCTCCAACCAAGCATGAGTGGTGCGCGCATCGTGAATATCGACAGAGAGCACACTAGACAGAGATGAGTTTGCCATATGGCAGATGATGTTTGATCTTTTAGCGATGGCGCTGGGGAGTTCCGCCGATACTGGCCGATCAGAGTGTAGAGAATCAAATCTTGCACAACTTCAAATTCAAGTCCTGAAAATGTTCAGCCGGTTCTTGCACAAGACTCACCGTTCTCGCAGGGCGCGCGAGTCTCTCGCGAGCCGCAGAAATCTGTCACTCGAGTTGTCCCCATTTCGTGTTCATGGCAAATGGGAAGACGAAGACCGCAAGTGTCGTTTGCACGTACAGGGGTCGTTCGGGCCGGAATGGCCGAAAAGGCTCCGACGCGACGGCTGCCCTATTCTTCACGCGCTGCTGGACATGATCAGCGCGTCCAACACCGCCATATCACCACGATTGCAGCGAATGCCCAGCGCACCGTCCGACACGATCGATCGCCGCATGTCCATAGACGCTGGGCAACAATGGCATCGCGATGGAAAGTGAACGCGTCATGAGCCCGCCTGGCGCGTGGACTTGAATTTCCTCCCGCGAAGAGCACAGCCTTAACACGCTCGGGGACAGACGCAAAGATAGCATCGCCAGGAACAAACAGTGGTCGGCATACTATCGGAATCCTGCGATCGGGCTTGTCAGCGGCGCCGGGATGCTTCCACAAAGGAGTGCAGCAACGAGAGAGCAGCTTCATCGATGAGACGCGGGATACCATCGTCGATATCGACAGGCTCCGCGCATTCTGTCCTTTGCGGAAGTCGTTGTGCCTGACGTATGTGAAGACGGCGGCAGGTGTCCGGTTGAAGATGCACCTAGAGCTGTCGGCACAATTTCTGGCACGTCCATATTCGGCCTTGCGCGGCATGAGCACATGGGATATGCGTGCTTTTGAGCGTCATCAGGGCGAATCTGTAGTACAACGGCCCCCGCGCTATTCGATGGCGAGTATATGGTCTCGATCTCGAGGCTGGAGCCTCCTTGTCCGGAAGCGTGGAAGCGCAGTTCCGGAGAGGCACGCTTGCTACGCCGACTTGCAGCCAGCCACTTCTCGGTACCCTCGGAGACCGGAGCCCAGCTTTGGTATCAAAGTCTGCGGAATGATGAAGACGAACCGCAAGATTATGGCCTGTCAGCAAAGATCTAGGAGCATTTGCATGCAGGGCCGCACTTTCGCCCATGGTCTGCTCTCGGGCGATGAGAGCATCACGTTCGGCGTGCATAAAGATCGCAGGCATCGGCGGTTTTGCACGGCGGAAGTGACGACAACATTGTGTACATGCAAGGTACATTCCTGAGATCTCGATATTCTCCAGATCGATGCTATTTCGAGCACAATGCGCAGAGCTCGTTTCTGCTGCCGCATTGATCCACTAATCTTGTCAGATACGTCCCTCGAGCTAGGAGGTAGGAGGCAGGAAGCTAGCGTAAGACAGTCCGCAATTCTGCTGAGGCAGGACTGTTCCAAGATTGCGCAACAAGCCAGACACCAGACCCTGAAGGGCTCTCACGCTCTAGACTACCCCTGTCACCAGAGACAGTCGTGATAGTTTCACTACGCACGCAGTGAGGCGTGCACTCGGCTCTCCGCCAAGTTTGGTCTCATCCGCAATAGGCACTGCGGCGTCCATCCTCCAGCGCTCGGATTCGTCACACATACTGGATGTGATAGGGTCCGCCGACAAGCTCGCTACCTGTTTCTTGACCCTCGGCCGGCAACAACGTGCAGTACGCGCCCGCATTCGACCGAAAGACCTCGTTGTCCGGCAATCCACCCAGGACGACCGACTGTAGTGAACCGGACATCCGTGCGAAACATCGATGATGACTGCCTGTAGACTGCGACATGTATCGAGATTCGTGTGACGTGCCTGCAGCATTGTGTTCGCTGTGTCCACTGTCGACGTCGAGGTGCAGCAGCGCCGGTCAACACAAGATAGCGCCACATGTAGACGTTATAACCACGCGCTGCCTCCGGCGTGGAGAGCTGGAACATATCCTATACTACGATCATCAACAGCAAAGGGTTTCGGGTTTCCCGTAAAGCAGATCGCGTGTCTGTTCTCAATTGCTCAACGCAGTCGCGCTTTGCTCCAGCCCACGAGGATACTGTTTGCCCGCGGCGGCCAACCTGAGAACTCCTCACCCAAGATCCACGGTGCGCTTCAGACAGTCTCAACGTTGCTTCCTGCCTGGAAACAGCCGACGACGAGCAGCCACACCAGCTGTCGCTGCCCACGGCAAGCAGTCACGTTACTCGGGAGACTCGGCCAGTTGCCCGTGCAAAGGGCTGGGTGGCGTGTGCGTTCGATAGCCAAGGATCCTGCAAGGCGCCAATTAGTATTCAACGGCTACTAATCTTGATCTGAGGGCCGGCTACAGTCGTCTGTCTGGCTTGGTCCACTAATCCGTTCAAATTCTTTGATCAGCGCGGTCGTGGGTCAACGGCACGACGTTACCACGGCACGCAACGATTCTAGCTGTGCTGCGTGGTGAAGTTTATGTCATTGCAGTACAGTTCCCTTTGAAGCAGGCTTGAGGAGTAGCAGGATATAGGTAGGAAGGTTTCTCTTGTTCAACTAATGGCCTTTAGCATCTTACTAGCATTTGAGTCTCAACTGACCTCACATCATACGATACACACGATACACAACGTATATCTATTCCGATTCGGATACAGCCTGGCGTAACGTCATATACCACATGTCATCCAAGACATTCATCTTCCTTCGCCAAATCTCGAGGTAGACTTTCAACCTTCACAATGTCTAGATCGCCAAAACGGAATGCCATCATCATGGATGATCATAACTGGCCTTTGGCCGATATCCCCACCCCACAAATAAGGCTTTCCGCTTCGCCCTCTATCAAAGCGGTGGACAGGACGGAAACTTTCACAGCTCACATGGAAGACATGGATCGAGAGAACCTTTCTCTATCTGGGTTCCACTTCTCAACAGGCGATGCGCAAGTCAGCGCTGCTGAGTTCCATCGCATTGCGGCCCGGCTACTAGCCGGGGAAGAACAGAACATTGTCGAAGACGATGAGGAAGAGACACCTCGCGTCCCATCTATCCCACGACATCTTCACTGCGACCTGGGCAAGGATCTCTCTGGACGGCACTGCTGCTCATGTGGGAAGTCATACTCCACTGCCTTTCGCCTGACCGAACACATTCGACGATGTGCTGGTATCAACAACTATCCTTGCCACATCTGCGACAAGATATTCTCGACACAGGAAGCACTGGGTCGACACATCACCATCAAGCACCACGACGACAAGGAACCTTGCCCGGAATGTGGCATCAGGTTCCCATCGAACTATCTACCCAAGCACCTAGCGACTGGTCTTGGTGGCTGCGACAGCACCGTACAGGCTACTTTCACACCGCAGCTTGAGGAGCAGACATGCCATCGTCAACCCACGTCTCAGCGCTACTGGGTCATTGACGGTGACCACAGCTGGACTACGCATAACGCTCATGACTCTGGGTACGTTGCTGCTGATGCAGATGATGCGACAGGTCAGACCATGTCCTTCGTCACTCGCCTGTTACAAAGACCTATGTCATCGCCCAACACAGTTCACTGCGACCTCTGCGGAGATGAGTTCGCATCCGATGGCGATGCACTTGTTGAGCACCTTGGCCAACACTCCGTGGACTTCAGCGAGAAGAGACACAAGTGCGACGACTGCCGTATCTACTTCGCCAACGAGCGAGACCTGAACCGACATCTGCAATCCGCAAACTTGACACAACACTGTGGCTTCACATTCTGGCACAACGGACCTTGCAATGGGCATCACCCTCCCACATACTCCAAATTGTCCATCACCAACGACCACGCTCTAATGCAAAAGCATCTCTGGGCATGGGAGCTCAGCCAGTTCCGAACACACCGCGTGGCCGTTGCAACCATCTTGGCCGAGACTCTCAACGGTTCTGCCGATCCCCACATGAGTCTGGCGGATTGCAAGCGTACCTACGAATCCATGCTTCCACACTTCGCCGCTGCCAACTCCGACGGCACACAATCTCGTTGGTCCTCAAGTCAACGTGACAGTGCCATTGACATGGAGTCTCTCGACGCACATTTCAGCCGAGTCATCGACGACATTGATGCACAACGAGCACTCACTGCCGCTCAACTGGAGTTCAATGCTCTGCACCAGAACTCTGACCGCCCAGACTCTGGCATCATCATGCAAGCTTCGAGAGTATCTTTCCATCGATACAATCGTCGCGACTCGCTGGCTCCGGCTTCCGTCGACAAGCCAACAGCCACAACTGAGCGACCTTCTAGTATTCGAAAGTCGTTACTAGAAAAGACTCTCCGAAAAGTCGCTTCGGAAGAGAACAACGCTCGTGCCGCAGCCGCTACAGCAGCCGTAAAGCGTGCCGCTCTCGGACACAAACGTTACGCCCTCAGCGCGTCTGGCTTCGCACTTCTGAGGCAAAGAGCCGAACTCGAAGAGCGACCTAACACCGCACCAGGTATGGGGATGAAAGTCACCGCTGCTGCGGCGTGTTGAGAAATGAGAAAGACAACGAAGCTCGACGTTCCCTCACAGCGGGAAATCTCATTTACACTGTTTTTCGTTCTTCCTTCATTTTTGAATTATGGAGTCCCACATGGAGGACTTTTGGTTGAGCACGAGCGAGATGATACCACCTTTCGCGAGATGTCAAGATGTGACATAGACCGTCAGCAGGTTTTCCTTGGAATAGAATAGTAATGAGAATGTATATAGTGTAGGAGTATTATGGATGGGCTATGACTGCCAGGAAGATTTACTTGTATCGATAGAATGAATGAGCAAATGGCTTTTCCTCAGCTCTCAACCTGGCTAGTTCCTTTCCTTCAACACATCTCCAGTACCCATTTAGCGCTTGGCAACGACTTGTTCCGGACTCATCCCGTTTTATAGCAACGTGGCTAGAATGATTTTCTACTTGCAATTTTGGGTGATGGCCGAAGATGAGAAAGTCTAGAACAGCTCTTCCACTGGGTTATACTGTACATAAAGTCTAGCTCACGGTATTCTCCGCAATGTCTATTTATACAAAATCCTCATACTCATGACAACCCTCCTCCTCCTCCGCCTGCACCCCTCCTCTTCCCACTCAACGGCTGCACCCTCGAAGGATCCTCAAACCCATAAACAAAATTCCTCAACTCAATAATATTCTCCGTACTCCGATTATTCGCTTCCACACCTTTGTACATTGTTTTCCCATCATCTCTCATCCTATCCTCATCCACCTGCGTCATAACTTCTCCATATCGTACAGGTTTCGCTCCCGCACCTTTCACGAGCTCGTTAACTTCCGCATTAGGATGTTCGTGCGCAAGAAGAGGCGCATTAAACGCTTTCGCAGTCTCAATGGGTGACATTGTAACATTCCGTCCTAAAAGCCAGAAACCATTGAACGTCGCCATAACGAGAGCCATGGCGAGGAATGTGAGAGCGATTGCTCCGGCGAGGTATTCGTAGTGAGAATGGTAGACTGTGACTGTGCGGAGTTCGGTGGGATTTTGGAGATTTTGCATTGTGGTTTCGTTTCCTTGGGATAAAGCTGTGCGGAACATGAGGTCGCGGGCTTGGCTGAAAATGTATGAAGTTGGATCGGAGAATTTTGTGTTGCAGATTCCTTGGGTGTAGTCTTTGACGGAGGACATGTTCATGAATTGCGCGGCAAGGGAGCCGTCCGAGACCATGGTATAGCCTGCGGCGCCGGAGAAGGAGATGTGGGTTTTGGAATTGAATTTGGAGGAGAGGGCGTAGGCGTATCCGCCGAAGGGGGAGGGAATGCCGTACATGTTTTCTGCAGGGAGGCCGGTGAGTGAGAGGATGTTGTCGTCGGTGTATTTGCTGCCTTCTCGGAGGGCGATGGTCGATTTGTTGCCGTCGATTGTGACCGGGTAGAGGACGGTTGCGGCGCCGATTGTGCAGTTTCGTACTTCGAGCTTTCCTTTTTGGCATTCATCGCCGGGTTTCCATTGGACGTCGAGTGTCATGTTTGAAGCCTCTGTTCTCGCACTCCAGCTAAGCGTAAGCTGGAACAGATCAATTCCTTCGAAGGAAGCATTCATCATTTGCCCATCGGAGTCGAAGCTCGAAATGTCGAAATCCGCCGTGCTGGCGTTACAGCTGATCGCCAGTCCCGCAGCTTCCAGCTGTCCATTACAGATCCCATCACTCGCACAGCCAGTGCCGTTCGCCATAATATTCGCTCCAGCATTCCAATCGTACACCACAGGCGTAAACTTCGCGTCCAGCGTAGTCACTCCATACGACCTTCCAGAAGTCCATCCAGTGGGATTCTGCAAGCTCGCCACGGCAGGAATCGTTGCATTCACCTCTTCAGACAGGAACTGCTTCCTCTCCGTCGTAATCGAAGAAGCCCGTTGCAGCAGAGGTCCATTAATCGGCGTGATAGCCAAAAACAAAGCCGCAAAAGAAATATAATTAAAATGTCGTCCGGCGAACAGTGCAGCTACAGGACTCATCCCGTGGTCCCATATCCGATGTAAATCTCCCAATTGTGTACCTTCTTTTAAGGCTTGTCGCCACCAGTAAATCTGCGATCTGTCAGCAACCATTTCATCCTTCCCTCATCGCTGAAGTGCGGATGGTCAGTAGGAAGGAAAGTTACTCACAGTCAATCCCTGACTAAAGCCCGCCGCAAGCAAAATATTCCCAATCGTATACGCCATGGACAAATACAAACTCGGCGGATACTTCCAACTCGTAATCGGTTTCCCGTTCGAAGCGATCAGAATTGCAATTTCTACGACTCCGGCGCAGAAGACTCCAAAGAGGCATGAGATTCCTGCCCAAGGTATACGCCGTGCGAAACCTGGTTGCCAAGGGTAGATGTTTGATGGCATGGCTTTCTCGCCGGTGCCGTTGGGGCTGTGTTGTCGCTGTGAAGAAAGAGAATGGTCGCCTGAGGAGGAGGATAAATGAGTGTGATTGGTGTGGTCGTCGGTGACCAAGTTCGAAGTAGAAGACGCGGCGGGAGCCATTTTGCTATAGCCCTCCCATGAGGAGTAGGGTGAAGACGACGCCGTCGTCTTGGAAGTGGGTATGATCATCGCGTGGGTTGAGTGGTATCAGCTCTCAGTCAATCAGATGCGCAGTAGCTCGCGGAGAGCTCCTCATGGATACGACAAGGAGATGCGACAAAACACGAGCTTGCGAGTGACAAGTGACAAGCGACAAGGAGAGTGAAGAAAGCACAGAAAAGAATGCAATCCTGCGCAGAGAGTAGCGTAGAGTAGGGAAAGGGCAGCGTAGCATTCGCAAAGAGAGAGAAAATCACCTCGTAGCCTCTGACGTGCCTACCTTGCCTCCTAATCACTAGAGGCCATACTAGTCAAGTCTTGTATTAGGGTTTAGGAAGATCTTGTCTTGGACTTGTCGCGCTGGTGATTTCCGGGTAGCGAGAATGTAACTTCATAATGGCAAAGTGACGAATTGCGGAAGGGAAAAAGTACGAGACGTGGTTTTGCCGAGAAGTTGAGATACGAGGTGCTAGCCGGCAAGCGTCAATGAGACGTTGAATTTGATTGGGTAGTTGCCCGAGTTCTGAGAATAGAACAGAATTAGGGTCCATGATGAGGCAAGTGGCAAGGATTTGCCTATAAGGATATGGCAATACACGTCTGTCTGTTCTCGATGATCTGTAGTTTGAACAGCCCGCAAACAGCCTTCAATCGAATACAGCTGGCTATCTCTATCAGAAGATACCTGTCACATTACGAACTGAACTGCCGGGATATCGTTGTTCCGCTCCGCAAGTTACCACTTTCGCTCGCAGCGTAGAAACTGTAGTACATCGTTCTGAATTGATCTACCACCTTCTAAAAGCCTTTTCTTAACAGTTTTTTGCGTCCATCTCTAACCACGAGCGAATACCTTTGGCAAACACCATGTCGTAGCTGCCCCTGCCGTCGATTCGACCTCTTTCCTGAGCTGCTCGAGACCGCGAACAGAATCATCAAACTAGCCACGCCTTTCCGCCATTCACGACTGCTGGAACTATCGCCAGAATCTCCGCTTGTCGCTATCTCCGTCGTTCGCCGCAATGCCACACGAACCGTCTTCGAACGACTTACTGCGCGTAAGTCCGGACGCTGACTTCCGCCATAGCCAAAGACCAGATACCGCTTCACACCGCTAATCACGAGACTGCCTATGAACTCGCGAGATACGAACACACCTTTAGATACGACAATGCCGTCCTTCATGCCTCAAGACACGCTGATTCTGATCGCAGCGCTAGTCGCTAGTTGCATGAGCATACCGCGTTCGTGCGAACTCCGCACTGCTTGTCTAAGACTAACAATGCCCTAGTGCTCATTGCCGCCGTACGTTGTATCGCCGTGGCTGTTTGAGCTAGAAGGGTTTGACCTTCGCACTCACTCTTATTTGTTAATCAACCATTACCTCTCCGCTTGTTTGGAATCGCTAGGAGAACAGAAGAAATCCTTACTGCCTCCGCTGCTTCCACCGCATCCGCTTATGTAACACCGCTTGACACTGGACGAGACGTCCTTCTTAGCTCCGCTGCCTGCGCCCAGGCACCACGCGAGCTTGACTGCTGCTTGCACGTACTGGCCTTGCGAACTACGACCGCGAGAAACCCAAGAACTTGCGCCCCTTCTGCCGCCTGTTACCTGTCGCTGTGTTACTGGTCTCTGAGGAAACACGAGACTACATTGCTGACCTCCGCTTTGACATTGACTACATTGTGTCAATCCTTCTGCGTCACCTGCCGCCTGGAAGAACCCCGCTGTCATCTGTCTCAAGTTTGATTACTGGACTTACCTTGCATCGCAACTGGACAATTCTAATTCTGACGTTGCTTCCGTCCGGTCTGTTACCTCATTCGTTCCTGAGATTGCTCGTTCAGAATGAAACGCAAGATTTCACAACGAAGCCCCTCCATACCACAACTATTGCCTCTACCTCCGCCTCCGCCTCCGCCCGTGTCGCTGTCGTTTTGAACCGACTCTCAATTGGACCGGAATCTCTAAATAACCACCTGAAGATGTTCTTCCGCAAGAACGGTATCTGCTTCCGCTGCCAAGAATATCGACAGCGCAGTCACTATTGTACTATCACTGCCTAACCTCTCACCACCTCCTGGAGTTCGCGATAGCTGGCCATCTCTAACAAGGAAATTCCTGTCTGTTCTTGACTACCTGCAGACTGAATGGCTCGAAACAGCATCTTATCCTAGAGAGTAACGAGGATTTGATCCCTTGAATCGACTCTCTGATGGAAAAAGTACCCGTCTGTTCTTAACCATCTAGAGACCTAATGGCTCACAGCAGCATGCGATTCCAGAGCTTGACGTCCGGATATTGGCCATCCCTAAGAGTAAGTCTCTGACCCTCTGATATTTCTTGATCGTCTGCACATCAAATGGCCTACAGCAGCATCGAACCTCAGAGAACCACGAAGAAAGCGCGGTACTTGGCCAAAATCTGGCTTATTTGGCAGTGTATTCTCTTCTCATCTTTCATACATGGGCATCCCTAACAGCACTTATTTGACATTTCTTGATCGTCTGCACATCAGATGGTCTACAGCCGCATAAAATTCCAGAGAAACGCGAAGGAGCATGCTATACTTAGCCAAAACCCGGCTCGATTTGGTGGTAGGTTCTCTTCATATCTTTTACAACTGGGCATCTCTAATAGCCAAGCATCTAACGATTTCTTGGTCGTCTGCACATCAAATGGCGCACAACAGCATCGAATTCCAGAGAATCAACGAAAAGACAGCGATACTTAGCCAAACGCCAGCTCAATTTGGCGGTATAACTCCTCACCGATTGCAGTCTCTCGCGAGCGGCGTATACCTATCGACTAGCCTTTCCGACCTCTAGCAGCATATAGCAGCACAGAATTCCAGATAAAAGCGAAGGAGGATGCGGTACTTAGCCAAATCGGACCTAATTTGACAATATATTCCCTCGCCTCTCACAGTATCTCACGAACGGCGAAAGTCTGTCGCCTGGCCTTTTCCACCCCTGGCGGCATTTAGTGCTTTATTCACCTCGAATCACGGGAGGAGGACGCGATTCTCAGCCCAAAAATTGGCCCATTTGACGATATATTCCTTCGCCTCATGCAATCTCTCGCGAACAGCACAAACCTATTGCCTAAGCCTTTCCACCTCTAGTAGCATTCAATGCTGTGTTTACCTCGAGTCATAGGGAGGAGGACGCGACACGTAGCCAAAAACAGGCCCATTTGGAGATGTGTTCCTTCCCCGCTCGTAGTCTCTCGCGAACAGTAACAGCCCGTCGCCTGCCCTTTTTCACCTCTGGCACCGTCCAAACCTTCATTTGCTTCGAGTCAAAGAGTTGCCTTGTCATAAAATGCATAAAAGTCGATGCAAAAATCTATGAAAAGCTCCAAAACGCGAAGTCTCGTGAGGAAAGAACGAAAGTATTTAGTTCAACCAACTGAGGATATTTGTACACGCTACTATCCAGACCGAGCTGCGGCCGTACTATCCACTACACGCTATGCAAGTTATGCTTATTCATACAATTCATTATGCTAAAAACCGGAAAATCCGCGTGAGACCTCAGCACGAGGGCAGCAGCCATCGTCGCTCTGAGCATCTGAGCAGCACTGTTGAGACACGGGGCTGCTAGACCTTGCCTTCGCTCGGCTCAGAGTCGTGGAGAATCGCGGGTTCTGCAGGTGAGGTGATGGTATTCACTTGCTTTTCTTGCAGTTCTTCGGCCCAAGCGATTTTTTCTTTCCGGAGCATATATTTGGCGTACCATATAGTGGCCCCTGTCCACACACCTGCCCATATAAAGGGCGCGCTCCACCCTACGACATAGGCTGCCTCAGGGTGAATAGTGAAGATCAAAATCGTAGTGAGCATGGCCATTCCTTCCGCGCCAAGAGCCCAAAAGATGCCTAGTCGTCGTAAAAGCGAGCGGAAAACGTGCGATGCTTCATAGCGGCGGTTAAGCGCTTCACGGTATTCTGTTCCGCCACTTCCGTCGACGGCAACGACGTCCTCGATCATACTGTAGATGGCAGGTCGAAGTTGGGCGCCTTTTGGAATGGAGGAGATCCGGACAGGAGCGGGTACTTCGAAGTATCGCATGATGTCGACAACGATGAGCTCAGTTCCGAACACCCACATCATAGAGGCGAGCGGCATTCCAAGGAGGCGGATTGGCGGGTTTTCTGGAACGGTGCCGCTGTAAAATACGTCAGTGATTGTTAAAAATGATGCCTCAGAGCAACTTACACAATCAACTCAATCATGATGATTACCCAGCCCAAAGTGAAGTTCCAGTGAAACCAATCGAGGTATTTTCTCCTCGCGCCCATCACTCTGCACGTGCTGTCCTTCTTCCATAATCGCCAGAAGCGTACAAAGTATTCCACAATGCTCACACCGCCCAGAGCTGCTGTGACAATGGAGAATGTTGCGTTCGGCGACAAGCTGGTCAGATACCACAAGCAGAAGTATAGCACAATGGGCGCCGCCACGCAATCCACCAGGATCATGGTCCAGAAGAAGGCAATGAACCATCGTCTTTCCCACAAATCGTAGTTTAGCGGTGGAGGCTCCAGCGCAAATGGTGTTTCTGTCTCTTCTGCTGTTCTGTATTGTTCCAATGCTTCTACACCTGGCGCGGCAGGATCTGCTTGCTCAGAACTTTGGGTGTGGTTCAGTTCTGGCCTCACAACGTTCGCGGAGGAGCGCCGCCGCGTCATGGTGATGGAAGGGCGTCCATATGGTCCATCGCGGCGAATATCGAAATCTTGCGAGGGTCGCGGGTTGCGCTCTCTTCCTATTGTCGTGCTGCGACGCGGCGGGGGTGTCGTGGGATCTGAGGGCGGTTCTGGGAGCTGCACGCTCTTGCGCGGTTTCGTGGCGGACGGTGTGGCATTGTGCGGACTACTCGGACTCCTCAGCGCAGACGAGTCTTTGCGAGATTCGGTGTTCGTATCAGTCTGTACTGAAGGGCGCGTTGGCGGTGGTTGATCGAAGGGCCCGTCGTGGCGCTGGTCGAAGTCGTGTGTTTTGGGGTCGTCCTCGGCAGGCATGTTGGCGCCAATGCGTCAAGCAGCGACTGGCAAAGGCTTGGCTCGGGATCGGAGTTGCTAGCGATGCTGGGTGCAGGATGCAGAGAGCATTCCCCGGCGGTGCAGTATACGATAGTTGGAGTGTCGAGAAGGGGGAATTGAGGAATGTTGTTTCCGCTGACGTCCAAGCCTTTCCACTCTCAAACGGAGTCAAACCTGCGCGGCGAGAGCAGTAGACAGAGTAATCCGTAATCCGGCAGTCATCGCCTCCGA
>JAASFF010000742.1:529476-582696 GCA_013365195.1 Cercospora citrullina | reverse complement strand
CCCCCCCCCCCCCCCCCCATTCCGCCATGTGAGGACATGAGCCTCGTCTCGCCCTAATCACACCATGCGCCCATCCCTCCTTGGACTCCTATCTCTTGGCTGCTTCGGCTGCCACGGCTCAGACCAGATCCCGGTGCTCCGACATCCCGACCACCGCCATGTGAGCCCAGACCTCTTCCGCGAATTGGAGGAGCTCTCGCGCATCGTCGACATCTCCTACTGCGTTGGCAGCACCAGCTGGGGCATCTCCAAGCCTTTCAGCTGCCTATCACGATGCAGCGGCTTCCCCGACTTCGAACTAGTCACGACATGGAACACGGGAGTGCTACTGAGTGATTCCTGCGGCTACATTGCTCTTGATCACGGCAAGCAGCGTATCATCGTTGCCTTTCGAGGTACTTATAGCATCGCCAATACTGTCGTCGATCTCAGCACTGTGCCGCAGAAGTATGTCCCATATCCTGGCGAGGACGAGGGCGACGACCCTGCCACGCAAGCACCCAATGAGCCCAAATGCACGAATTGCACTGTTCACATGGGCTTCCACTCCTCTTGGCTGAACACAAGAAAGCACATCTTACCAGAGCTCCAGGCTCAGCTTTTCGTGCATCCCGACTATCAGCTGACACTGGCCGGACACTCTCTTGGCGGCGCAGTGGCAGCTCTCGCAGGGCTCGACCTTCTCGCTCGAGGCTACCATCCTATCGTCACCACCTTTGGTGAGCCCAGAGCGGGCAACAAAGGTCTCGTCAACTATATTGACGCGCGTTTCCATCTGGGTCATGGCGCACCCACAGAAGACACGAAGTCGAGATATCGAAGAGTCACCCATGTCGACGACCCGGTCCCGCTCCTGCCACTGACAGAATGGGGCTATGCTATGCATGCTGGGGAGATCTACATTTCCAAGTCCGAATTGTCCCCTGACATTACAGACCTACATCACTGCAACGGCGACAGTGACAGAAACTGTATCGCCAGACAAGACTCGACTCTGCTTGCCTCTGTCGAAGACGAAATCCACGAAACAACTACCGAACCTTGGGGTATACCGTCACGCTACAAGTTGTGGCAGCTCTTCTTTGCTCATCGAGATTACTTCTGGCGTCTTGGTTTGTGTGTACCAGGCGGCGATCCTCTTGGTGGCGGTGGTGGGAAATATGGTGCTGCGCACACTGATTTATGAGGCAGCGACATTCGATACGGCGAGCTAAAAGTGTCTGTGCCCATGGAACAACGTTAGAATGTGTTGATTAGTCGACTGTTAGCCAGCCCCATCTCGAGTCTCCTTCATTATGAAATAGTACAAAAAAGTTGATGCAAATCAATTCTTTATACGAGTTCTGTAGTTGACTGCAAGCAAGTGGTGCTTGTACCAGTGATCAAAGGCTATCTAAAATAGTTGCAAAATCCTTTTGGCCAATTATTAGACGTGCTGTAAAGCTCTTCAACGTTTAGTAGGTATCGCTTCTGGCTGGCCGGTGTTTATGGTTCAGTCCTGGGTTCAGTGTTGTCCCCAGCAGTCCGCACCTTCCGAAACCGGTCGATGTTTTATCAAAGAATAATATAGTATGACGCGACGCCTCTGGGGAGCGGTCTGAAGGCAATCCGCGCGGTTTCTTGTTATTTGGCCATGAGAACACGGGCAGAGGGGGGCCCAAAGATTAGTCAGCGTGAATTGCCCTGTCGGGCATTATCGAATGGAAGCTGGAGTGTTGACAAACAGAGTGACGCCTCTCTTGCTGGGTGATGGCATCTACCACGCCATGTTGTGTCTAATAAACGCATCAGACTCTAATTTTTTTTTTGATCATCGTCGTCGTCGTCTTCGTTTCTGTATATGTACACAATCTATTCACACATTTTAGCTAAAGCGGAGATACCTAACCATCGTACACGCACGCCCTGGTTTTTTATCCTTCCTTCTCTTACTCTGACACCCTCACGAAGCCGCCACCGCAGCCATCCCATCCCTCGTCCCCTCACCTTCCATAACAGGATCCCCAATCTCCCCTTGTCCCTTCATCCCCAACTCTTCAACCTTCCACTCCACACCACTCTGACTCAAAAACTTCTTCCCATCCTTATTCCCCAAAACAGCCACACTCGCCCCCTTCTCGATTTGCTCGCCCAATTTCTCCGCCGCGGCTTTCACATCCTGCGGCGTGACATCCAACAACCATTCCCGTCTCTGCTGTTCCATTTCATACGTAATGCCGTTCAAAAATCTCGTCATGCCTTCTTGCGAAACGCTAGTCGGTGCGTCGAGTTTTTGGAAGACGGAGAGTTTCGCTTCTTGCATGTCGCGTTCGGTCCACGTTTGTTTGGCTGCCCAGGACAATGCGGAGTGATATATCGAGAGGGTATTCTCCGGGTTAGGGTCTCGGTAGGAGTACATGCCGAAGGTTCCGGTGAGTCCGGAGGATGTCGCGCCTCCGCCGTATGCGCCGCCTTTCTCGCGAATTTCGGCGTGGAGGTGGCGGTGTGTGAGGAGTTGGGAGAGGATGGCAATTGGGGCTGTCGATTGAGAGGTGTAGGGTCCAGTGGGAACGGTGAGCGCGGAGTAGGACACTTGATATGGCAAGCTGAAGAGGGTGTTGCGGTGGGTGAAGAAGGAGTTCGGAGCCTCGATAGTGGTAGAGGGAGAGGACAATTTGGTTTTGTTCACGTTGCCGAGCCAGGAGTTCAACGCGGACTCGTTCGACGAAGCGGCGTCGGTGCCGCATGTAAGGGCTGCGCGCAGGTTGCCTTCGCGGATGCTCTGCACCGCGAGATATTGGATTGCCTTAAGCTTGTTGATGAGCTCCGTCATGGCTTCTGGGTTCTCTTCCGCTGCCGCAAGGCTGGTGATGAGCTTGACCTGCGTGATGCCACCAATCTGCTCGGAGATCTTTCCCGCGGGAGAGACGCCTGCCGTAGCATAACGCATAGCGTACATGTGGCCGCTAGCAGCAATGCCATCGACAGCTCCACTCGCACCCATCTGCAATAATTGACGAATCATCTTGTGCGCATTCGGCGAGTCGAAGTCGGTTTCCAGCAAAATCGTTTGGACCAACTCGTACATGGCAGGAACGTTATAGTCAAAAGCCCGTCCACCAATCGAGAAGCCTTCCTCGACCTTCTGAGTATCGTGAGGCGACGTGCTGGAGAAGTGGCCGAAGCTGATGCCACCAGTCTTCAGCTTCATCTCATCTTCAAGCTGACCCATGGACTTTGTCTTCGTGCCAATGCGCATGAGACTGTCACAAAAGAGCGGAACGAGCATCCGAAGGTCCTCGGGCAAGTCTTTCAGCAGGGCAACTGCGCGAAAGTATGTGAGCCCATTAGTTGAAGCCTGGTGCCATTGCACTTTTACGCCATTGTCGACTGTGTTGTCCTTAAACTTGATCTCCTTGTCCACACGAGGAATGTCGGAGACTTTCAAGGACGGCAAAGAGTCGACAGACTCCGTGTGTCCAGCGTCTTGCTCCTTGATGAGGTCCATTTCGCGCTCACGCAGCTTCCTGTGCGCTTCCTCTTCACTCGGGTAGCTTTCGATGGCTTCCTTGATTTTCGTCTGCAGCCGCGATGCCTCCTCCGCGGCAATATCTGCAGAATAAGTTGTGCTAGGCTCCATCGTAAATGTCAAAGTCCTGTCGTTGAGCAGATATTTCCGAAGCAGATCCTCCAGGTAACCTCCTTTGGCGTAGTTGGCCTTGAAAGCATCTACCAGTTCGTTGTACTGCAGTGACTCGAAAGGATCTACCCCGTTGAACCAACCTGGGTTAAGTCGAGAAATGATGCCCATGCCAAACGCTGCCTTCTTGTGCTTGAGACCAAGTTCGAGCTGATGCAGAATCCCGTCCACTTTTTGCTTTTCCAACCCTTTCGCCACGCTCTCCTCGATTGTTTGATAGATAACATCCTTAATTCTGGGCAGATTCTCCTGGGAAACACCGTTGAGACCAATCGAGAAGATGGACTTGCGTCCCAGTGGCATGTACCCCGTGTTCATGGAGAAGTCAGTACCCAGACCAGATTCGATCAAGTTCTGGTACAGTGGCGAGCCGTACCCATCCATGAGCAGGTTCGTTGCGATTTGCAGTCCGAAAGACTCGGTCTGATCAGTTCTGTCGGTCGCTATCCAGCTGATAGAGGTTTTGAACTGCGCATCTGGGGGAGTTAGAGGGTCCACAGGACCCTTCACGGTGACAGACTGGGGACTGTCGATGGCAATCGGCGCCTTGATGTCGGTGTCCACTGTTCTTTGGTTGAAGTGCGACAATTGCTCTCCCAGATATTGCAAATGCTCCTCCACGGATTGGTCTCCATACGTCAATATCTTGCTGTTGCTCGGGTGGTAGTGCTCCTCGTGGAAAGTCTTCAACCCCTCGTAGGTCAACTCGGTCATCTTTTGCGGATCTCCTCCGCTGTTGTTGATAGCCGGCATGATGTGCTCCATGAATCGCGAGTAGAACAGGTACGTGACATCTGACATCTGACCCTTCATCTCATTGTACACGACGCCCTTGAACACGAGATCGCTCCCTTTGCTGTCCTTGACTGGCTCCTTCGGATTCTCTGGTCCGATTCTCCAACCCTCTTGCAGGAAGTCTGTTCTCTTCAACAATGGATGCAATGTAGCATCCAGATATACGCCCATTAAATTCTTGTAGTCCTGTCTATTAGTGGTGGCAAAAGGGTAATAGGTGTAGCTGGAACTGGTCATGGCATTCATGAAATTTTGCAGGGAACGAGGAAGCATCTTGAAGAAAGGATCGCGAACAGGATACCTACCACTGCATCAGCCTACAATATCTCATCTCTTGCCACTGCGCTGCACCTACTTCTCCGACCCGCAGAGAGTGACATGTTCGAGGATGTGCGGGACACCGGTGGCGTCGGGCGGGTTGGTCTTGAAGCCGATGCTGAAGACATTGTTGGTGTCGTCTCGTGCGATGTGCAGGTAGTCGGCACCCGTCTTGTCGTGGGTGAAGTGCAGCGCCGCTAGCTCCAGCTCGGGCACATTTTCAGCGCGTTGGAGCGTGAAGCCATGCAGTCGGTCTCCCGGCTTGGGATATTGCTGCAGGTCGGTGACGGAGGCGTAGGCGCGGTGCAGTCGCAGGCGGTGGTATGGAGCAACGATGCGCGGCGATCGCGCGGTGCTGCGCAACGTGCTCAACATGAGGGAGAGGATGTGGTGGTGGTGATGGAGGACGATGGAGGCGAAAGAGTCGTCCGTTTATGCATATGCAGGTTGAAGTCCGCTGGCCGCGTGATTGGGCCGTCGGCGGAAGAGTGCTCGTCGACGACTCTGCTGCTTTTGCACGTGCTGCACACTGGACCGGGTAGAACAACGACGTTGCGCAACGGATTCCGCGTGCAATCTGCGACGCCCATTGCTACTTGCCATCTCGCCGTCGAGCTCCACCGCCGCCGTCGCCTTCTCCGCTGCTTCACGTCCCGGAGCGGCAGCAGCAGCTTCGAGCAACTCCCTGCTCCGACTCCTCGCGCTCATCATCGACGCACATACCCGCCTGGCATCGAACCCCCGCCGTGCGCCCTGCGAATCGACACGTCGCGCTCCATGCACTAGGACCCCCTCTACCCATTGCACTGGGAGCGGAATCACGGCGCTGAGGCGGCGCTGATGCAGCTTACCGACCAAACGCAATCTCTGCCGTTCCGCCGCTCGACCATCCCGGCGGCGAATGGCTAGCAACCTGCACACGGCGCAAATCCTCGCGCAGAAGAAGAAGACAGACAAGTACGAAGCTGCCAGGACCGGTGCCCGGAATTCCCAGGCCCAGCAGATCGAGACATACACCAAAGGCGAACGCTTTATCAAGTACCAGGAATCGGTCATGAATGCCGTCGCCCAACAGCAACACCAAGCCCAGCCCTCCGCGCAGTCCTCCCACCGGGCCTCACCCTCCATCTCCTACGACTCTCCGCGCGATGCACCCGCAACCGATGCATCACCTGCCGCTCCTCCTCCGCCACCTGCTGCGGCGCCCGCTCCAGCAAAGCCCAAGAACAAAGGGAAGAAAGGGAGTGTCAGTTCGACAAACCCTTCGGATGCGCACGCCGCACTGTTGTCCAAAATTTCCCAACTAGAATCCACAACCGCAGAGGATGCTCACCAAAATGCCGAGATTGAGGCCGAGGTGAAGAAGGCGAATCGCGATCTGTCGCAACTCCTGAACACCATGGAGCCTCATCATAGCAAGATGGACATTCTGCAGAAAAAGTATAGCGATCTGCTGGCCGAGATGAAGAGGACTGAAAGGGAGCATGTGAAGGCGAAGAAGCGCGGGGATCAGCTGCAGAAGGAGAAAGAGGAGGTCAGCAAAGAGCGAACAAGGGAGAGAGGGCTGAAGGAAAAGCTGGAGAAGCTCAGTCGCGAATTGACGCGCGAGAACAAGAAGCTCAAGGACGACTATCGCGAACTCAAAGAGAATGCGGCAAATCGAAACGAAGAACTGCATCAAAAGTTGGAAAACATGGTCAATGATGTGGATGAGGTGGTATCTCAAAAACGCTCCCCCGAACGGCAGACTGCCGAATTGGAGCAGGATAAGTTGTTTCGGGAGAAATTCACGTCCTTCCTACATCAATACGAGCTACGAGAGCTGCACTTCCAGTCGTTACTGCGAGTGAAAGAACTGGAAGTGCAGTATCAAATAGCGCGGCACGACCAGCTGAAGAAGGCGCAAGAGAGTGAACTGAGCAAAAGCCATCAATTGACCCGCCAAGTGAGCACCTTCAGCCAGACGGAAAATGAACTGCGAGGCCAATTGAACGTCTACGTGGAGAAGTTCAAGCAGGTATGTCAAGACTTCTACCAGCATCAACACGCAAAAGTGCGTTCTCGCTCCCCCTTTGCAATGTCTAGCTTCGCTGCTACACGACTCGCTGAGGACAGTTTTGGTCGTTGCCTGGTAACTGACTGACCCCAAAGCAGGTAGAAGATACCTTGAACAATTCCAACGACCTCTTTCTCACCTTTCGAAAAGAAATGGAGGAGATGTCGAAAAAGACTAAGCGTCTGGAAAAGGAGAATCTCAACCTTACGCGGAAGCAGGAAGCCACGAATAAGAACATTTTCCAAATGGCCGAGGAGCGCTCGCAATCCCAGCAGACGATCGACCGCCTGACTCGCGAAAACGAAAAGCTTAAGAAGCTTTGTCGAGCGATGCAGAGTGGTGGATACGGCAACGCACAGCAAATGGCCCAACAGGCTCATGCGGCGCAAGGTGCGGACGATTTCGACGATGGGCTAGAAGGAGAAACGGAGAGCGAGTACGAAGACGACGAGGAGTACGACGATGACGAAGGCGAATACGACGACGATACGGAAGAAGAACCCATGGACGAGCACACGCGAGTATATGGACCTCCGCCGCCCCCTCCACCGCAAACGGAAGTTGTAAAGCCGAATGGACAGATTCATCGAGTTACTGAGGCCGAGCAACGTGCGATGATGGCTCCTGCGCATCGTGCGGCACTGGAAGCGCAAGCTGTACAAGTTAATGGCAACGGGCAAAGACATTGATTGATTGATCGGCAATAAAACAACAAAGGATCTCGCTGTACAATATTCGCATGCGCAACTCTCTGCGAGAGCTGTTTTTGTCCTTTTTCCTGCAGGCCTGATTTTGCGGGCCTCCGCCAATGTACAGCACATTTCCAAATCTGATCAAAGCGATGCTCGATGGAAGCATTTGAGTAATGCCCCTTCTCCTATTCTCATCTCTCCTCTTTTCTCTACCTCTCTTTTTCATGCTATACACATGCAATCGCGCTGCAGAACAGATTACACGCCCACTGCCCTCTTTCTTGAGACCTTCTACGGCAGTGAGGTCACTTTATCAAGCGCAGAACAATGGCTTCGCATCGAACCCCTTTGGCTACGGCTTTTGGTGGTTTGGGCAAGCAATTTCAAACACTTCAGATCTTATCAGACCCGCTTGATTTTCCCTTGAGGTCGATGGGTGGCGGACTAAATTTCTGAGGACATGCATGATTTCTATTGGAAAAAAGTCAGCTTCGCGAATCTTTGCGAGCAGCAGTTGAGAGCCTGACCGAGTGTTATTAGACAAGCGTTAGCTCGGCTGCCCAATACCACCGTACTGAGGCTACACCACTGGTTCCATCCATTTCCACTTCGTAATACCATTTTTGACATCCGGCGTCGTACTTGGAGCTTTTGATGGTGCCCATACCGCCGCTCGCAGCTGCCACTCTGGTTCCCACCACCAGAGCCGAGCTGTTTCCAGTTCGAGGAGGTAGTTTCCTTTTGCTTGTGGCGACAGCTGAATGGTCGCCGATCGCCTGTGCGTGAGGCTCTGTGCGTCGTGGTCCCATTTCGTACTGAAACAATTGATACGGGGTTGTGAGGATGAAGGCCTTTGAGCTGGAGCTTTGGGTGGTTGTGGATCTTTATATCACTGCGAAGGAGCTCTCTTTCAGCTGAGCCAGCGCATCACAACGCCACGATGCATGTCAACTAAGCGATGGGTAACACGGCATATGCCACGGATTCTAGGAGCACAGCCCCCGTTGGATTGCGGCCTCTCGGGCTCACGACTGACTTCACTGGACCATCTCGATTGAACGAGCGTACAGGTATCTCATCGTCTTACCATTAACCTTACACGATGTCAGTGCCACCTACGAATCAGGTCTATCAGGGCTACGCAGCACTGTCCCGTTACATAAGCGGAGTCGACGGTCTCCATGTCTTCCATCGTTTTGGTGAATTGCACACTCGAAATCTGCTATATCTACAAGACGAACTACGAGATCTCGAAGAAACATTGCACGGTCGTGATTTGCAACCTGATATTGAGCACGGCAGTCGCAGATCTGATGGAGATGCTGATCGAAGACGCTTGATGCTTCTCGTTAAGACAAAGCTCAAAGAATACGGTAAGCACCAAGTCTCAACTCCGACTGGACTCGCGGAATGTCCGTGAAGCATCAACACGACTCGAGAATCCGGAGATCGTATTGTGTAACCACTTCTTAATCTTTGTGTGTCTAGACGACTGCCTCCTTGCTTATACTGCGATTCGAAAACTCGAACGTCCTAAGAAGCGCCATTTGGAGACTTTGAGAGCTTTCTTCGAAGGTCAACAACCCCTTGTCGAATCAGAGAAGCCTCTTCTCGAGGATCATGATCCAGAACTCCTCTCGCTGAAAGTTATGGAAAACGACCAATTTCCCCCGTGGATAACAGAGAAGCTTGTCTTGGGGGATTGGGCTCCATGTACACGCGACCCAGTAAGTTCAAATCTAACATCCATCCTGATATCCATGTCAGAAGCGCTTTGTGGAAGTTTATGCTCGCGACCTCTTGCATAGCACGATGTTTCATGTACAACACCATTCGTTATTTCTTCTGTTTGTCTTTCCCTTGCTGTCTGATTCCTGCCGTTCAACACACACTTTGTCGATCCAAGCCCAAGCAAAGCTTCCGAGCTCTACAAGGGTCAAGCAAGAAAGCTAGAGCCAGCATTCATACTAACACTTCGTGAACCATCCAAAATAGGACGAGGAAGCCCGGTTCAAAAAACTTCAGATCGATCTCGAGGGTGTGCAACTGAAATTCGTCAACCCGTCCCGAACCCGCTCTCTCATCCGCCTCCTCATCACCGTGATTGGAAGTCTGTACGTCATTGTGCCGGTTCTATTGCTTTACTTTCTTCGAGCTCGAGTGGCGAAATTGGTAGTGGTGGTCGTCGCGCTGGTCTTCTTTGCGGGTGTGATGGCTGCAATGACAACGGCGAAGAATTGGGAGGTTTTGGCGGCGAGCGTAGCGTAAGTTATCTTTTTCCTGTACTCGCGTCCATGGTTTGTGCTTCTTCGCACCCATTCCTTATTGAGTGTAGTGCCTTTCTGGTTTCATATGGGTCATGAGCTGTTGCTGAAGCTAATGAGGGTTTGTGATGTGTTAGGTATTCGGCTGTATTGGTAGTGTTCATGGGGAGTGATTTTGGGTATTTGAACGCCGAGTAGCGACAAGAGGTGCGCGAAAGACAGCAAGGGAGAACATCCAAAAATGTTACTCCGACCTCCGACTTCCCTCAGATTGCTGTGCTGGGCGTGACCGTAGCGATCGTTCCCTTTTGCCCGATGTGCTCTGCGGTGTCTCGTGTACCGTTCGGCACATGTGAGCCTGACGCGGTCGTCCATGGCGTTTGTTCCCATGGTTCATGGTCCGGAGATTCATAACCTTGGTCATCTTCAGCGAGGCCTCGTCCGATCGTCCCTTCCGCGCGACCGCGTTTCTCGAGGTTCGCTATCGTGAAGATGACCGGGATCGTCAGGCATCCGGTCACTAAACTTGCGATGTAGCCTTTTCGGTAGTTCGGCGCGTCAGTCACGGGGAAGAAGATCAGGGGCCACCAGGTGACGAAGGCGAAATCGAAGCTGTTCATAAAGCCAGTTGTGATTGCTCGGAGCTGGAGATCGTGTCCCGTGAGATCGGCCATCCAACTGTACCAGAGGGCTTGTGGGGCGTAGGTGGTTCCGAGAAGGTAGAAGGCGAAGAAGTGTACGCCGTCAGAAGATGGGTTGGAGACCAAGATCGCGCTGGAGATGATGAACGTGAAGCCGATCGCCAGCGAGCACTGCCACCGAGAGCGGAGTTTGTCGCTGATGCAGCAGTATGCGAACGTCGCCACGATTCCTGTTGCGTGCACGATGGTCGGGTAGTTGTTTTGTTGTACCAACGAGTAGCCACGGCTCTTCATCCACAACGGCATGACATTGTTGCCGATCGCCTGTACCACAAGTGAGTAGAGCATGAAGACCAGTGGCAACAGGTAGAACTGCCAGCTGAGCAGCACTCTCCTCAGCACACTCCAATCCCACTCCGTTTTTCCCACCTCGCCTAGCCTCTTCGCCGCAAGATCTTTCTCCTCTTCTGTTAGATACCTCGCCGCCTTGTGCTCCGGAAGGTCCGGTATCGCAAACCACCCAAAGACTGCAAAAGGAATCGTCATGGCAGCAACCACCACGAAAATCAACCTCCAAGCCGGCAGACCCTCTCCTTCTTTCCCTTCCAGTGACTTGATCAACCCTGCTTGAATCCAGCCACCCGCCATTTGACCCAAGTTTCCGAATCCACAGAACACCGCCGCTCGCACGCCGAGTTCCGATTGCTTATACCAGGATCCGTAAATGAAATGTGCTCCAACATACGCGATGGCCGAGAAAGCCCCTTCGAAGGCATTGAGGACGAAAACCTGCCAGACCTTCTCTACACGGAAGGTTACGAGAGTAAGGACGCTCCAGATCGTGTTTGCGGCAACAAAAACATAGCGCGGCTTGATGATCGTCAGGAGGGATGTGGAGGGTATCTGAAAGATGGCGTAGGTGATAAGGTAGATTGTTGTCATGTAGTTGTAGTCTTTGCCCTGTATTTTCACTTTCATCAGAGGGACGACTTTCGCGTATTTGGTTGATAGCAGTGATGATGTCGCACTGGAAATGGATCGTCCGATTTGACGAGCTGACTTACCTGGAAATTCAAATCTTCTTTCATGCCGCTGATGTAGGCTGTACTGTAGCTGGACCTATTGATGCCAAAGAGGAACCAAATAATCGAGAAATATAGAAGGAGAGTAAAGTCGAGCTTGATCAGAAGCGAGCGTTCGGTGCTGGGAGGACCCCATAGTCTTGCTATCGCAGCAGGCATGATCTGGCTTGAACTCGACGTTCTGTTCGAATGGGTTTTGGCAAGACCATCATCTTGGTCATTTGTATCGACCGGAGCTCCATTTTGCTGTAGGAGTGGAGAGCGTTCTGACGCCATTTCAATGCTTCGTTGCACAATGTACGCTGCCCTGAATGGAGATCGTGAGAGCGTGGTGGATTCACGAACTTAAGATTGGATTCTTCGCTGGCCGCGATCCATCGATACTCCGGTATCGTGCGTTACTTGGAGATGAGGTCTGCTCTTTTGCTTTACGCAGATTGATGTCTTCCGCCTTGTCATGTTTGTTACATTATCGAGGAAGACGATGGCGCGAAGCGTAGTTGACGGAGTGCGGTCCGCTCCTGCCGAGGCCTACTTTCTTGGCAACGAGAACCATTGCCTTGGTGTTGCTTCGGTGCATCGTTACTTCACCTGCCATGAACATTCTTTTCACATCCAGAGGAGTGCCCGACTCGTATGGAGACACGAGTAGCGAGACTGCGGAATATCAGATTCTAAATGCCCAAAGCTCTCAAGACAGTCAGAAGCTTGGAACCTGAAGCCATCAATAGCTTACCGACACGAGATGCCAGCAGTGCCGTCCGAAGCAGCTGTCATATGCCGCATAGATAAGGCCTCCTACCGGAGTGACAGGCAGATGGATGTACAAAGGCTGCATCTGCGAGGCCCAGCTCCCAGAGCCCTAGGGCTGCGGCAGTCAGCTTACATACAATTGAAGGCTGAATGCGGTGCAAGGACAGGCCTAGCAATACGATCAGTGAAACCGGATTCGTGCAATCTCTGACGCTCCAGGTCCTGGTCCGGCTGCTGTTCTGGACTGAGTCAAGCCCATGTTCGGCCAACCTTGCGGTACGAGTGGCACCCAGATTGCCTCATTGCAAACTCTATGTCAGTGTGGAGTGCAACTCGAAAAATTCTCCAAATGCAACGTCGGTCAGACCCGCTGGAAACAAGACCAAAATATTATGTTGGTTGCGCCGGACCACAGACGATGATGTAGGTGGTGCTGAACACGAAAAGTATGTGCAAGCAAGCATAAAGTAGGTATTAATAGCTGCTCAGCTCCACTTTTAGCGTGGCGGGAATCTGCGCTAGGCCAGTCCGTCCGGTGGCCATCGTATGCTAGACATTGCTTCACCTGAAGACCCTGGCTGGATGACGAGCGAGATCTGAAGCACCTGATGATGGAGTACAAGAGCTGCTGTTGTCCGGCTGTTGGGGTCAATTCTGCCAGCCATACCCTTGCTTCTCATCACAATGCCTTTCACTTCGAGAGCTCTCATTGCTCTGGCCGCACTACTCGACATCGCTTCCGCGAGACCGATTGAAGAGAGCCTAGAGTCTCGACAGAATGCCGAATGGGATGTCATCATCGTCGGCGCTGGTCCAGGAGGAATCGTTACAGCGGATCGCATGAGCGAGGCCGGCAAGCGGACACTTCTCCTCGAGCAGGGCGGAGGTTCCTACTATAGCACTGGTGGAAGAGAGCGACCAGAATGGTTGTCGAACACAGAACTCTCCCGCGTGGACGTCCCAGGTCTATACAGCTCCATCTTCAGCGGCGACTCGAAGTTACTGTGCGGCGACAAGCAGAATGGTGGGTTTGGAGGTTGTACCATTGGCGGCTCGAGCGCTATCAATGCAGAACTGTTCATCCACCCACCGGCATCGGACTTCGACACTTACTACCCTGAGCAATGGAAGTCAAAAGACATGAAGAGTGCGATCGAGAAGGTCAAGGCCAAGCAGCCTTACACCAACACACCTTCTGCCGATGGTAAACGATACATGCAGTCTGGTTATGACGCAAGTCAGAAGTGGCTGGTCAATGGCGCTGGACTCAAGAATGTCGCCGTTAACGGCAAGCCAAACGAAAAGGACGGTGTCTTCGGACGAACAAACTACGCTTATGAACGTGGTCAGCGAAGCGGACCCGCGAAGACGTACCTGACATCTGCGCTTGCACGGCCAAACTTCTCCCTGAAATCTGGAGTGCAGGTCAAACGCGTTCAGCGTAATGGTGGAAAGGCCACGGCTGTCGAAGCTGCTGAGAATGGACAGACCACCACCTATCATCTCTCCAAGAATGGGCGTGTCATCTTGAGCGGCGGATCATTCTTCAGCCCTCAACTGCTTATGATGTCTGGTATTGGCGATCCAGCTTCATTGACCAACTTAACCCAGAACAAGCTGCTTGATATGAAGCCCACCGCATGGATCAACAACACAGCGGTTGGTGATAATCTCTACGACAATCCAAATACATTCATCGTCCTCTCGGGGCCAAACGTCCAGTCGTACAATTTCAACTACGACTCACCAATCGCCTCCGACAAGGACCTATATCTCAACTCCCGCAGTGGACCATACGCAAGCGCTGGCCCGACCGGCCTCCTTTGGGACAAGGTGAAGCAGGCAGATGGCTCCAGTATTGCTGTCCAAGGCACCATGAACGTCGCAGGCTCGTTCGATTTCACCGGCAAGGACACAATCACCCTCAACGTCTATGCCACATCCGGTGCCAAGTCCAAGAGCAGACTCGTACTCAACGAGAAAGGTCTCCCAGGCATGGCATCAGACTTCCTGTTCAGCAACCCAGCTGACGCTGATGCTGTTGCGACTGTCATCCACAAGATTTTCCAGGCTCTTCCAGCAAGCGGTTTGACATCTCTCAACCTCCCTGCCACTTCCTCGAAAGACGACATTTTGAAATACATCACCTCTCCCTCGAAGTACACCAAAGGCTACGTCAACCACTGGAGTGGAAGCTGCAAGATTGGTACCTGTGTCGACCAGAACACGATAGTCAAAGGCATGGAGAACCTGCATGTCGTGGATTCTTCCATTACTGAGGCTTTTACCACGAACCCAATGTTCGGAATTGTGGCTGTTGCTGAGCGGGCAAGTGAATTGATTCTTGCTCTGGACAAGAAGTGAAGCTTTTCGGAAAATATCTTAATCATCGACTGAAGCGTTCAAGCGAGCGAGGCATTGCTGTTGCATTACATCTTCACAAGGAAGGAAGCGATAGAACCTGCACCAGGAAGGAACGATAAAACAGGGAACACCATCAAGCCTAAGAGGTAGAAGGCATATGTATGTGCCACAATTCATTAATTAAACATCACAAAGTATCTACCACACTATCCACTCTTTTCGTCTTCTTCTTGTTCGGTGAATTCGTCGCGTCTTGTAGCTTCCTCTTCAAGGATGCCTTGTTCGTGCCTGCTTCGTGCCCACACATCACACAACCTTCCGCATTCAGCGGCTGCTCACAACAGGACCACATGAACCCGTCTTCGAACTCCGCATCTCTCGCATGCTGTTCGCTCAATAACAAATCCTCATCAAACTCGACATTCAAATCTGTCCAGAAATCGTACCTGTGATCGGGTTCTTTCGTCCCTACGTTTAAACACATGTTGCCTCAGCCTCGACCCGACTTTCGCATTGAGTATGCAGAAGGTCCTACCTGGATGTCTCCTACACTCTCCAGTTGCAGTCACGGTAACATCGAAATCCTTTTCGCAATGTCTACAAGTTTCCCATCGCTTTCTTTTCGTTCCAGCAATGACAGAAAGCGGAGTGAGCAGTCGTTCGGTGGCGATTTCGTGGTTCTCGTCGCTGATGCGGATGAGATGCGTCAAAAGCTTGCGGAGTTGCGCAGATGGGAAACTGGAGACGGCGTCTTCGAGAGTAGAGGGTTTGACTGGGGACGACAGGATCGATGTCGATGAGGTGGAGGTTGAGGAGTTCTTGTGACTTCGCGTTGATGCTGACATTTACAAGAATGAAGAGCTGAGCAGAGGAAGTCGCAATCAATGCGACGGCAGCGCACTATACATATTGATCATCATCGTATAGCCCATGGACAGGAGCGATGTTGCCCCCATCCGTACGATGTAATATTATTGTGAAGCTCTTCTGGGAAAGAAGCTTATTTTGATGAGCAGTGCTGGGGTGCCTGATCGGGGCACTGTCACAACAACGTCGGCAGGTCTGTAGTGAAGCTCATTTCTGATAGTTCTCACTCAGATTTTCTTGCGATGGTAGTTGTGGTGTGGCGAATGCGCCTCTCTCTCTCTCTCTCTAGTTATCAAGTGTCTTGAAGGAAAGTAAGCGAAGCTAAGCAAGGTAAACGATGCGAGAGAAGTGACGCTTTCAATGTTGAATAGTTCTGATCATTCGCTATTTGCAAGATCAAGCTCTACGCGCGCAGTGCGCTACTATGATACAATTACTGCCTTTTTGTAGGCAGGATCATGGTACTCATTAAATTCGTAAGGTATAGTTCAACCTCTTAACCGAGGATACCACCGAGGAAGCCACCACCTGAGCCAGACTGGCCCTCAGCTTTATAGCTGGCGCCTGGGAATTGATCGAACAAAGAGCTCTCGAAGTCGACGAGTTGTGGGCAGGCGAGCTTGTCGGCGACTGGTCCGAGTTGCTGAGCAGCCCAGTTGGCAACAGAGCCGATGGCACCGAGAGCTGGGTCGAGAGCGTCTGGAATTCCTTGCTGAGAAGCCTGCAAGAAGAAGCATGCGGCGTTGTTACCCTCGAGAAGAGTCTGAGCGTTGAGGGCACCTCCGGTCAAGTCCGTGACGTCGACACCGGTGAAGGAGTCGGTTGTGCCAGTGTTACCACCGAAGCGGACAATACCGGGGTACATAGCGTTGTTCACAAGAACGTCTGCGACAACCTCGGGGATGTTGTATTGAACCGTAGAAGAGCGGCGGTACCAGTTCTCTGGGATACGTTCTTGGCCGACGTTGTGGACGAACGAGCCAGGCTCACCAGTGACAGCGAAGAAGTCCTTCAGGACCGATCGAGTGAGCACACCACCTGGGTTCTCCTCAGAGCGGTTGCTCATGAAGTTAATGACGAAGTCGTGGGCAGCACTAGTGGCGATGTTAGTCCATCGTCGCGGCAGGATATATCTGGAGGTACTCACGGAGACACGAGACCAGCGAATGGTGCAGAGAAGTAGTATGGGTTGTTCAGGATGGACCAGCGTGTGACGTAGTCAGACTGGGCAGCAGCCATGTCCAAAGTGTATTCCTCGCCCATGGCGTAGAAGTTCTCCCAGCTGCGCATCTGGAAGGCACCGACGAAACCGCCATTGAGGTAGGCATCACCACGGACGATGGAAGCGTCAGACTCGTATTGGTTGTGAGTACCAGCAATTCCAGTAGCACGGCCTGAATAATGTTAGAATTTAGTAAATTTGGAAGGAGCGACATTTCACTCACCAGTGAGAAGTGGGACGGTTGGCTGGTATTCGCCACCAATCGACCAGGTTCCAGCAACTGGATCACCACTAATGGCAACAGAGAGGACTGCCAAGAACAGAGACAGATCTGGGGACATGCCGAATGCCTCAGCAAGTCCGGAGACGGTATCGGTGATGCTCACAACACCAGATCTTGGGAGATAAGCGTGATTGCTGGCAGCGTTTAAGCCAGGACACTGTCCTCGGATATCGTTTGGACCAGGTGACTGAAATTCGTGACCAGAACCGGGACCAACATCGACAAACTGCTCCTCAGCATCGAAAACTGGAGAGCCGAGTGGGCTGGTGTTGGATCGTCCAGACAAGAAGAGCGGCTCTCGTGGCGGGGGGTCAACCTCTTGTCGCTTCTGCATTTGAGAGGAAGCCTCCATAGCCCATGGGTAGGCAGCTGCCAGTGGCAGAGCCGAGAGCAAAGCCTTGCGAGAATGAACCATGATTGCAGATCGCGGGTAGGGTTGGATTGGAGAGAAGAGAAGATGAGAGATGAAGATCTTTGGACAGGATGTCTTGAAGCGTATACTTATACAGAGATGCTGCTTTGCCACCGGCAATGATGGCAGTGGCAGCAAAAACTATTACGCGCTATTCTGACGCCGTTGATGAGTGATTAGAATAAAGAGCCATGCTAGTCACGACGTCCCTTCGATGGCGGAAGAGCACAACGATTGCCGTGGCTCTAGCCTGCAGGAACTCCAAATGACAATTCTCTGCAACCCTATTGCTCGGCGGTCATCAGGCCAAGACAGTATAGAGTAACGGCAGTGCCGATCGTCTAATGAGAACGCTCGAATTGCCGTGAGGTTACTGTCAGGCGCTGCTGTCGCAATTCGGCTGATTCTTGAATAAGGCATATGACCTATGCCTAGAGGTCGAAAGAGCCTCCTCTGAGCGGCGTTCGCCGTGCATGGAGAGAACGCCATCGACGCCGGGTTGTCATGCCAAGTTGTACATTCCGCCGTACGTTCAGCATCGCAAGCGGTGGACCTTCAGCGACGATGACCTCTGAGGAGAGATTGAGCGGTCGCACGGGGTACACTTGGCGAGGGGAAGTGGCGCTGATCGCACTTGGCATTGCAGATCATATGCGCGAGGCGTTGGAACTGTGGGGAAATGAGCAGACGCTGCATGTAGTTAGAAGAGGTACTGGCATTTGTGGGAAACGAGACCCTGACGTCTTCTCGGTATAGGCCCAAAGTGGAAGCTCGCTCTATAGGGAGGCTGAGCTTCAGCAGTCGCACTGGCTGCTTGCGTAGGACAAGCCTCACCACATATGCGAGACGGGATGGTGCTGGCGCCACTGATGTCCTGAGATCTGGGGCTGCAGAAGGCGCAGATCTTGATCCTCAATAATCTGTAGCCGCAATCTGATGGAAGTGGCATTTTTCGCACTCGCGTTGCAGGCTTGCAGCACCTCTCACAGCCCGAGCATCGTCCGATCTGGGCAATTACGGCAAAGTTTAGAAAAGAGATGGCTTCTTTGATGAAGCGCTGCAAGGGTTCAACTCCAAATGCGCCCCATAACGCCTGTGGCTTTGCTTTGCGCAACGCCTGCATGGAGCCCTGAAGACCGCTGTTGAGAAGCCAAGCCGTTTGGGGCAGATGCCGAACTTCTGATTTGCACAGCATAGTGCGAACATCTAATCGGTCTGGTCCAGCGGTCGGCCAGACGAATGTATTTCATGGAGACGCCAATCCAACCTTGATCATGGCATTTGTCGTCATGCTGCTGCTGAAGGAGCAATTGGAATGCGATGGAGCGCATCGCAGTACCTCGACATGTCAAGAGCCCTCGGCAGTCCTGCCGATGGTCGATCGGGGTAGCGCTGGCGGCGATTTCCACCTTGACGTCGATGGTCTAGGTCGTCCAGATTATCCAATATCGCCAACCACTATATTCCAATAGCAGAGCGCAGGCTCACACATCGCCACGGCTCTTCGCCCAGCCTCGGAGCCAGTCGTAGCTTGAAGTCCAGCACTATCAGAAGCTTTGTGGCGACGCCTGGAGGCGCACCTTCAACAACGGCATTCTCGAAAACAACCGCCTCGTCTTTGGCATCGTTCACGGTCGTCGACTGGTCCAGAATGGTAGCATGGTACTGTGGCCAGCGGTCCGTTTCCAATTGCAGTAACTCCAGGTACTCTTTGAGCGCCATTCGCCGTGGCTCTCTGTAAGTAGGGTGAGCAAATTCGATGACTAGCGTGCTTGCTAAATACGACCAGGCCTTGTCGTACATGTCGAAATTCTTCTCGTTCACAGCCGTGACGCTATTGCGAGCCAGATGCTCGAGATGGAGAGCGATCTCTTCTTGGGAGAATTGTCGACTGTCCTTTCGAGGCGCCTTGCAAAGGGCGCAGTCCATGACTCCGACGATGAATTCGCCAGTTATCCTCTCAGACGATTCTCACGGCGCGCAGTCCATTACCCGAATGGCAGAGGCACGCTCTGAGGCGAAGACGAGGCAGTTCCCTAGAAGTAGACATTGATGGCGCGAAGGGCGGTTGCCATGCTGGACCTGGAGTCGTCCCTGTCGGAGCGCTCGGCAGAGTCTTGGCAACAGGTTCTGGCCCACACAGCGGGCCGAGGACTTGCTCTCTTCGACAGCAAAGTCAAAGCCACCAACGCCACCTCAACCACTCTGGCAGTGTTGCACCATCGCCAGCCGGATGTAACTCCAGGCCGATGCAGGTTCGTCACGACTACTGCGTGTGCTGGACAGAAAGATTTGGCAGAGCAGAAATGGGCCGGCACACCGCGCCCGCGGAACTTCCAGAAATCACTCTCCTTTTCGAGAAAGATGGACGACTTCGCTGCTCGCAAGCGTGGCTGTGTGGTCAGATCCGACCAGGGACGTGTGAGAGATTGGTAGCGATTGCTTCAAACATCTCTGTCCCCGAAGGGAAGAAGAGGCGCACGCTCCCAATTGGCTAAAGAGGAAAACTGCAACACAGAGCTGCCTGAGACATGAAATATGCTTTCTGCCAGCGGCTCCGACGGCAGACCCTCGCAGAAACTGGCCCAGCCTGAACCAAGATCTAAAATTGGTCATACCACAAACAGCAATGCTGCAGCGGGAAGAGCTGCGACTACCTCAGCTACAGTCGAAGATTCCCAGTCACCACCGTCTTCAGCTGAAGATACTCCTCGATGCCGTATTTGCTTCCTTCTCGACCCATTCCAGACGCCTTGACACCTCCAAAACTGGCAGATTATTAGCGATGCTCACTTGGACGATGAATTGAAGAACTTACGGAGCCGCAGCATCGGCGATGGTACCAGTATTTATGGCCACCATGCCCGCCTGTAGCGCTTCTGCCACACGGTGTGCCCGTTCTTGATCGGTGGTCATGAAATACGACGCTAGCCCGACATCCACATCGTTGGCATCAGCAATCACCTCTGCCTCATTCTCGAACCTGAAAATTGCAGCTACCGGACCGAATGTCTCTTCTCGTGCGACGAGCATCGTCTTGTTCGCATTCACGAGAACGGTCGGATGAAAGAAGCTTGGTCCATGCTTCAAAGTCTTACTGCGATCTCCGTTCTCGCCGATCACCACTCTGCCACCTTTGCTGACAGCATCTTGAACGTGGGAAAGTGATTTCGCTGCGGCAGCTCGATTGATCAACGGGCCGTGGGTGGTCGTTGGGTCAGCAGCATGGCCGACCTTGAACGCCGACACCGCTTCCACTAATTTCTCCACAAACTGGTCGTGCATTCCTGCTTGGACATACACGCGGTTCGGACATACGCAGGTCTGCCCAGAGACCTTGAACTTCGATGCGATCAAAGCTGTGACCGCAGTCTCCAGGTCTGCGTCATCAAACACGATGAAAGGTGCGTTTCCGCCGAGCTCCAGGCTGAGCTTCTGAACATTTGATGCCGACTGCGCAAGTAAAATCCTGCCAACACGGGTAGAACCCGTGAATGAAAGTTTCCTGACCCCAGGCGCTTCGCACAATACTTTGCCAACAGCCGGCGTGTTCTCCAGAGCGTGCACAATATTTATCGTACCCGGAGGCAAGCCAGCACGTTGCGCAAGCACCGCGAATGCATTTGCCGTGAATGGCGTCTGTCCGTCGGGCTTGATAACTGCTGTGCAACCAGCAGCTAGAGAAGCACCGAGCTTTCTAGTCAACATAGCAGCAGGAAAATTCTGAAAGATGTCAGCCTCTGCTTCAACTACGGCTATGCCTAGAACACTTACCCATGGCGTGATCATGCCGCACACTCCAATCGGCTCTTTGATCACAGACACGCGATATGCTGGATTACTGTGTGGCACAACATCTCCGTGTATCCTGGCCGCTTCTTCAGAAAACCACTCGAGGAATCCTGCCGCCATGTTCACTTCTCCAGTTGCATCGGCCTGTGCTTTGCCATTCTCTCGAGAAATGATTTTGACGAGGTCGTCCCGGTTCTCGATGACAAGATCGAACCATTTGCGGAGCACACGGGACCGGTCTCGTCCACTGCGACGCCTCCACGATAGAAATGCCTTGGATGCGTGTGATATGGCTTCTTTCACGTCTGGTTCAGATGATTCTGGGCATGATCCAATGGATTTGTCTGTTGCTGGATCTTGAACGTCGAATCTCGCTTGACTTCTGGCTTCTATCCAGTTCCCGTTCACGAAATTTTGCTCGACAATTAGAGACGCATCCGCCAGACCCCACGCAGCGACCGTTCCGTTCGTTGGTCTCATTCTGAAAAAAGGCTCGGAAGAGATCGATCCGATGTAGTGATATTACCGAGATTCCAGCAATGGCCTTATTCCTCGAGGCACGATCTCTAGCTGTTGTAGAAAGGTTGTCCGGTGGTGAGGCTCGACGAAAAAGGACTGTCGTCGAAGATTGCGTGCATCCTACCTACACGGCGGTTGATCTGGCAATATGCTCAAGCTTACCGCGTCGGAACGCATTGTGCCGGAGAGAGCGCCAACACACGCATTGTGCCTCCCAATTCGTGCCTCCATCCCCTTGCGAAACGGGACTGAAGGTACAGAAGGCCACGCTGAGATTTAGGTCACGTGATGTTTTTAATCTTCCGCGTGAGTTTGGTCCAAATTAGGAAAGTTCTGACTGCTTGTCACACTTGAGCATTCTTATCCGTGCAGGGCAGACACACCGAGACCTGAATGAAGAACACATGCCACGTGGCTGAGAATGCTCTGCATGAACGATTGGCCGACTGCGGCTTTCAGTGAATCCTTGGGTCTGGCCCGCCATGTTTCCGGAACAGATATTTCACCAGTTGGACTTACAACTTGGCAAGTACGTGGCATCAACTACCTTGCTCGGTCTAGATCTAAATTCGTCGGACGGCCTGACCGTTCTCACGATTATGTAAAAACAACGAAAGGCTCAGCTGACCTCTCGCTCATCGCGATCCCTCGACAGCACATCGCGAGGGTGGTGTCCCGGCGTCTTCATAGAGCGTTTTGAGTCGGTGGCGATGGGCAAGATATTCCCAAAGACCTCAAGCCAACGGCTCCGCCAAGAAAAATCCACGCAGCCGACATGTTTTGGACAAAACATGCATATCGCCAATAAATCGTACGCTGCGCTCGGGCAAGCCATCGATGTTCCCCCGTTCCGTGTAGACGTAGTCCCTAGTGGGCAGCTGAGACGAGGCACTGCTGTGTCATTGCATCGCGTGGTGAAGCCGACGCTCACCGCGGCATCATCGGTAAGTCGCTGTAGGAGAATGATCACGGTGATAGCAGAATGACTGGTCTAGAACGATAGTGAAAGGATCTTGATACTGGAATGGTAGCTTGTGTCCCGAGGGATGACAACAAGCCGTCCACGCTTGCGGGACCGGACCACGTGAGCCTACCCCAGCGGTGCCATACGACACGATGAACTCACATAGCAGATGCGAAAGGAGACATATATTGCTTCAGCATCCAAGATATTGAGGAAATCATTCATCCCTTGCTACAGTATTGACTGTTTTCTTCTTCTAGCCATCGCTATAGTATCTTGCATCACTTTGATTCTCCCTTAGCAAGATGCCGCACAGAGTGTCAATCGATGCCGTCGAGGCTTACGCTTTGCCTACAAAGCAGAGAAAGGACATCAATCTCCCACAGCAAATGATTGATGAAGCACGGCAGCCCCAGAGAACTCCGTTCAGCGCCGAGAAGCATCTCAGATTCCAGGAACCAGAGAAAATTCACACCACTCAGGAGCTCGGCCTTGGCAAGGTCGGCATATCAGACCATGCTGTGACAGAGCCTTTCTCTATTTTCACCCCCGAAGCAATTCAGCAAATACGAGCCGAGATATTCAGTGCCGAGGTGTTGAGTCAATACTATTGTCCCACCAGTCCTACAAGCGGACAGATTAGGGGACATTGTCCATCGTGAGTCAGCTTGAACCACCTCCGCAGACCACTTTACTAATAGACATGCCAGTGCCGCTCCATTCACGTACGCGGCATGGACGAGCCCAGAAGTCATTGCTTGGGTCTCCAAGATGGCTGGCGTAGAACTTGTACCAGCTATCGACTATGATATTGGACACGTTAACATTGCACTGCCGAAACCCGATGGCGTTGAAGAGAAGATCGTCGCACCTGGCGAACAGAAAGAGGGTCAAGTGAGCGAATATTGCGAATCAGCTTTCGGCTGGCACACGGATAGCTATGCCTTCGTTTGCGTAGCCATGCTCTCTGATTGTACCGGTATGGTCGGCGGAGAAACATTCATTCGTACTGGATCTGGAGACGTTATGAAAGCGAGAGGTCCTCAGCTGGTAAGTTCTCGCTCATCTAGCAAGTCGATCTCTTACACAACATACTAACACGACGTCCAGGGCACAGCAGTCGTAATGCAAGGCGCCTACCTTCCCCACCAAGCCACAGCCGCACGAGGAAACCACGAACGCATCAGCATGGTCACTTCCTGGCGACCTAAATGTCCTCTGATGAAAGATCATACCATGATGCGAGGGACTAAGAATATTTCGCATTTGCCTACGTTGTATCATCAGTATACTGAGTATCGTATGGAGAATTTGGAGGAACGAGTTCGTCGGGAAGCGCGGAGTTTGCGGAAGAGAAGGGCGCTTGAGCCGGAGAAATTTGATGTTTTGAGGATGAGGAGTTGGTTGGAGGAGCAAAAGGCTTATATTGATGATATCCTAAGGGAGTTGCAGGTTGATCGAAGGGTTCTGGGAAGTGAGTTGAGACGAGACTCGGGGATGGTTGAGGAGTTTTGAGATCTTTCGAAGGAACGGGTTATGGTTTTGAAAGTTAGCGCAGATTGTACGTACTTGTGAAATGTGATGAGATGTGAATGCTACAATGTCTCCAATACCATGCACTCAACTGTCAATAGTCACGATTGATGATTATAAATTGGAAGAAGCTCGGTGTGCTACTAATATGCAGGGATAGTTCCTTCAGCAGCGTGAAAACATATCAAAGTCGGCATGGGTCAAGGAGCAAGTTGGAACGAGTTTTGACACAGACATCGGCATTCAGAGATATGGTAAACACTCCAGGGAAAGTGTGATCATAACATAGACACCGCTCCTCACAGCTTCGCCTTCATAGTACCTTCCCTAAACTCACTCGCGGAAACCGGCAAAGCACCAACAACATCGAACTCCACACTCCCAAATCCCTCAAACACCCCCTTCCACCGCCCAGCTTCCCACATCGGTACCGCTTGCAAGCAACTCCCCGGCAAAACGACATGACCCGCTTCCAAAGTAATATCAAATGCCGCCAAACGATTCACAAGCCACGCGACAGCTGCTAGAGGATTTCCCAAAACATTCGACGTATTCCCTCTTATCACCTCCCGTCCATTAAAATACAACACTCCTTTCGTGTCAGCTAACACCAAATCTTCCAACCTCTTCGGCGTCCCACCAAGTATGACAGACCCCGTAGAACCATTATCAGCCAACGTATCCGGCAATCCAATTTCCCAATCTCTCACCCTCGAATCAATAATCTCAATCGCAGGGAGACAATACTCCACAGCACTGATAACATCCGCAACAGTGACGTTCGGACCTCGCAATGGCTTCTTCAGTATGAAAGCCGGTTCGAGCTCAACGTAAGGTTTGATGAAATTTTTGAGGTCGATGGAAGTTCCCTCGTAGACGAAAGTGCTGCCGAGCAAGGAGCCGTAGTCGGGTTGATCGAGACCGAAAGCATCTTGCATAACTTTGGCGATGTTGCCGAGTTTCCAGCCTATGAGACGGTCGCCGCTTGAGAGGGCGTTTCTGAGTGTGATCTGTTGGATGCGGAAAGCATCGTCGGGTGTTAGTTGCGGCCAGGTTTTGGTGGGTGGTTGTACAGGTCTTGAGGTTTGACGAGCATCGTGGAGGGATTTGGCGATTGAATGTAAATTGGTTTCTTGCATTTTGGTAGAGGTCATATCGTTCTGCGCTACATTCAAGACTGGTTGGCGTGTGTCAGATGATAATATGTTGGCTCTCGGATCACGAGTTCTAGCCATTGGGCTTTACAAGCCATCGTTCACGACGCTGCCTCTCCGCAGGTCAGGCGCTCATGATACAATTCTCGGAGTGTGCGACGGCCCTTCGCTGACTTCTCGAAACAGCATCAGGACTGGCGGGAGAACCTGCCGGAATAGGTAATATATGTATCCAGCAGCGCCAAGACATGGCGTGAGGCCAACGCGGTGACAAGATGCCCTCGGGCTCTCGTGAGAGAGGAAATCGAGACCAGAATTTTACAAAAATTCCTCAATGATGAGAGTGACAAGGGTTGTGATGCTAGTTGTAGAAGGAGAGACGGCCTCACTTGGAGCGAGGATGTATCTCTACCCGTGTTCGGTATTGAAAAGGCAACCGGGAAAAATGGCGGTCACGTTGAGCTGATGCAAGCGGCAGAAAATAGATACAGCGGTAGCATCAAGGGGGTTGCTGTCATTGCGGTCCTGTCATGCAGATGATTTTGGTCGGTCGAGCCCATCAGCGCCAAGCCCGCGCCCCTTTGATGACTGTCGCCCACAGAACGTGTTCCTCGGCGACCCTCGCCGCCGGCAAACTCAAACAACGTGAACTAGTAGATTTGTCTGCGTCCATATGCTCAGAATCTTTTACAGATCTTGCGTTCGTGTATGGTTGCATTCATTCGGGATGTCCACGTTCACTCATCTCTCTTCGCGTTGAACGATGTTCTGCATCTCTCTGGGATCATTCACTTCCCACCAGCGATACAGAGGTTCGGGTCTTCTAGGCTCTGCTGTTCGACAGCCACCAAGATACCAGTGAACGCGTGACAGCCAAAGTGGTATTACCTCGAGAACTTGATACTGCCAGAAGCCTTTGGCTGGCACCTCGAATATCTTGTATAGCTCTTCGAGCGCAAGGGCTGTCATGTTGCCCGGATTGTCGCGATCGGCTGCTCCAACAGTCTCACGCACGAAGCAAAAGACCAGCACGAAAGCGACTAGGTTGAGGAATGTGAAGATTCCAAGCAGTCCGCCATGGCTGAGAGGTGATGCTGTTATCGCTGGGACAAAGAGGGTCAGCAGTCCAGCTCCAAGCAAATTTGTGAAGACTGCAAACGACATTCCAGCGACGCGATGGTCCAGTGGAAAGACTTCTGCGCTGATTGTGAAAGGGACAGGTCCCATGCCCTATGAAAAGCAGTCAGTGGAATGAGCCAAGACACGTACGCCACAATTTCGCAGTCTGAAGATGCCTCCAAATGACTACACCCACCCAGCTGTAGATGGCAATGAAGATGTACGAGAAGACTGCCAAAGCCTCATCGTGTGATTCGCCAACATAACTCAGCGCTGCAGCGCCCATAAAGATGAGCAGAAATGGCAAGGTTGTGGTAAGCAGCCAGCGTCTGCCTTTCTGATCGATCAGCCAGTAGGCTGGAAATGCAAACAGGAAGTTGACTAAGCCTATTCCCCAGCTCATGAGCAGCGGACGCACAAGATCACGCGAGTCGACGTCCTCGCACAAGACTCCGCTCGTTGTCGCGAATATCGTCGAGGAGTAAAAAATTAAAACATTCACTCCACACAGCTGTTGCGCAACCATGGCCACGACGGCTGTCAATGTGGCGTTGCGAATACGAGGGATCGTGAATAGTTGTCCGAATTTCTGGACGAGATTCGGACTCTGCGTTCGAGCAACGATGTGATCGACTCGCCCCACGTCGTCGTCTCTTTCGTCGTCGGAGTCCACAGGCCTGTCATTGTGATTGCTGTCGACATGCCTTGCAATGCTCAGTTCGACATTTTGCTGGTAGTGGGTGTAAAGTAATTCTTTCGCTGCCAAGATGCGTGAGCCACGGAGTCGACTGAGCGTCTCGTACGCTTCGGGATAGTAGGCTTTCCCCTTGCCCATCAGGAAACGGGGCGATTCTGGGCAGGCAATGACAGCCAGTGCAAGAAGGATGATGGTTGGGAAAGCGGAGGAAGCTGTCATCCAGCGCCACGACGTGGTTCCTGCTGTTGTCAGTCACCCTTTCCGTCACCACTACTTTCACGCGTACTTACCTAACGGCGCGACCATCAAGTTTGCACTGAACCCGAGAAAGATGCCTGCACAATCCATCAGAACACGTTGGTCTCGAATCCGACGTGGAGCTCACCGAATGCGTCGAACAGCTGCCAATTCATCACCAGCGATCCTCGAATGCGAGCTGGCGCGACTTCAGCTGCGAAGACGGCAACCACAGACGCTTTGCAACCCATGCCGATGCCAAGGATGATCCGACAGGCCAGGAACTGCCGCCATGTCTTGACCAATGCGCCTCCGACAGAGGCGGCAAGAATGAATATCGCGGAGATGATAATTGCAGCTCTGCGTCCGAACAGAAGTTCGTTGGCAGGATCGGACAAGAGAAGGGCAAAGATGGCGGCGGAGAACCACGGCGCTGCGTTCACAATCGCAAAAAGCCAGGCTTGGTCACCTTGCGCTTCGCAAGAAGAGCGTGTCGGGTTCAGCAGATCGACCGGCCATGTGAGGTTGGCGCCATTGCTGCCAGTTTGATTCCCTGCCAAGATCAGCATTTTACTCCACTGTCACGGAAGTCATGCTACCCACAGCCCTGGACGATGGCTCCAATGCACAGGATGATGATCGTTGTCCTCAGTTCCTTCGGCTGGTGCCAGAAACCGGACTTTCTGGGTGGCTCAGCAGCGCGCTTTTTCAGATGCGCGGGATGTCTCCTCCAGAATTCAAGAGTCCACGGAGCTTTGCTGTCGACGTGATCGATTGCCTCTTGCTCTTCACGTTGAAGATCAGCTCGCTCGACTGGCGTGAGCCCGGCAACCCCATTGGCATCAATCTGCTCGACCGCACGCCAAGTTCTGGGATTTCGGAGGACGCGCGCTGCTTTGACGAATGTCGTACGCCACACCTGCAGCCCATATTCTTCGACAAGTCGGTCTGCACGTCCGTCCACCTGTTTGTCGCTCAAGTCCTCGAAAGGATGATCAATTCTAGCCAGAAGTGTTAGCAAGCCAACTCGTTGTGCTCAACACAGCAGTTACCTGTGGGTATTGCGGCCAGCCATGACGGCACGGAACAGCTACCATTTATTCGAGCGTGTTCATCAGTCAATGGCGAGCATAAATTTCACCACAGATGTTGCTACACGAAATTTGCCCACAGACATCTAAGTGCACGGGCAGCGACTTTTCATTGCTCATGCTTTGTGAGGCTGAGGCGAGGTGCAGATCGTGTTGCACTTGCACGAGGGCACTTATTATTGCTCCCATGCACAGCACAGCTTGGGGTCGCAGGGCGGCCTCCTCGGTTACACTGCTGATCACCTGAATTTGGCCGCCAGTCCGGCCAAGAGCTTGTGAGGATCGATGCAGACTCATGTATGTTCGTACTTCACTCGGCGTTTGATAGAGACCAGAAAGGCATACTGCGCCTTGGGCGCTGCGCATGGAAGACGACTGGGAGACCATCTCGACCTATGATCGGGGTTAGTGGCGACCAGAACGCGCCATGCCAGGCGGAAGGATGACTGGAGTGCGTCGAGTACAGCCTCAACGCCATCAAAGTCACTGAGACGAAGGATTCTTTGCGCCAGCCGGTCAGCGCGAAAGATCGGGACCGATTCTCACGTCACGCGTGTGCTCTCGATCTGCAAAATGGGACGTTGGCGGTTGGCCAAGCAGCTCAGCTCGTCCGCGCTGCAAGTCTACAAACCGGAAACAAAGCTTTGTGGAGGCGGAGTCGGTCCCCCACCAAGTCGCCCTCCTGCATGCACTCGAGATGCCGCGATCCCCAGATCCTTCGGAAGCCAAGCAGGCGCGTATGTCATAGAGAACTTGTCCTCGTAGTCTGATCTTCGATGTGAGGCTTGCGGCCTGCGTGGCGACCGCGTCTTCGGTTCTTGCCTGGCCGTTCGCCCTCTCCAGTCACCGCACATGATGGAGAGGCCCCAGTCTCTTGCTCGAAAGCGACGTGCTTCGACAATGTGTCCCGCGCCTCTCAAACCTACTCTCAGCCTTCTTGCGACCGCAGTCCGTAGATCAAATGGCGGACATCGCTGGGGCGCTGCAGACCGCAGACGCCGTGGCCGGCCTGACCACCGCCGTGATTCGACTGTATCACTACTGCCAGCAGCTTCGCAAGGCGCACGAGCTGGCACAACTCGTGCTGGAAAGGATCGAAGGTCTGCAGGAAGTACTGGAGGCCGTGGAGCACATTTGCAGGCGACGAAAAGGCGCTTCGACCCGGGGCAGCGATGAGCAGACAGCAAAGGAATTGCGCGCTATTCGACAGGCGAGTGAAAGATGTCGAGGCGTTGTACTGCGTGTGAGGGAAAAGCTGGGAGTGTTCGACAACACTGCTTCCGACACACGGCCCACTCTGTCGGATCGCCGAAACTTTGTCAGCGCTCAGGCTGCCATTGAAGCGGCCCTTGAGAACCTCACTGCCCACAAGCATACGCTGAGTCTGTGGCTGAACGTCCTCCGACTGTAGGTGTCCTGTCGGGGAGTCGTTGATGTGTCGTTCGTGACGCTGGCTGATACGCGCTGCAGCAATGACGAGCAGTCCAATGCACAGAGGAGCACCGCTTTCAATGAGCTCCGAACCCGGCTACCAGAGAATGTAACAATCGAGGTCAACCTCAAAGGGTTGTTGGAACAACGCTCGACAGCATCGGCGAAGCAATCTCTTGCGGACTCTGCCTCTCGTGATGCGACACGGCCGCCAGAAACCGACGGCGTCCCCGAGCCAGCACCTGCGGTGTTGCAGCAAGACGACGATGACGAAGCTGAAAGCCGTTCCACTCAAGAGGCATTGGATGACCTGAAGTCTGTGCGTGAGACAGCCAGGAAACTGCTTGCCAAGAGAAGGACTGTTCGTGATGTACTGCCCGGCCAGGACAAAGATGCTCTCACGCACCATTTGCAGAGATATTACGCACGCGGGAAGGAGCACTTAAAAGCTTCACAACATGCAGAAGCTGAAAGCGACTTCAGCATGGCTCTGGCCTATTCCGAGAAGCGGAGCGATAAGTACCAGCTTCCTTTCCATGACCGCGAAGTGCTGCTTGAGCATCTAGCACAAGCCTATAGAGGTCTCAAGCAGTGGGACGCTGCCATTGACATTCTAGAGAATGAGATTCTGGACGTGAAGCATGGCGAAGCTCATGCAGAGCATTTGCCGCCATCCCGATCTGTCGCGAGACAGCACGAACTTCTGGGAGCATTGTACTTGGACAGATACTACGAGGCCAGCATCGACTCCGACTACACTGATGCCCATAACCACACCCAACAGGCATATCAGATCTGGAAGGACATTGAGACCGAAGCTAGCACACTGTCGGAAGATGACTTCAAATCTTTCCGTGGGTGTCTATTGCAGCTGATCAACATGCTCCGCAGCAAGGGCCTCTCTATCGAAGCCGAGCATTACGAGGGCGTGCTCGCCAACAAGGTGACAGGCTCGCACACCTCGCCTCACCCAGTCCAAACATTTACAAGCTCTTTGGACTCCGCCAGCGTCTTCTCTGCAGATTCAAGCATTCTCCGCCGGATCAGTACCGGCCACATCACGTTCGTGGGTGCATTTGAAGAGGCCGTGAAATGCAAGAACGACAGCCAGTTGCAGTTGCTGCACGATTCTCCTCACTTTGATTGGCCCGCGCACGTCAATGAGCGAGACAGCAGACGCGAGACAGCTCTCCACTACGCAGTCCAGCGAGGTAATCCAGCTACGGTAAAGTTTTTGTTGGGTCACAGTGCAGACATTGACGCTATGGACGACCAGAACAGAACTCCATTGTTCAAAGCTGTACACAAGCAGCGTCTCGACATCGTTGAAGTTTTACTGCAATGGGAGAAGAGTAAGGTCAACACCCGGACTATTCACGATGGTGCCACGCTTCTCCATGCAGCAGTCAAAAGCAACAACACGGACTGCACAAAGATGTTACTGCAAGCTGATCCACAATTAGTTAATCTGCAGAGCCGATCAGGACAGACAGCATTGCATGTTTGTGCCGAGAGAGGCCGCGTGGAGCATGTCCGCTTGTTGATCGACTCCGCAGCTGATCTGAACGTAGCAGACTCAGCAAATCGTACGCCTTTGCACTTGGCGTTGTCTGTCGACGATCCAGCACATGAGTCGATCTTCCTGTTATTGCATGCTGCAGGTGCGAGCACAGGACTAGGGAAGCTCACGAGCAGTGAGAAGGAGCGGCAGAACCGGTATCTGGACCAACGACGTACTGCTGCAAGACGACAAAACTCTGTCGGATCCATGTCGCAACCACCTGCTGAACATGAACCGAGGACAAATGTCTTGAAGGGGAGAGGCGAGAGGCGCAGGACTTGGAGATCATTTCTGTCGCACTGAAGCTTGGACCCAAGGACGTGAACACGGATGACGCTACCTTCTTGCTGCTTTTTCGTTTGTAAGCGGCGTCTCATGAGCTCCACATACCATGCACATTCGTCTGGGCGAAGGGTTTAGCTGTCACTGGACCACAAGTGGCAGCTATTGTGAGCAGCCAAACGAAATCCTGGAAGCAACATCGTTTGTGATCTTTCGTTAACACCTTGATTGCAGGCGTCCTGCGTTTTTCGAGAAAGAGTGCCTCGGCTATGCCACACCAGGCAGAGACATGATTATCGAAAATCACCCGAATGCCTTGGGCAGCGTACGCAGTGTGCATCCCAGCTTCTGCTTTGCTTTCCCGTGGTGACCAACGCTATCCAGCTTTCGACGTGGCCGGCAATTCTTACGACAAGTATGGAATATGCTGCCGACAACGAATCACAAGAGCATTAAATGCTATCGTTCGTCACCACTTGGCGCAAAGGCCGCAGGGCATGAGCTATCCTGCCCTGGCCCGGCCCACGCCATCGGTTCCGGTTAATGCCCATGCAGCAGACATGCAGTAGCGCAGGTTTACCAACATCGACATTGGACATAGGCACAAGCTAGTGGAGAGCTGCCCCATTGCCACACAAATGCCGCCTAGTGACAAGACTAGGCATGCACACTGGCACCCGCGGACCAGAACTATCAGCGTGATGAGTTGGCAACGTTAGTGAGAGGCACAGAACCGAATGACAATTAGCCAATGTCGATATGTGATCAGAAAAGTTAAAGAACATTTCAACCAGTTTCGAAACACACATCGAACATGGCATTGATCCAATACTTGCCTCTGGCGGCTGCCGCTTTCTACGTCTGTTACCAGATCTACACCCTCCTCACAGACCCACTCAGAGATATTCCGGGGCCTCCACTAGCGCGGATCACGTCACTTCAGACCTTCTATCGCTTCTATCGCAACAACTGGCAAGAAGATATCAAGGTACTGCACAATAGATATGGTCCTATTGTCCGGATCGGTCCAGGACATTACAGCTTCGCAACACCGGAAGCGATCAAGCCAATACACGGATGGAATGGAGGCTTTGACAAGTCATCATTCTACGAACCATGGAGTCCTCCGGGTACGACAAGTCTATTCAAAGAGCGGTCGAACAAATTCCACGGCGATCTGAGGAAGAGATTCAGTGCCATGTATAGCATGAGCTCTGTCTTCGCTTATGAAAAGGGCGTGGCGGAATGTGTGGAGTTGCTCATGAAGAGACTGGAGCGAAGTGCTGGCGGGACAGTCGATCTTGCCTGGGAGTTCACATGCATGGCTTTCGACTCAATCGGGATTGTGACTTATGGCAAGAGATTTGGCTTCCTAGATCGAGGCGAAGACATTGGAAACCTTTCCAAGTCCGTCTACGCCGCTTTCACATACGGAGGACTAATGGGCTTCTACCCGGACTTCCACGCGCCCTTCATCGCAGCTAAGCGCTTCATCGCAAGGCAGCTGAGCTCAAAAGGCACTGGCAAGATGTACCTCGACCATTTCACCTCCGACACCACAGTGCAACGCCGCAAAGACCGAGCAGAAGACCCTTCTCTCGTGGAACGCCATCCCGACATCCCCACCAGCATCCTCGACAAATTCCTCGACGCTAACGAACGAGACCCCGTCTACTTCAGCGACGCTCACATCACCATGGGCCTCGGCGCCAACGTCACTGCGGGCTCCGACACAACCAGCACAACCCTCACCCAAGCCTTCTACTACCTACACCGCAACCCTCAAACGCTCGCCAAACTCCGCTCCGAACTCGCTTCCACTGGTGTCTCTGCAAAAGACATCAGCTTCCGCACTGCACAATCTCTTCCCTACCTCAACGCCATCATCGACGAAACCCTCCGCCTCTTCCCGCAGACAGGCTTCGGTCTCCCGCGCGTCGTACCTCAAGGCGGAGCCACGATCTGCAATTGCCACTTCCCTTCTGGTGCAACAGTCAGTATGAACGCCTGGGCAATGCACTATGACGCAGCTTTCTTCTCCGACCCAGAGAAATTTATTCCAGAACGTTGGTTAGATGGGGATAAAACTACGAAAGCGAAAATGCAAGAGGCGTATTTCCCTTTTGGATTAGGAAGTCGGACGTGTATTGGGAGGAATATTGCCAGTTTGGTCATTTTGAAGGCGCTGCCGCAGTTGGTGGAGAGGTTTAATGTGGAGTTCAAGGGAGACGTGGAAGAGAAGCGGTTGCCGGTGCAGAATATTTTCTTGGTGAGGGCGACGGAGTTTCCGGCTGTGGTTAGTGTCAGGTGAGGTGAAGTGGGAAGGGCAGTGAGAAAGAGGTGGGAGGGGAGGAGATTCTAGAGATGATATGAGTGCGATGTGAGAATTTTGTTTCTTTTGAGATTCGTGTTATGTGGAGCTTCATCGATCAGTGCACAACCACTGACGTCCTTCACTTCGTTCCATTTTGCGGTCTTTCAGGCTGTCAATCAGCTTCTGCATAGCGTACGTCCACCAAGAATGTAACTCACTCTTCTCTTCCTTATGAATTATGCCGGTGCTCGGCAATTACATCTGCAAATTCCTTGTCGTGCTGCACAACCTGGAACAGGCAAGAACACGCCATTGACGCCTTGACAGCATCGAACGGGTTGAGATGGCTCGCTCGCCTGGCAATTGTTTTGACAAATCGTTTGTCCGCTCTGTCCTTGAGGCGGAGCGAAGCAGCCATTTGCGGTCCAGGCGTTGTCGTCGGAGCATTGTCGTTTATCGAGAATAGCGTCTGCTTCGGCGACTGGTGATGCTGTGACGAGTGTTGCTGTTGCGAGGAGGATGGCGTGGAGGAGATTCATGGTGTTGAAGAGAGTTGCAGGCGCTTGCTGCGGGTGTGTTGTATGTGGTGGTTCGAGAGCAGTGACTTAAGAGGCTGTGATGCTCGAGTAGGCGTCTCTTTCCTGACTTTTATATGCGCTCACTGCCATTTCCATTAGTGATACCGCGTGGCTGAGACTAAAGGTGTCGTCCCTTCGAAGGAAAAGCCACGCGCGGCTCAGAAAGGTAGGTGGCAAGCAGATCAGCAAGCTGTGAGTATTGGCATGGCCAATGAGGAAGTCAAGTTAGCGAGGCACTTGTTAGTCGCAGCTCTAGCTCTGGAGAGAGGCGTTCTTGAAACCATTTGAGCGTGTGCGGGCAACTGTATTACTTGAATCTCTTATCTTATCAATCTGATCAGTCTTACATTCACTTTAACGATTGATGGAAAGACAGGTGGCGCGGCTTGGCGTGGAGCAAAATGATCTTGGAACCGTCCGGCCGTGGTGAGGTGGCTTGCCCTTCGAAGCTTGCTTGTGCAGGTTGATTCTGTTGTGGAAACGTTCAATGGTGATTCAGTTTCAGGTGCAGAGGATGACGACACGCCGTCAACTGGTGCTACTTTGCCTGTAGATTCAGCCTCTGCGTTCGCCTCGGCGCGCAATGTCAGCGTCAATTATTGAGACAACACTGTTATTGAACATAGCTTGGCCAGCGAGTGATGATTGGAACGGAAGTGAGCCCGTCAGAGAACGCCTGGACTCCGCTTGTGTTGCGCGTGTCTGGATGACAAGCAGTTGTCGTCTCGATGACTGGCTGTGCGCATCCAATACATCAAAGCGCATCACTTCTTGACCGCCTTCAGCGCTTGTAGTGCATCCAAAGCGGATTTGTTGCGCCATTCGTTCGAATAGCCGCTCCACAACGACCAATTGCTGATGGACAAGGACCCAGGTGAACATAGGTGCGTGGCGTCCCAGATGTCCCCCATAGTCACTCCCTCTACACCACCATCCACCTTGACTTTGCCCGAACCAATGTTGACCGTCACATCACCCACCGGTGGCTGAGTCAAGAGCTGCCGCCTCCAAGATGCTTCTGGTCTGGCTATTGCTCGGCTCGGCTGCCGCTCAAGTAGCAGCAAAGGACCCACAAGCAGATGTTCATGAATTGGGAAGGGACAGTGGCTACCTTGCAAGGAGACCCAGCTGCCACCGCGGTGCTCCAGAGGTGATCCCACAAAGTGAAGAGGCCCTTGGTTGCCTATTGGACGGAAGAACAGAGCTTGTTGAATCGGACTCGAGGTGGTAACGATGTCCTCCCATCTGCGGCAGACGCGTTGGACATTGACGAGGATCTGTTGGGGTGGCAGTTCGAGAAAGATGGCTTCGGCCAATTCCAGAACGCCAAATAGAGCGTCAAAGGTGGATTTGCTGTGCTAGATCATGTCAGCGTAGGCATAGCACAGTCGTTGCTGCCATACCTGGAGAGTAGCCATTGTTGAGGAAAAATGAAAAAGCTGGGGAGTTTGCAACGAAATGCCCATACAATTGAAAACGAGACCTGCGGTGAGATCAGCTAACGTCAAAGGTGCCAGTTGAGCAACTAAACGTTGTCTGTTCAACTCTGCCCTTATTCACCCGGGCATCCCGAATGAGCGACTTTCACGAGGCAGCATGGTATGGAACGTGCCGCCAGATAGCGCGCTAGGGTTGCGTAGAGACTGCAACAATCAGTGCGCTCTACTAATCAGGATTGGTGTCGCCTCTATGAGGCAACTGTGCGATGTTTCAGCGCCCAGGTTCTCCCTTTCATGTCTGTTGACATTTTGGTGATCCGGGGCTTCCACAATGCTCAGTTTCAGGGATGTCTGACATGGTATGACAGTTGATGTTCTTCATACGCTGATGCAGACGAGGAGCAAAAGTTGTCCATTGCAAAAGGTGAGACGGAAGTGTCGTGCCAGAGTCCGAAGAACGCAGCGCATTTGAGCCGGGGCCCGTGCTTTCGGCTAGCGGGTTCGGCGATAGGCGATAAGCTCCAACTCTGCGAAACTGGAGAACTTTCGTCGCAGACCTCGAATTTGTTCAGCCGACAACATCTTTGCACAATACAACGCACGATGGCCGCCATGGAGATCGATAATGCTCAGGCACAGCCGTACGTGTTCGACTTGGGAAATCTAATGTGCCAAGATCCCAACCCACTTCCATCGCTGAAGGAAGCGGGCACGCCTGCTGAAAAAGAAGCCATCCTCTCCAGCGTTGCGCAAAAATGCGCGCAGTCTCTGATACATCAGCTTCTTGCCCAACCGATCAACCGCAACGAGACCGACGGCAGTCTACAAATCTCACTACCCGCGCCGGAGTTTCCGCTACCCAGAGAGAAGCCTGTACCCAAAGAGAAGGAAAAGACGAAATGGGAGAAATTCGCGGAGAAGAAGGGCATCAAGGCGAAGCGAAAGGACGGGAAAATGGAATTCGACGAGGATCGTAAAGAGTGGAGGGCGAAGTATGGCTATGGTAGCCAGATCCGAAGGAAGCCCGGCGAGGTCGAAGCGGATTGGATCCAAGAAATTGACGAGAAGGCGGAGAGGGCAAAGAAGGAGGAGGGCGAGAAGAAGGGACATGGTGGCAAGCGAAAGGGTGAGTTGAATATATGTGCGTTTTGTTGTCCGGTATACGTTGTGCTAATTGAGTTACAGCAATGGGTGACACTGCCATTCGAAATCAGAAATTGTCGAAGAAGAGCAGGAAATGAGCAGACCTTGGACAATCACGAGACCATTACAAAAGTACAGCAAGTGGAACGAGCACGACGACGTGATTTCGCGGATCCTGGAATCCTTTCGCCGCTTCGGTGTGACCGAAGTCGCTCAAGACGAGCGATACGGTTTTGTCACCTTCGGCAGGTATTGCACCACAACAGCAACGGCAGCATTTGGTCGTGCGAGTGGGATAACGCCAGTCGCTATAGGGCGCCGTTGTATCAGTATGTCTATTCTAGAGTCATTATGTCCTAATGAGCTCCCAATGCCCGGCGAAAAGACCCTATGGTCAACTGTCTGGGGGCTATGCAGCCAGGAAATCTCTTCAGGCTGGGAACTTAGCTAGACCGCCAAGCAGAGAACGATGCTCACAATTTCACCTGGAACTTCGGATTTGTCCGAATCCTTTCACCATATTTCCAGAATAGCACCGGAATCGGACTGATTCCGAATGCAAGGAATGCCAGCAGCGCATTTCCCCAGTCAAGTCCCAATCCTTGGTACATTTGCAAGGCAAAAAGCGGGAAAACAGCTCCAAAGATTGACCTCAGGATGGTATTTGCTGCTACTGCGCTCGCAGCATAGACTCCGTATACGTCGACCAAGTAAGTCATAACCGCCATGAAAGCGATTATCATGCCCATTCCCGTCCATGCCGTGCCGAATATGGGCCAGAACCAGAATACATGATACTTGACAGTGAATCCATAGATGAGTAGCCCGATGCCAATGAGCGGCGCAGCTATAATGAGCGGCGGAAGTCGATATTCTGGCTTCATGACGCCATTATTCTTTGCCTGGAAATGCTTGATGAGTCGATCGGACGAGTACCCGAGTGCCGCAAGGCCGATGAAGTTGCCTACGCCCAGTCCAAGGTATACGAGCCCTACGATGGAAGAGGAGAACCCGTAGTCTCCTGTGAAGACGTACGTGAAGGTTGTGAAGAGAAGGTAGAGGAAGCCGTAGATGATTGCCATGTACACGCACATCAGCGTGCAAATTGGCGAGAGGCACAGTAGCTTCATCGGTCGAACTATTGCGAGGCGGAACATTTCCTTCGGAATTTGGCCCAAGTCCAGCTTCGATCTCAGGTCCTGGTTCCCGGTTTCCTTCTGAAGACGTTTTGTCTTTCGTGCCAGGAGGGTTGGAGCGTACGTCTCTTTCATTAGGAGGAATGCTGGAACCTCGATCGCTCCCGCCGCCATAGCGATTACATACTACCGCAACAATCAGCCAGCTGCATGCCATGGTCTGGTATTGAGATTGAGCCCTTACGAACATCCACCTCCACCCCTTTGCACTCGACAGAAAGCCACCAGCAACGGGTCCTGTAATCACCTCGTCAGCAAAACGAGGTCTTGGTTCAGCGCCGCAGCACACTCACCCGCGACAGGTCCCACCAAAGGCCCCAACGACCAAATCGCCATTGCCGCTCCCCTGCCTTCAACTTTTATCAGATCTGCAATTGTTCCCCCTCCGATCGTGATCGGCGTAACTCCAAACACTCCCTCAAAGAACCTATAAACACACAGCTCCCCCACACCCTCCGCCCGACTACACGCAATCGTAAACGCAATAAATCCAATATTGCTAATATGATACACCCAAAGCCGACCATACAGTTCCGACAATGGAGCCACGATGAGCGGACCGAAAGCGAAGCCTAGAATGTAGACCGAGACGACGAATGTGGCGATTGTTTTGGACGAGGAGTCGAATTCTTGCATTAGTTGCGGTACACCAGGGGCGAAGCCGGATGATGCGAGCGGTGTGAGGACGGACATGAGGGAGACGAGGGCAATTTGTGACCATTTCTTTGTTGGGGTCCAATTCTGCGGGTTGGAAGGGTCGGTTGAAGAGTCCCAGAAGACGATGTTAGGGTCATCAACTTCTCCATTTTCGTTCGATGGAAGCTGTGTCTCGAGGTCTTCGTCAGGGTGTTCAATGGGTTGTGATTCGGGCTTGTCGTGGTTGCTGCCATCGGAAGAGTATGTGGACTGCGGCTTTTCGGGATCTCCTTCGGCCGTGGTGGAATGTGATGGTTCATGCGAAGCATTGTTCGCATCATGGTCCTCGTGGCTCGTCTGCTGTTCGTCGCTTTGGCAGTTCGTGGTGGGCAGCGCCTCCGCTCTCGGCGTCGACATGCTTCTGGCTCGTCTACCTGGACGACTGAATCATCATTACGGTCAGCTCTGCTAGTCTATTGGAAGCCGTCACCGTGCCTACCATGGACATCATTCGCACGTATACTCAGATACGCCACAGGATTCACATACCTCGTCGCCAAGCGCTTCAATCACCAAACTTTCTTTCTACGACCTGTTCCTTTGCCGCTACGCGTTGTTGATCTGTGCTCGAATAGGCTTCCAGAAGACTATCGTGTCCACCTTCTCTCTCTATCTGGCATCATGTCAAACCGCTGGTCGCAGGCTCCTCAGAGCCTTTGTACTCCGCAGGGGAGCCGAGTCGGAGCCCAGCCAGCGACGCCGATCCCGTGGTCTCGTTGCATATCTGGAACTGCCAGAGGAGCCAATCGACCCCAGAATATGCCATGCACCACGCGCATATCGCGTGTCGGTGTCGGTGTTCAGTTTCTGCGGACCCTGCACAAGCCTGCACAACTAGCTTCCCGTTGGGTTACCACCTTGAAGCACTAGGGCTTAACCTGATAGCCTCCCTTGCATTCACAGAGGTCTGGAGAACCTGTCAGAATATCAACAGTCCCGCTTACCCGTGGTGTCCGTGGTATTTCCATGTCAATCTGCTCCCGGAAAGCTTGTCGCTGTCGATCGGTGGGATCGTACTGAGGGCAAATCGATAGCTCTGGCTGGATCTCCATCGTCTGGAACATCGGATGCCGGCCCAAGTGACATATTGACGCGTGCATTGGGGATTTTCCCGAGCAGATCCATATGTCAGGATTTCGAAGCACGTCTCACTAGACTGTGAACGTCTTTCCGCTTGTTCGCTTATTTTTGTTCTTGCTTAAGCGATCCCGCGGGGATAGTACTGGTGCACGTACGAGCTCCGATGATCTCGACTGTTCCGCTGGCAAAGCATAGAGGCTGTCCGTATGAGCACGAGTGAACGATCTGTGTTCAGAAGTCGATGGCAGGAGATTCGAGGAAACCGTGGCCGTCAATCTTGAGACTGTCGATGGCCGCGGTTCAGGTGAACGACATATCTCCCAGAGCAGCTGAGGTTTGTGCTAGAATTCCGGAAGGTAGCGAGGCCGGTTTGTGTTCGCGCAAGGTTGTGGCTTGGAGAGCGCCATTTTGTCGCGTCAAAGTCGCTGTTTCCTTTCGCCGACTCCGACATTTTGAGGTCGCGCGGAACGCACGTGGCCTTACTCTTTGACATAGCACAGTTATAGGATCTTATTGTACACAAATAGAGCACGATCAAGAAGCTTCTGATAAGTTTTCCTCGTTGCTTGGTATGTCTTGATCGTCTTCTTCAGATGTTGCAGCACGAATAGCGAGACATGCAGCGCGTCGGAAAGCTCAACCTCGAACGTGACAGGACGATTTGCTCTGAGGGCACCGCAGAGGTTCGACGTGAACATCGACCGCTGTGCTCACATCCAAGGTGATGTTAACGAAGAGGCTTGCGTGTCAATCACCGGGGAGTATTCCTGATCGACATATGACACTTACGCGTACAGTAACTGCCAGCGCGGTCTCCGCGTCTTCCTACTCAAAGCCCGCTGGCCATCATTGCCAGATCGCCCGGACGCCTACCGCCAGGTTGTACTGCAAGTTACAACGCTGCATTCGGTTCTTGAGATGATTACTTGATGCCGACGGAGTTGCCCCAGGAATATGAACGGCGCCCTTGGAACTGATGTCAAGCTTGGCAGACATCCCTGATGCTGGTCGGTCTCACCTTGCGACAACTGTCCCTGAATGAGAAAACATCTCGCATTATTTCCCTACCTTTCACTTACATTCGTTTTTTGGTACTCTGCATTGGGAAAAATCCTGCTAGCATGCTTCCTCCGGTGGTCAGCGCGACTCTGATCGCAACAGCTCTCGCCGCAGCTTCCAACGTCCTGGCACAACAAGTCGAAGACCGCGATAACGAAGAGGCAAGCCTTATCCGAAAATGGAAAATTGAAAACCTGCCAACTAATTGTTGATGTGTAGCGGCCACTCATATCCTTTCCCGAGCTCTTGCAATTCACCATCTGCAACCTGATTCTCTCGCCACCAAATTTCTACTGGCAGCATTTTCTCGAGCGAAGTTTCCCTGCTCGGAAACTTGCCTCCGAGAAGTATGATATCTTACCTCAACACGAGGATGGCATAGAGCTTGCCACAGTGCCCGAGCGCACGTCGGAGAGCGACAGCAATATACCACCAAAGCTCGACTGGAAGAATACAGCCATCAAGTGGTTCATTGATTGCATCACCATGGGGGCTCTGCTCAATACCGTTGCCTTCCTTACTGTCATGGGCCTTCTGAAAGGTCGGACAATAGAGCAGATTGGCTCCGCCATTCGCACAGTAAGTCTTTATTTCTTGACATCTGGTCCACATATCTGCCATTGAGACTGCTTCGACACTGTAACACTTTAGCACAGGAGACTTTTCCAATCATTTTTGCATCTTACAAGATCTGGCCCTTGGCTTCGGTTGTCAACTTCACGCTCATACCGGTGGAGAAACGAATCGTGTTCTTGAGCGCTGTTGGCCTTGTTTGGGGAATTTACATGAGTTTCATGGCTGCGAGACAATGAAGGGATCTGAACGCTGAAGGAAGCGACCCGAATGGCCCCTCGAATGCATTATACAATAAATCGCGATCTATGCGCCAAAGAGATATGGATTGGCGGGCTTATGCACTCGCCTTGCTGTCCTCGCTACTCTCGCTTCCTCGTTTCTCATTATCGTCAAGATGTTGGTTCTCCTCGAGCAAGCACTCCTTGTCATCCAAGGCGGATTTGCTTTTATGTCTCAGCATTTTGCCGTACTTCAAGAACAGTATGGGCGTGAATGCAAATAAAGTCGCCACCGCAGCCAGAATTGTCACGGCGACATTTGTGCCTAATCCAGCGAACATTTGATGAGCGAAGAGCGGGAAAACGGCAGCGGCGATGGTTCGAGTTGTGCTGAGAGCAGAGACTGCGCTCGCAGCGTAGTCGCCATAGGAATCAGTGACATAGCCGAAAAGGACGTATGAGAAGTCTGTACTGGCGAAGCCGATGCATACGAGACCAATCATCGATACCGGCCACGGGACGTCGAGTACTCGCGGAGGTACGGTCCAGCCAAAGATCCAGAGACCGATTGCGAAGACTGGACATGCGACTGCGAAAGACCTTATCTTCGTTTCCGGGACGATTCGAGTTTTATTCCGGTGGCATTTCTTGTAAACATGGTCGTCGTAGAAGCGCGGTATGATATCAAGTATGATGCCGATCAGGATTGCGACGAACGAAAGCGACGAAGACACCTCGTTGAAAGTGGCGTCGAAAGGAGGGTTCGTGTATGCGACTGTCAGGCCAGCTGTGAGTCCATAGAGCAAGCCGAAAGCTATCGCGCACAATGCAGCACAGAACAGCACAATCGGCTCGAGCGTGAGAAATACCAATGGGCGAAAGAGCGACTCCCTCGCAAAGTTCTTGAATGAAAAGCCATGTGCAGTCGATGGCGCATAAAGGTCTGTCCTTCCAGTATCCCTCTGAATGGCTTTGACTTTCTTTTGTAACAGCAGATCAGCTTTGCTCTCCTTCACGCCAAAAGACAGAGCAGCAGATACTGCAGAAGTTATCGTGGAGATGTAGAAGACCCATCTCCATCCGCAACGCTCTGTCACGTAGGCTGAATATACTGGTCCCATAGCAAGGCCAACGAACCCAGCCCAAGTGTAGAGGAACACCACTGAGATTCTGGCTCGCGCGTCGAACATATCCTGGAAATTCCCGAAAGCGACTGTCGCAGGTATTGCTGCGGCCACGCCTTGGAACCAGCGTCCAACATAGACTCCGGCTACTGAGGGTACGGCTGCGGTGATGGCCGAGAACACACAGAACATGACGGCCGCCACGATGTACAGGGTTCTTCGCCCGAAGGTCTCGGAGACTGGTGCCAGAAAGATGCCGCCTACTGTCTGTCCAAGGAGATAGATTGTGACGAAAGCAAAGTACGCAAGAGTCCTGCTCATGTGGAACTCTTCGCGGGCAATATCTGCAGCACCTGTCTGTCAGTATGTGTCAGCCATGACTGAGAAAGCGCATTTGGCAAGGGATGGAGACGTACACCTGCCGAGCTGATGCCCGTCATGTACAGCTCCAGCCAACAAATCACGATGGTGGTATACCATTTCGTAAAGGGTTTCCAATTCCGCGGATGGCCTTCTGCATCTTCGTTCCAGCGAATCTCGTTGTCCTTGAGGTGGACTCCATGTTTTGCAAGCGCATCGTCTTTGTCCTTCAGTACGCCTGCAGAGGAGTCGACGGAGCTCATTCGAGCGGCTGGCCTGGAGTTGGAGAAGAATGCACAGATTTACAGTTCCTTCCTTCCGAAAATGGTATGAGCAGGAGCACCAAGAGGCAACCACTACTGTGTGGAGGAAAGCGAGGGAACAAATGATGCGGCGGTCGCGAAGCAAGGGACTGATTGCAACCAGCGGGACCCTTCGCTCACCAGGTCTCTATCAGCGTCTCTGAAGGCGTGCAAGAACGTGCCGTCGAGCCGCGCGGAAGTTCAGAGCAGCTGTTTGTCACAACTAACGATGACGGCGACATGGCTGTTACCTCGGAGGCTTGTGGCCAGCGATCTAAGGGTCGGAGGTGTTTCGCTTCACAGCGTTGCTTGATGAGATTGACTTTGTTTTAGTGAGAGCTTGTGCGTGGAAGAGGATGAAACAAGCATGGCATGGGGCCCAGAAACGGCAAAGCGTTGCAGTGATGAGCGGTACCTTCTCAGCCGCTTGAGTACGAATTCAAAAGAAAAGGTTTTTGCATGACGCTGTCATGTTGCTGTTTGTGTGCTCTTCCTTGTGCTCTGAGTGAGACAGCACATTTCATGGCGAAAGCTATCGCGGCCTGTTGGGGCTGAGCACTTCGGACTTATTCGTTGCTGATGCAGGACGACACGATCGCTGAAGTGCAGATGCAAGATCGTAGAGGTGCGAGATCGCAGTCCGTTTGGCTCGAGCCGCAATGTGGAGAATGTGGTCTGCTACGCAGATCTAGTCCACAACCAGAAACTCTAAAAGAGAGCTCCGCACACTTCACCTTTCCTGGAAGTCATGGATCCCGGAGTCTGGAAGTGTTCTGTTGCGAGGATTGCTTGATAAGTTGTGCCGTTTGCGACATCGTTGTTATCCTTCTACTGGTTCTTCGAATGCCCCATGCTCACAGGACCAATACCACTGCATCATAGACTGCTAGTGTCCATCGCTAATACGATATTGTATTGGCTTGAAGCTCCCACCATTCGACTGCAAAGCACTGCAGGCAGTCATCGCGATGATGAGGTCCATCTTCGCCACGAAATCGATGTGATCGCCCGCTTTGGAGGTCGGAGGTAAGACTTTGATTTCTCCCGTCTTTCCATCTATTGGCACGTTCATGAAACAGTTGAACGCGCAAGGAATCCGGTCTTCCGAGATGCCATATGGCTTGACAGCTTCTGCGATGTTCCCGAAGCATCCTCGCTGGGGCTCTTTATCGCCGTATATAATTCTGAATGTGTCCTTTGAGCAAGGTGTCAAAAGAAAATCGTGGCGGCCACACGTATCCTCAACGATTTCCATCATAATATTGCTTCGATTCGAGTAGAGCGGATCTCCGGTCGTCAAATAGATTTTGCTCGCATAGTCCAGTGTTCTGCCATTCGAGATGACTTCGTCAGGATCGTCTCTGTTCCACGCCACAAGGTCGCTGACCTGGACGCCTTTAGGATCGATGACTGTCAAGTGTTGTCCCTTGTTTAGTGTGAAAGCAGTCCCACTTCGAGGAGGAATTTCCGTGACGTCTGACATTTGGCAGTGCGGCCGGTAGCAAGGCCTCTGGCGGAATCCTCGCGATAGCTGCTCAAGTGTGGATGATTCGTTGCCCGCGGACTGCGTGTCTGTATGTGCTGTTGATGAATTCAAGGTGTACCGATCTGATCCAGCGTTCCGCTTGTGTGTGTCGTAGATCATCCTCCGCAGCCCGATTGCTTTGTTCCAAGAACTCAAATGATGGCGTCACAACGCGCACTGCAAAGTCTGGATGTCAACAATGCATCATTGGTTCAGATCAGATCCTAAACGCTCAGCCTCATTGCTGAACGTGAATGCTTGTATGTGAAGATATACGTCATGATTTAACTCGGCATATCTTCCGATGCAATCACGCTAGCTCAACGCTACTGCCTGACGCTTGAGACGCGGTATTGGTGCAACAAAGCGTGCGAACAATCGATGAGCCGCTTTTGCGTATGGTGCAGGTGGTATGCCCTTTTGCGGCTCTGAGGCTACACGTGGCGACACAATTATTCGTCATGACCTAGCTTACATATGGTTTAAAGGTAAGTGCGCCATTGGCTATGCGCACATAGCAACAGCCATTCGGGGTTCTCCAGTTCATCTTCACCGTCGCGACCATGCAGCTGGCTCTGAACGTTGTAATATTCTTCCTCGGGTTGTATCTGCCCACACTGGTGGCATCGAAACCGCGCAAAGCTCGCCAGAATTTGTCCAGAGATCTCAATCGGCGCATCCAGGGCGTCATCAGCGCCTTTGGTGGCCAACACGCTGGCAAAGACGACGTAATTGCAGAAGATGATGCGGATTGTGCTGAGAGCGAGACGGGCCGTCTCTATACGAAAGAGCAGGTGGAGTCGGAATTTGATATGAACGCATGGCAGCGAATTGCGTACGAAGAGTTCAAGACGACCATTCTCGCAAAGGGCGCTGGACTGAAAACATTCCCCTGCGTGTATGCAACCATGGGTTATCGGTCCGGAGACCACAGATATGTGTTCTTGGAATCAGACGATCCTTCAGAGCCTGTCAATGTTCGCATTGTTGCTCCAGCGCTTCGATCGTACCTGAGAATGTCAAGATCGCTCGGGGACAATACGAGTCTTGTCATTATGGCAGCTCCGACAGAGGGCGAGCCCAAATCTGTTGACGAGTACAATCACGGCTTTTGGGAGATGCTCCGAGGCCTGCGCATATGGGACTCAAAGCCATGGCCCAAGGAATTTCCACAGGACACGCAAGATGAGAAATGGACTTATTGCTTCGATGGCACGCCTTTGTTCCCTGTCGCATTGACCCCAGCTCATCAGAAAAGGTGGTCGAGGCATGCTCCAGTCCCTCTAATTGCACTTCAGCCGAAGTGGGTGCTCGACCGACTATTGAGCACACCTGAAAAGCGGGAATCGGCTACCGCAAAGGTCAGAAAGCTGCTCAAACAGTATGATCAAGTGGACGTAAGCCCGGACTTGACTTCGTATGGAGAAGTCGGGACTAGCGAAGTGCATCAACTGTGTCTTCGGGATGAGAACGAGCCCGCAGACATCCCTTTCCAAGACTTCGACAGAGGAGGATCATCGGCATCTTTCACACGGCGGTCTTCCCTAGAGAGTAGGCGATCATCGATAGAGAGTCGGCGTCCCTCCACGGAGAAACAGGCAGTGTGATTGCTGGGATCAGATTCAGCATATTTGTCTTTGAAGCGTTCAGCGTTCAGCGTCGGTGTTCTGTAAAACATATCAATTTGGTAGCCTTGGTACGGATCTTGATCTTGCTCGCCGCGATTGCCATATGATGGCGCGATGGATAATGTACCAAACAGTGTGCACAATCGGTGGCAGGTGGAGAAATTGCCAAGACTCAGAAGCGCTTTCGCCTCAGGCACCCTACGCGACAACAACACACAAACGCGTCTTCCAGTACATCCTCCTGGCATTCTCAACACAAACATCACTCAAACATGCTTCGGTGAAGCAGCTTCAAGAGACACAATGTCTGCGACTGATCTGCAAAATCAAGGCCGCCAGGCATACAAGCGCGGCGATCACGCCAAAGCGCTCGAATACTTCAATCGTGCTCTTGGCCGACAGCAGACAGTCCAGCTCTACGACAATCGCGCTGCCACTTACGAGAAGCTGAACGACTTCAAGAAAGCACTTCAAGATGCGAAGGCTACCATCAGGATCAGTGATGTCGACCCGACTGGGTACCTGCGAGCAGGTCGTATTCTTACGAAGATGGAGAAGCCCAAAGCCGCCCTCGATATCTATGCCTACGGCTTGAAACATGTCAAGCACGTTGGACAAGGCTACGAGCAGCTCAAGAAGCTTCATGATGATCTTTTGGGAAAGCTAGCACCGACTAACAGTGTCGATCCACTGACAGTACTACCGCGAGAATTGGCGATATCTGTCCTCGAGTACTGCACTTTTCGTGAGCGGATCGCTATCTGTAGAGTGAGCAAAGGCTGGCAGAAGTTTGTCCGGTCCGAGCCAAATCTTTGGACACATCTGGACCTTAGCGCTGCGCGATCAAAGGTCAAGACGAGTTTTGTGAGCACCGCAATTACTTGTGGAAGACAGAAACTCAAAGTTGCGACTCTGAACAAATTGTTCGACTTCGACAAGGTTCTGGCAGCGCTGCTTCGTCATTGTCCTTTGGAAAGCCTAACTTTAGGGCAGACCGGCTTTCAAGGTGTCAGTTTCGTCGAGGCTTTGAAGAACGCTAAAGACAAGCTCAAACTGAGAGAACTCAAGGTTCTAAAGGGCACAGAGCTTAGCCAGACAACCTTGCGGGAGGCGGCGACGGCTTGCTCAAGCACACTGGAATTGTTGCATTGTGCACACTTGAAAAGTCTGTCGTTCATGAAGGCATGGACTGCACTTCCCTTTCCAAAGCTGAAGTCACTCAGCGTGACTGCTGATCAGGTTGAGAACCTCAATATTTACCTTGAGAGATTCTTGGAGCGCTCGCCTCAGCTTGAGTCCCTGACTCTAATCAATTTGGACCAACATGATCACGAAGCAAATGGATTCCCCATCACTATGGATCTGCAGAATACAACCCTGCAATACATCCACTTGCAATTACGCCTTCGATCAGCGAACTCCATCAAATTACCCGCTACTGTAAAAAGCCTTCGATTGATCACAGTCGGGCTTGGGTTTGCGCCGCTCTTGACAGATCCTGATTCGCAGGGATACGAGAATGGATTTCTTCCACTGCAAGATCTGCACAACCTTGAAGATGTGTATTTCCGGCTTCCCTCCACAGATTTGAAGGATTTTCTAAGAGCATTCGAAGTGCCACCAACAAAGGCTGATTCCGATACCGAGCCGCCGGTCATGTCAAGACTGCGATCACTGACCCTGGAGCAGACTCACGTTCAGCCGAAGACACCACTGGTAATACCCTCCAGGTTACGGGAGCTTCAATCTCTTTCTCTGCGCGATTCAATGGGCCTCGCAGACGAGAAGATCGTTGCCATTGTCAAAGATTTGCCCAAATTACGTTCTCTCGACGTGAGCGGCTCTCTCATCACAGGCGCGGGCGTAGGAGATCTGCTGCGAATGGAACAGCTTACGGAATTGGTGCTGTACAATTGTCAGAAGATCGGACATCGTGACGCCATTGACCAAGCACGAAAGAAGGGTGTCAAAGTTGAATACAAGATGGATGACTGGTCGAGCGGAAAGAAAGTCAGGTATTGAGCTGGTGGCAACAGCTTCGTGCTGAGTGACCTACGCGATGAAGCAGCGTGGCACCGTTGTCGCGCTTGGTGACCTTCGCCAGAACAGGACGCTCATGTGGGCGGAACCTCAGCAATCGAAATTATGACATGCAAAGTAGACTTCGTCAACGTAGGCCTTCACGGTCGTCACTGATGGACTTTCTCGTTCCGTTCCTGCGGAAGTACGTGCCTGCAGCCATATTATTACATCTTACGCAATTCCCACGCACATCACAGAGGCCTCGTCCTATCTCCTTTCCAGAATCCCATCAATTCTCCCGTCTCACCAACCCATTCCCGCACACCATTAACAGCAGCCTTGGCCATGCCCGTCTGGGTATTGCTTCTCTTATGTCTCGTCCTTCCCCTAAATTCTTCCCTTCCTTGCGAGCTGTTCACATCCATGTAACTCGAACTTCCCATTCCCGCGTTCAGATTCGGCGTTTGCCCTGGTGTGATAAAACTGCTTCCTGCTCCCGTCGCATATTCGCTTCCCATGCTCGGTAGGACATTCTCGCCAGCGGAGAGCGAAACGAACAACGCGAATGGAACTAGCCAGACATTGAGACCGAAAAATGATGCGATCTCGGTGAAGGTCGGGACGTCCTTTGGTTCGAGGTAGCTGTATCTTCCCGAGCTGCTCGTCGTCGGACTGTGGGCGCTGAAGTGTTTGAACCAAAGGTAGTGATTTACGAGGACTAAGACGCAACTTGCGAGGAAGACGGGATCGGTAAGTTTGACGACGGGGAAGCGCCGGAGGTTGAGGCTGTAGATTACGTGGCTTGCGATCGAGAAGGCGGATAGTGTCCAAGGGAAACTGTCGACGGCTCCGAGGAGGATTTGAGTCGCAATGATGAAGTAGATGAGGCGGTATAGAAGCTTTTTTGACAGGACGGTGTGTTCTTCGACGAGCTCGGAGAGGTAGTAGAGGCCGGATGCGATGGCAAGAGTGAGGAAGAGGAAGCCGAGGATCAGGCCGCAGTAGCCCTGTTGCTAGACATTAGACACAATGGACAAGCGAAAAAGAGATACAACGTACGAGGAGGGGTAGAATCCACATGGTTATCGTAGCATACTGTGAAGCAATGCGAAAGTGAGGGTTGATGGTGGGTTGGAACGCAATACGTAGATGGGATACCCCGGATATGCTTGCCGATGCGGCTCTGCGGCACGTGTCGCGTCGATCTATCGATAGCCGACCAAAAGCACAGCCAAATATTCCCAGGATTATTCCTTCACCTCTACTTGCCATTTCGAGCACACGACACTCCTCAGGCAGCCGCCATGTCTCGCCCTGAAGATCTTCTCCCACCCGATATTTTTTACAATGACACCGAATCCCGCAAATACACGACCTCGTCCCGAATAAAAAACATTCAAGCGTCCATGACCAATCGCGCCCTCGAACTTCTCGATCTGGACGAACCTTCTTTTATTCTCGACGTCGGCTGTGGGTCAGGTCTATCTGGAGAGATTCTATCCGAAGATGGGCACACATGGGTGGGAATGGACATCTCTTCCTCAATGCTTGCACAAGCTTTGGAACGAGACACAGATGGCGACATGTTCCTCGCAGACATTGGGCAAGGAGTGCCATTCCGAGCAGGAACATTTGACGCTGCAATCAGCATTTCAGCAATTCAGTGGCTGTGCAATGCTGAGACATCCGACGTGAGTCCTGAGGGGAGATTGAAGCGGTTTTTTGACGGGCTATATGCTTCACTCAAGAGAGGTGGGAAGGCAGTGTGCCAATTCTACCCGAAGAACCAATTCCAAAAGTCCTTGATATCAAATGCGGCGATCAAGGCAGGTTTCGGAGCGGGCATACTGGAGGATGACCCTGAATCGAAGAATGTCAAGTACTACTTGGTGCTGACAGTAGGTGGAGGAGACGTCAGAGGCGCTGTGCAGGGCATGGACGGTGTCGATGTGCTGGAAAGGGAGAAGAAGAGCCAAATGAAGAGAGGGAAGGAGGTCAAGGGCAGTAAGAGCTGGATTATGAGGAAGAAAGCGCAGATGGAAGCGAAGGGGAAAGTGGTGAAGAGCAGCTCGAAGTATACTGGAAGGAAGAGGAAGATCGCGTTCTAAGGTTGTGGAAAGCAGTCACAGAATGGCGCTCTACTGAAGAGATGTATGGACTGGATGGAGAAAAGTATGATACCCAAGGAATATTGACGGCTTGATGGTGCGGTGGAGTTTCGAGCCTGGACCTCAGTCGAGCAGCAATACAGCCACAAAGTAGCACATTGAGTGCGCTAAGCTCTACGTCGAGACCGTCCATCGAGATCCTCGATCTTCTCCCGAGCCTCGCTCAGCAATATCTCCGAAGGGAACAAACAAGTAAAGGTGCGACTGGATTCTGTTACTTGCGCGGTGCAGTGAATGAGGTGCAGCTGGAGCAGTCTCATCAACTGCATACACGAGGGCACACGCGTTCGATAATGGCGGACTATCTCCACGCGACGTCTCGCATCCGTTGCATGGCAGAAGCATCTGCATTGGATAACCACAAGATTCCAGATTCGCCATCGACCACACCCACCCATCGAACCAAGAAGCAAGGAGACCTCCCGACCCTAAATAGGATACCGTGGATGGCCCCCAACGGAAATGAATATCCAGCGACCGAAGGCCAGACCACCTCACATGACCGACACCTCCTGCGAGCTCATCACAAGGCGGCGTCCATCCCTTTCGTCTCCGGCACTCCTATCACCTCGATCCCTGATCAAAGAATTGACGGACATTCCTATATACCGAAGCTCCCAAATTAACCCTGATTCAAAGACCATCGACGGCGAGCTCCTACCCTGCGTCCTAAATAGAACCAAGAGAGTTCAGCCTCATTCCCTACAGCGAAACAGCTCTCACGGAGCTTTATCTGATCCATCATAGGTCACATTCAACTCAGCCTGTGAGCCAACCGTCCCGGAGACGGGCGCTTACACCGGCACGGAAGAAAGCAAGGTAGAGCGAACCGAGGATTGCTTGTTTCTCCTTTCAAAACACACAAGTGCACGCGGACACATGCATGCATGCTCCCAAAAACGCGCTTGCACACTTGCGTGGTGAGGCGAGCTCGAGCTTTGCTCAACACGAAGCTGTCTTGGCGGGCTGACTGGCTGTCAGGATCTGTTTGGAGCTCTTGCTTCGCCACAACAAACAAGCGACTCCACCCCCACGATCAATCTTAGCTTGATTTGCCAATAGAAGTGTAGAGTGTGTGTTTGAGCGCTCGGAGTGGTTCATTATCTCCTCGTTGCCATTGTCTGCAACGACAAGGATGTTTTCCACGCAAGGCCGTCCATGTACGATGACGATTCATTTGTTCTTCCTTCCTTCGATAATGAAGAATTCAACCAAAAGGATTTGCAATTCCATTTTCCGTCGGAGCAAGGAAGTGGGGGAGAAAGAGGAAATCTTGTCATCTGATGAGCTTCGGGGATTCGCGAGATCGCGAGCAGAGAATAGCGACCTTGTTCTCACCGTCCTTCAATTTTATGCCACTATGCACAAATCTCCTTACCAACAACAACACCTTCCGATTTCTTCAGTTCGTCGCATCGACCATCGCATCGACCATCGAAAAACGTAGAAAAAATTGTAGCATCTTCTCTAAGCGCCCATACCCTCCCTTTAGCCATACACCTCATGCACCTTCCAAAAGTATATCCTAATAACCTTTCGAACTTATGCATCTCTCATCCGAATCCCTCATGTTTACACTAATGCACCCTGTCCGCTTCTTCTTCTTCTTCTTCTGTCTCTTCGGCACTTCAGCATAGAACGCTGCATAGAACACTGCAAGAGAAGAAGGGACGAAGCTGCAGGAACGTCGCGGTTCGCTGTCGTTCCGCCTTGTATATATTACGACCACGTTCGCTCTTAATTCTCCTAGCGTTTACCAAGGTGTTGGTTGTTGGGAGGACTTTATATCAACGTTGAAGAATGGATGTATGTGTTGATGAATGGGCAACATCATGAGAATGGGCGCGGTGGATTATCCATGTCAGGTCTCTTCGTGTCAGATCTGCAAAGTGGGCGCTTATTGTGCGGAGTTGACGTTCTGTCGCAGACTTCGTTGACGAGGCGATGGAGTTTGAGAGTCAGTGAAGAGCGTTTATGGAGTCTG